>JAWMRA010000113.1:82727072-82763442 GCA_035584735.1 Pseudotriccus pelzelni | reverse complement strand
ACTTCCCTGCTCCTGCTGGCCACACTGTTCTTGATGCAGGCCAGGATGCCATTGGCCTTCTTGGCCACCTGGGCACATATATCACTACAGACATAAGCCACCTTCAAATCAGTATGAAGGAAATCATTGTCTTCACTGTCAATATAGTGTTGAGACTGATTGTATTTTAATTTGGTGTTTGCCACATGCATGTCTCATAAAAAGCACTAAATAACAAACCAGGAGAGAAAGAAAAATAAATCCCTGACTTCTTGCCTTGCCATAATAGCGCTGGAGTTATTTCAGGAACAAGCTAGATTGGTTTTCCCTGGGACTTAAAAATATACAAGAGACCGTGGTTTCCAGAAAGGAATCAAATTGAAAGAAATGCCAGCACTGGAAAAGAAATCCTGCCCAGATGCTGGGTTGTTTTTTACTGGATTATGCTGGTCCTGACCTTGGGAACATGGCGTTCCACCGACCATGATAGTTCCTCCTGTGGCTAGTCACAAGTCCACACCCCCCAGGGTGCAGAAAGCCACAGAGGATGAGGAAAATTAACTTCTCAGAGAAATATGTTTGTTAGGGAAGCACAATATAGTAAACCAGAGCATTCACATGGTCAGGCCTTGCTAACAGGCTTTTTCCTCTGGGAAGAGCTGATAACGATGTATCAGCATACCAGGTCCAAAGCATCATCTTTTACCTCCAGTAAGTGTGAAGGACAAACTCAGGATGACTAAAAGTAGCACAGGGTAGGCTTTCCGACTCATGGTAGTGTTTCTGATAAGCTTTTTATTGTAAACAAAAATAATAGAAGCTCATTCCTTGAGCTTCATTAGCATTGCTTGACTGCTAAATCCTTTGCTTCAGTGAGTTCTCAATTTTTGCAAATTGCATGAGCAAAACCTGGGCTCAGGCTCTCCTTCGGTCTCCCAACACGGGTAAAATGTTGCTGACAGGGAAAATGGTGGTTCTCTATCTGGAGGTTTTGGGGGCCACTTGTGCTGCAGACCTGTGGATGTAGGTCCTGTTTCACTGACTCTGCCATTGTCTTGTCCCAGCTGACAGCCTCCATTCCTCATGGGTGTGTGATATAAGGAAAGAGGGGGAACCTGTGTAAAGCAGAATCTGCTAACACAGGCAGCCACAACATGGGTGATGACATTGCATCATGCATTTAACAAAACGCATTTGTTTGCTGAATGCATAAAAACAGTACAGTAGATCACTCACTCTTCTTGTTCCATAAGAAGGTAAAACCATTCATTTTATAGGCTCATTTGTATTACCTCTCAAGATAAACTTAAAAGATGCAGTCAGATTATCAGCCTTTTGAACCTGGGAAGCCTGATGCTGACTTGTCTTCATCTTGCTGTGATGTTCCAGACTGATGTTCCAGTTGTCGATCTGGATCCCATTTTAATAGGTACTTTACGAATATAGAATAAGGAGCTTCTAAGTATGAAGCAATAGATGGATACAGACTGAGCAGGAATGAGAAGGTATGGCTTAGCTTTGTAAGCAGTCATAATAGCCTCACCACTTTTTTTGCTTCTTTTGTTGGCAAAAAACAGCTTAAGGAAGGATTTGAAGGATGATAATGAAGTAACTATCAATCTGCACTCTAATTACAAGCATGCAATGTGAAACCACAGTACTGCTTCATTTTAGTGGCTTGGATTGTCCAGTTTCTAGAAGAGAAATGACTTTGTTTTGTCCAGAGCTTTCCTAAAATCAGAGACTGTGTTGCAGATGTCGTGGTTAGCAATCAACATTTCAACAGAGGAAACACTGATGTGCGAGGGCTGGTTTGTGCTGCAGACTGGTCTGTCTTTTGCTTATGCAGTGGCTGATGACTGATTCTGCAGTAATTCTGGGTTTCAACTTGGCTCAAAGTCCATTGACTGCAGTGGATTGGGGTTAGACCCTGAGTTCTGCTCTGCTTCCCAAGGGTCTGTTCTCAGGAATTGCATGTCGTGTGAAAGGTAAGAGAAAAGATAAGGCAATCCATTTCTCAGGATAGTTTTCCAATGAATGAACACTGAATTATTAAGAATTCAAAAGAAAAAGTCCAAATCTTTCTTTGATGGGGAAGACAAAAGTCTTGGCGAAGAAAAAAGTTTTTGCATGGGACAGACAGGACCCCAAAGCAGGGCAACTGTAAGCATTTTTTATTTTTGTTTTAGTGAAGTGGAGCGCACCTGAGTTGGTTTCACTGGAAATAAAATTCCTGAAAGAAATTGAATTATTTAGACTTCCTGGTTTACAGAAGGCAGTAAAAAATGTCTAAACACTAAATATACCAATAATAACTGTGCAGCATGAAATGTCCAACAGAAATGTCCAAATCCTGCTTAAATATCCCATATCACCAAGTTTACCAAGCTGTCACAAAACTAATAGTGCCTTGGTAATTTAGTGGAAGAAATAACAGCGTACTGCAGCGAACCTTGTGGTATAGCAGCTAATGTGTTGCAGATATGAGACTGCCTGGTCTATGCCTGGTGCCTGTGTGGACTTCTCGAATACAGCTATTCCATGAGTTCATTTTTTAAGAGGAAAAACTTATTTTTAATCTTTGTAAATATCAAGGGCATATTGTTTTTTTAAGAAATGATGTATTGTGCGACTGGCAGGATTGTCTTGGTGTAGATGCAGCATGAGCTTTTATTCTGAATTGAAACCGCTCCAGAGCAGTCAGTACAGCTTTGTTCTGCATAATATAAACAAATGAGAGGAATGCATCTTCTCTCTTTGATTGCAAGAAATTTTATAATCTGTATGAATAATCCTCCCTCCTTATGCTCGGGATTGGTTTGCATCCTGACTGACAGAATTCGGGGGTCTCGCTGCTATTCTGTGAATCCCCCTTCGCCTGCTCCACTGGGACAGCATCTGGGTGGAGGGAGACTGACTGTTATCCTCATTTTCCTTGTTAATTCCAGGCAGGAGTTTTGCTGCTGTTGCACTGTTGTTGATTGCTGGTGTGGACCACCTAACACCTTTTCTATGAAGTGCCATCCAAGTGTGTTAGGGAGGAACACTTCATTGTGACTGGCCACAGAATCTCTTTCTGGAGGAGATGTTTTCTGACAGGAAGGAGGAGATGTCTTCTGAGAAATGAGTAGATGTTTTCTGACAGGAAAAGGATGAGAACCATGAAGAACAGTGAGACCTCTGAAGAAGAAATAAATAAATGGAACCTTATTTTAGGCGGACATATGTTTAAAAATAGGGTACAAGAAATAATTATTTTTAATTGAAAATTTATTGAGTTTCAAATTGTTTGGTTTGCACCTTCAGCAAATAGAAAATTCTTTATCTCACAAAGATGGCAAAGATAGCTTATTGATTTTACTTTATAGAACTGAATAGCCTTGGCTATTCTTATTTTTCAGAATCGGTTCTGTGGGAAACTGTACATCAGGAAATAATCCTTTGCAAAACTGAAGACATAATCTTGGCCTTCTGCTCTTCTTTTATCTGATGTGTTTGATTTTGTTTTGTTATTCTCTTCAGTCTCATTTATGTAATTTTCCTTTTCTCTTTCCATCCTTTTCAAATGTCATTGTTCTTTTTTTTTTAAAGTGTGTAGACAGAGATGGAAGGGCTAGATTCCAGCTGCTAGTTTCATTTATCAAAATGTGCAATGATAGCTGAGAGTCCCAAAGGATATAACTGAAATCAAACCTCTGAAACGGTTATAAGTAATTTCTAACTAACCACTTGAAATCTGTGTGGCTATGTTGATAGATGAGTATTTTGTGGTGTCAAGTCATTGGTATGGTGCCCTGAAGAAAATAAAACCAATTAATAAATGGATTTATGTTAAAATAATAATGGCAAATTAAAAAAAAAAAAACAACAAACCACCAATATGTAATATAAGGTTTAGAGGTCTTTATACAAATGAAATAATATTCTAATACATGACAGTCCCCTACTTCCTCCCAAACCTGGAATGTAGGTTGCCTTGGTCATGGAAGTTTCCTGTCTCAGAAAACTACATAGTGATGGGATAGTGATTCCTAAAAAGCTGCAATAAAAGTGCAAATAAATTGCAGCTATTTACTTATGAGTAATTTCTGTTTCCACAAAAATTTGAGTCTAGAGACAGACATAAAATAAGAAAAATATATCCATTTCACTCCCTTAGTTCAAAGCAGATCTTGTGGGTGAAATTCAGACCAACAGCAGAAGCCCTCCAGTTTCATCAGAATAATGAGAAATATTGTTAAGAATCTTCTAGGCTTGGAAAAAAAAAAATCCCCTTTTATTTTCAGCAGAATATTCCTATCTAGTATTCCTAATGCATCTAGGCAATAGTCTCCTTCCCCACCACCTCCTTTTGTTTAATTTTGCATTTTAATATGTAAGCACATTCCCTGCTTCTTCCTCCTGACTGATGCTGCAAGACCTGAACATTCTCTCGTGTAAGTATGACTTGTGCTACTGCAAATGTAGCAGCATGAAAACTGCTGTTGATAAAAATGATGAATAACCATCCTGTGTGTCTTTCTGACAGGAAATGAAGTTATAGATGCTACTATATGCACTAAGAAATATTTTCTTACATCATATTACATTTCTTTATCACTTTTTTCTTGGCTTAATTTGTTCTATGTTCTGTGCACAGAAGGCCAGCTTCATCTTCTGGTGGAGTTTTGTAAAATCTTTAGCTTCCAGAAGGGTTGAAGTTGGATGGTGATCAGTCAGGGTGCATGTGATTAACATGCTTCTCAAATGCTGGAAGAGATAGAAGACAAGGAGAGAGCCAGAAATGCAACCAAGAAGTTTATTTCATGCTATTGACAGATAAGTCAGACTGCCTCAGCTCAGGTTCTTCCTCTATTTGAAGTATTCAGAATTCATTTTAAATGCAACAAAGGCATATAACAGCACTCAGTGGGCCTAGAGGAATGAAGCCAGTTAAATGAGAACACAAACAAATGGCTGGAGTACTGCAGAAGTGGTGAAAAACACAGAAAGACCACTGTGGATTTTTTGTTCAAAACATGTGATTCTCTCCAGAGTGAAGTGACCAAGTTGAGCCAGCATTGGAAGCAGTAGTAGGAGAAATATTCTGGGATATAATGAGACACAGTTCTTCTAAGTGTTTTATGCAAAGGACCAGGATTTTCCCCTTCCCCTACCCCATCTTCCTCTTTCCCTTTCCTCTTCCTCTCTATTCCACTTCCTCTCTATTCCTCTCTCTCCTTATCATTGGCAGACCAGAAAGTTTGCAGAAAGTTCAGGATAATCAGTGTCTCTTAAAGTGTGTGTATGTGGTGTGTTCATAGAAATAAATGCAGACATTTTATCAGGTTTGCCTAACTCATGAAAAGCTGATCCTTGGAGTCAAATTCAGGACTGTCAGTGAGGAATCCAGACTTGCAGTAAAATATGCACTCTACATTAGGGTACTATGTGTTTGATTTTCCTAGGTGAATCCTTTTTTTTCCACTCAGTAGTTTTATCTAAGTAAATTTTGGACATAATTTACTCTTACCTGGGATACTCTGTGTATTTGGTAGCTTCTAGCAGGTAGGATGCTATTGCACAGATAAAGTAGCTCCAGTCTGGCTGCTGTACATATGGAAAACATGGTTAAGTTCATAATGCACGCATGGATCAGCATGGATTGGTAAATCCAGTTCTGGTGGAATATGTCAGGCTGTGCATAGTTGTTACACAAGTGCACCACCTGGTTTTCTGTAATCCTGAAAAACACAGAACAGAAGGTTGCGAACGTCCTTGCTTTATTTTCTAGAGGCCATACGTGCAAAACATGGTCTGAGATCTGTCAATCACAGTGGGTAATTCTTGAAGCACTGCTCAGTTACAGTAGATAATGCAACCCTTCTAAATACGTGACTACAGCATAGCAACAAAGTTCCTATTCAAGAAGGAAAAACACTACTGAAGAGCAGGACTCCGTTCTATTATTTCTGTTCAGAAATATTGCTCATTAAGAAATGTCATCTTGGTTATGAAGCACTGGAAAGATGGAAGAAAAAGGCTGAGTTTTTGATGAATGAATAATGTTAGAAATCTAATGCCTGTTGAAGGGCTGGTTGAATTTCAGATTTTGTTGCTCTTTGGTGCCTGGATTGGATCTCCTGTATTTTGCAACTTCACAGAATTTTACATGGAGAAGAGATAAACATGACAGTCAAATCAGCTCGTCCACATCATATGCCCTAAGACCCTGCCTATCACTGTCTTTCATGGGAAAAGCTCTTATTTGATTACTGTGAATTGTTGCATTCTTCCTGCGCTTATCACCTTACATTTGCCTGGGCTAAAAGTCTTTTAATCTGAACCGATTGAACTGTTGTGTCCTCAAATTGCTTGTCAATTTGCTGATAGCAAAACTGTAAATTTAAGCTGTAGTTACATTTTTCCATTTTCTCTCAGTTCATGTTTGAAGATATTGAGAATAAAAATGCTGAGACTAGAGTGAATTCTTGCTCATTACGTGAAGTAAATTTTTGTCATCTCTGAGAAACAAGATTTTAATTTTTTTTAATAGGAAAACCGATTTTTTTAACATTGTGCATTTAGATACCAAGGTGATGACCAATATAACACGAAGGAATAGAATAGACTATTATTATGAAATATGCCATGGGGGCTGTGTTTTCAATAGTCTTAAACTTTGGAAGTTTAAGACACATTGGTTTTATGTAGGAATCATTTCCAGATATTGAAGAAAAGTGTTAGTTTTCTCAGAAATGTTCAAGTAAAGTTGACTTTTATATAACTGTGAAAAAATGTGCTGCTATGTGCAGAAATCTTTAAGAAAAGTGCCAATTTATATGGCATTTCCCCTAATATTCCTAAAATGGTGTTTGTTTTCTTAAAGAAATCAGCCAATATGTCTGCCTTGCCCAGAAATATTTATTTGAAAGCATGTTTTGAAAAGTAAATATGTTGATTGAATCAATACACTGAATTAATTGAAGAAACAACAAGTTCAAAGGCTAATAATGATGATGATGATGATGATGATGGTAGCAACAGAAGTCTAAACAATGTAGCTGTCATTAAAATTTAGACCATATGGAAAAATTAGAGCTTGTCAAATGAGAAAAGACTGGTCTGTGCAAACTGTGAGAAAAAGCAATGCCCTAAGATTAATATAAGTATTATTCTATTCATCATGATTTGGATGTCCACGTGGAATGGATGAAAATATTCACAATTCCTGAAAAAGGAAAGATTTTTAGGACATGAATGTTTTCATTTGAAGATTCATAATGGAAATGAACTTTTGTTTTCATCACTATCCAGATCTAAGCATTTGTCACTGATTCAGGAACTAGAAACAATGCCATATGGTTTGAGTGGCTCATCACACAGCACAAATAACAACAAAACGTGGTCAGAGAGAACATCTGGCGAACATTCTGAATCTGAAGATTATCCTGATTATTCTATGAATATTTATGAGTAAAAATATTATTAATAAACTAGTCCATTAGTCCATAAGCTGTTCACAGTGAAGAGAAATAATTAGTTATGCAATCAATATTATTTCAAGTGAATAATTGAATCCATTCAAATTTAACATACTTCTGATTATAACAGGTCTTTTGCTATATTGGAATCTCCGTCTCTCTGAATCTGGAATCTGATGGCAGCTTCTAGCAACAGATTTTAAACCTATGTTTAGATTTTGTGGTGTATTTTATTCACAAATAGTGCATCATTAAAAAAAATTAGAAAATTTGTGTTGGTGTGTTTAGAATATACCTCACAGACTTCAGAACACAACAAACAGTTTAGAATAGTAAATATATTTGTACATATGTTAACCTGTGCTATAAATTAAGAAGGTAATTCACAGGAACTCAGTATTTAGGAAAGACTGACTCAGCCTACTTCTTAGAAGATTTCCTTCTGTGTATTAAAATCTTTCCATAACTTCAAATGAAGAAAACTTGAGAAATGAGAGAGGCTCACTGAACATTGATAAAAGTTTTTCATTAACTCTGTAGAAGAAAATGGAAAAAGAGTTGTTAAACAAGTTCTGGAATGTGCTGCATAGAGTTTAAATACAAGATCTTGGTCACTCAGTCAATAGGAACTTTGATGATGACTTTGGTAGATAAAGTGTCACAGCATTCAAATTCCTTTTAGACTCATAGAATGGTTTGGGTTTGAAAGGAACTTGAAGATCATCTAGTTCCAACCCCCCTGCTAGTGTCAGGGACACCTTCCAGTAAGCCAGGCTGCTCAAGGTGCCATCCAGTCTGGCCTTGAGCGCTTCTAGGGATGGGGCATCCACAACTTCTCTGGGCAACCTGTTCCAGTGTCTCACCACCCTCACAGTAAGAAATTTCTTCCTAATAATCTAATCTCAACCGACCCTCTTTCAGTTTAGAACTGTTACTCCTTGTCCTATCACTATACTCCCTAAACAAGAATCCCTTCCCATCTTTCTTAAGTTCCCTCTAAGTGTTGGAAGGCTGCTACAAGGCCTTTCCAGAGCCTTCTCTTCTCCACGCTGAATAAGCCCAGCTCTCTCAGCCTGTCCTCAGTAGGAGAGGTGCTCCTGCTCCCTGATTGTTTTCACGTCCCTCCCCTGGACCTGCACAAGCAGGTCCATGTCTGTCATGCAGGGAGGACCCCAAAGCTGAACACATTACTGCCAGCTGAGTCTTGCAAGAGATTTTAATTCTAAAATTCTAAAAGTTCTCAATTCTGAAGCTATTAGAGAAATTCTGCCATTGATTTTGCTGGGCTAGGATTTCAATCTTGCTGTTATGCCGTCACCATACCGACAATTCAACTGCTTGGGCAAGGCATTGCAGTGAGGGTTAATATTTTTATTCCATCTTATTTCATTTGCATGTCTTGCGTAGGTCACTGCTTGCTCTGCATCTTTTGTTTTTCCCATAACTTATCCGTTGTGCTGCTTATTCATCTCGAACAGAAATGCTTTGTAGCAGTGTCTGTTTCTCTTGCACATTACTTAACTCCCTGAGGTGTGAAAGTCACTGAAGTATTTAAATGTTATTGCTATATGAATAATAACAATTAGAATTCTATTCTTTGAAAAAATCCAAGCTGTCTTGCTGCATAGATTCATCAAATCCTTCCCAGGAACAAGGCATATATTTTTAAAGGATGTTTAATTTTTAGCACTGCCTTCAACTGATATTACAAGTCTATGCAAAAGTGTATGTATCTTGAATTTCTAAAAAAATAAGTTTGTTTTTTTAAAAATAGTGAGTTTATACTAGTTATTTTTGGTGGTGTTTCAGACAGAAATAACATTATAACTAGCTACAGAAAGTCTTGTGGCTCACACCACAGCAAGTTTTAAATCTTATGAAGTCAATGTTGCAGCTTTCACTTAGAAAAACAGATGAAAATAAAGAGCTTCCTAGATTTTTTTCCCCAAGCCAGATTAGGGGTGTGACCAGCCTAGAGTAGTTTCTGCAGTCAAATGCTTCTTTTGTTAGTAATATTAAAATTTATTGAAACCACAACATTTTTCTTCAAAAAGGTGCTCTTATTTTGTTCTGTCCTCAGTCTGCTAAGCAGCAACAACAGGTTCGTCTGAAAATAATATCTTTGGAAAAATGAACCGATGGGGAAAACTTCAGTAATTAATTTATATTCTAATGTAATGCTGTCATTACATTTCAAAATGGCAAAATATTTGAGAAATAAAGCATTTCTGATGCCGGTATTTCCAAAGCAATTGTCTCACACTTAATTCCATACCTATTATCATTCTGGAAAAATAAAAGAGTTCATGTAATCAAGGTGTAATTGAAGTCAAAATACTTTTCCAAGCTGGTAGCAACACCTCTGCTCTTTTTTTTTTTTTTAAATTATTATTTATACTTCTTTAAAAATAAAAATCTGCTCCCTAGAAAATGGGATATTATGTGTCATACTTCAGAAATGCTTGGTTTTCTGCCCCTTCATGCAGCACACTTAGTCTCAGGGAAGAGCAGTGTGGTCTCACTGTTTATACTTGATTTTTCCTTCCCACTGTGTTTCTCTGTTCTACTGTCATCCCTACCACAACATCACACTTCCAAACTGCTGCAGAGAGTAATCTGGATTTTCTTATCCATATTTGAAAGCACTTTGCTCCTTTCAGGGCACTGTCAAATAAGCAATAGAGAGCTACAATCATTTTGGTAGGGAAGAGAATCTGGTTGCTAGAGGAGCACAATGGTAAAATTGTTCCTTCTCTTTAAGGACCATTCAGAGGAGGTCTTTTTCAGAGCAGTGTTCAGGTCGGTCTCAGGAGAAAGGAGAGCATTCTAGAAATTTTGTATTGGGTCTGAATGTCTTGCAGAAGAGAGACTCTAACCCTTCATTTCAGCATCCCAGGAAACACCAGATTTTTCCTAGTTTTGGTAAAACACTCTCATAAGATAACGGTGATTGCAAAAGTCTGCCTTTTCAGATATGTTTCACTCAGCCATCAGGTCAAGAGAAGAAGGACGATGTATTTTGTATAAGAAAGAGCCTCTGAACCAGAAAATCCAGAAAAGGAGAACATAAAAATAGAGAGGATTTGACTTCATATCCACCAAGGGAAGGATTGCCTGAATCAGACAGATGATGTTCAAGCTTGTTCTTAGTGCTTAGTATTATGTTACAGCCTAAGCAGCAGTAGTAACACAGGAAAGGACTGAATTAGGGCTTCTGGCATGTGGTGCTGTTTTTAGCCTTGTTCCCTGGCTACTTTCACAAAATGTAAACTCCAAAAGGTTCCTGTGATCTCCCTAAAGATAAGCAACGAGGTGGAGGAGAGAGGAAGATCTCTTGACATTCTTGTCAACTTGTGTTTATTAGACAGCAGAGACCCACAGAAGAAAGTAACACTGCAGCTCTCCTAAACTGCAAAGTATTTTGATGAGGCATTTAGCAATTAAGGAATACCAGCAAATTTAGTCCTGAAACAAGAAACTGGGGTTTGTTGTCATCAATGCCCACGGAATTACTTGGTTTTGTTGTATTTGCAACATCATCCTGTGAAGACAAACCTTTTAGATTTTAATTTTTGCCTCTGTTTTTGATTTTTTCCTCAAGAACTTAATTTTAAGCAAGTTCCACTCTTCTGCTGGTCAGAACAACATCAGTAACTAGATCAAGCTGCCATGTTGACACTATAGAGACCAAAGAATTTCTGGTAATGGGCAAACCTAGGAAGCTCATAAACCTCCTTTGTCACAGGACCTGATGGTAGGTAACTGCCCCTCGTGTCCCCACTCCAAAAATCTGTCATTTCAAGTTAAGTTGATGTGGCTTTTCCGACCAAGGATGGTAATGGCAATGAACATGGTGGTAGGTCAGAGTTTACATGACACCAGTGCTGCTCAGCGCTCCCACATAAGCTTAAATATGAGAGAAAAAAACCCACACAAAACAGAAAAAGAAGCAGAGCCATTCTAGTCCATGTTTGGGTGTCACCAAAGACCAGAGGTCTTGCCTGGCAAGGAAGGCACTGGTCAAATTCTCTCCTGTAGAAGACAGTCTGAGCCAGGCAGGTCTTTTCTCATTATGTCTACCAAAAAGGATGTTTCCCATGGACAGAAAACATTTATGATGCTGGGCTGAATATGGTAAATCAATGTCTAATAAGATATTTAAGGGCAGAGGCATTAACATCCTTAAAATAAAAGCGAAACCTACCTAATTTTTAATTTATTTTTGTAATGTCAGTTTTCATTTTGATTTGGGTTGAATGTAATTTCGTTTTTAACTTTTTTGTTTCAGTCCCAGACTACAAACTCAATTATTTCCTCAATTATATTCCTCAATTATGTTCCTCAATTATTTATATATTAGTTTATAAAGAAAATGTGAGGTTTTTTTAATTTTCTGTTATTCCAGAAAACACTATGTTCAGAGCCATTGTGTTGGATAATGTCAAAACTGCAATATAACTAATGGAATATATATCGAAATATGATGCTAAAATTATCATCTTAAAGTTAAAATGAAATAATGGAAAAACTCTTGAAAGGCAAAATTTTGCCATAATAAAGTAAATTTGGTTGACACCTCAGAAAAAAAATTAATTTTTGTTGTCTCCCTTTGTAAACTGTCAAAGTTAGCACAGCTCCCAGATGTTTCATACTTGATAAAAATACAGGTTTTGCTGGGAGAGTGAACTTTTTTTTTTGAATACCACTGAAAATTTGTACCTACAACAGCATGATGTTGATCTGCTGTGATCTGTAACAGTCCCAGCAGCATTAGAAAATACTTAGGCAGTATATTTTCTGTGCTTCTTTGTAAGGAAGGAGAACTGAATACATATTAATATTTTACAGTAACAGACACCATAGGTGAGAGTAAGGGGAAGCTGGTGACAGGAATAGACTCCAAGTCAGATGGTCTGGGGCTGGGACAGCTGAGTGCCCTGGTACAGAAGATTGTGTGAAGGCCTGCAGCCTTTTCACTTCCCAGGGACACCAACTGCATCTCTACACTCATTTCCTGGGAAGCTGGAAAAATCCTCTATTTATTACTAGACTCCAGTTCAGCCCAGCACAAAGAGAGTAGGAGAAATTGAGATGTAGAAGGATGGCAGTGCCCTGTATCGAGAGCAGAAGTGAGTTATCCTGTATAATGCAGTCCTGTTGTGGAAGCGCTTGAGAAAAAGCTCCAGCGTTCTCTCAGATTTCACTGAGACTATCAAACAGCTTCAAATCTACTGAACTGGGGGAGAATGTGCTGGTGGGTCCCTGAGCAGACAGACAGATAGACATAGACACAGCACATGCAAGTTGAATATAAACTGGAGAAGAACACTTTGTGGTTTTTTGTTTGTTCGTTCCTATCTATTGCCATGACTGTCAAATGTCATAGTACACATACTGAGATGTTAAAAGTCTTAAAACATAAACTTGAACCATGAAAATACCAGCCATCTTCCTCCTAGCTTTTCTAGGACAGCAGATGGAAGTGACAAGGCTTCTTTCCGTACTTATACAGGAAACCTAACCATCGGCTCTAGTCCTAAGGTATTCTGTGAACTAGAGAAATGCAAAACATACCTATCCTTGGGATCTCAAGTTCCCAAATAGTACTTCATCTTCTTTTCTGGGAGTATAAGGCACACAGATGCTATCAATGGCAGGGGAAATAAATTTAAGCTGTTTCTCACAGGCCATCTAGAGGCATGTCCTTCTCTTAAGATGGCGTTGAAAAGCCCACCCAATGTAAGTGAGGAGAAATTGAATCTGTCTTTGCTAAGGTCGTGGGTATGACTTCATTGACCACGGCTGGGAAAGGCTGAACTGGATTGCCAAGAATCACAGTTGATGCAGAAACATCAATAAAGTTGTGTGGTAAGAGCAGTTTCTAGTCTCTTCCTGTGTCAGCTTCAGTTGTGTTGTTACTAAGATGGTGGGGATAAACAAGGTTAACTAATGGGTTAGGAAATAAATAATGCAAAAAAAAATAGGGAAATATTTTGTCAAATGCACAGACTAAGGGGTTTTGTGGTATTGCCCATGTACAGGAAAGCAGTCACTATGCACAACTGCAACACTGGCAATTGGAGATGGAAATCTGGAAATAAGAAAATGTCAAAAAATATGGCTCAGTTTTAATCGCACTGACTTATTTACAAGATACCAACATTTCAAAATCACTCCTTTGTATTAGTGGAGATGTAGATAAGAGTCTGCCTGCAGGACCAGGCCTCCCCCTTCTTTTCGGAAAGATTATATTGATAGTTTATCTGTGTCCCATTAAAATTGGTTTTGGTCTAGTCTTGCACATGCTCCTAAATCAGAATGAAGTGCAGTATGCAGCTACAGTAAGCCAATCCCACCACTAAAAAGGATGTACCTCCCAAAGAAAAGAATTTTGTCTCCTGCTTTTCTTGATCCTGAACTCATTATAAACAGCTCTAAGCCCTATAAAATTGCAAATGCTATGTGGTGACACAACGGCGCTGACAGATCCGGCGTCATCAGCTGTACATGTGCACTTACATACATGCACACTTACTTGTGGTTACCTTTTCAGATAAGGTCTTCCTGTTTATTTTTAATTATAGCTAAATGCTTTCAACTGCTTTTATGAAACACAGTTAGAATTCACAGAGCACTGATCTGCAGAGCAGTAGCTGGTGAAAGGCATTTCTGTCCTCTGTCTGGGGTGTTCCTTATCAACGCAAGCCTACACTCTGTAGCCCAAAGCTCTGGGTCAACATCTGCCCCAAAAGTAAAAAGCTGTTTGGTTGTATGGGATACCAGATGCCTCTGCTGAAGAGTGTTTTCCAGTGAGTAAGCACAGCACTGAAACTCCGAGCTTCCCATGGGAGCTAGTGATGCGTAGCTGACTGGAATGAGAACCAAGCTTCGAATAAGATGTCTTAGATGGAATATATGACTACATATGAATATAGGAATACCTTTCCTTAAAAATAATAATCATCATCTTGTCTCAGGCCCAACCTTCTTGCTTTTAGTCATTGCCAAGGAGTGAGATGTTTTGAGACCACATACTGGCCTTGAAAGAATGCCTTTGACATTTGTTGAATTTGGTTTGATCAGTGAGCCTCTTAGTTATGAAAAAAGGAAGAAAGTTAAGAACTGGAAAGTCAAAATCTCTGGGCAGCAAATGGAACAGAGGGTTTTCTTATATGTAGGCTGAAATCTGAAAACAAAGTAGGAATCAATGTTCAACCCTCAGGGATTAAATTAAACCATTTCTGTGCCATTTTGCTTCCAACAAACGTGATTGACACCATCTTTCTGTTTGTGTTCTTTAGCTGGGCTTCTGGGATGATGATCTTAGGGAAACCACTTAAACCACATTTCTCATCCATTTCAGTTCTAACCAGCTCCTAGGATTAAACGACAGGCTTATTTTGTACTAATTGCTCTTTTGCCTGTCATGTAATTTGTCCTATATACAGTACGAGTCCTCCAGTATTTGACTAAAATCCTGTTTTCTTTCTCTCTATTAACCTGTCTTATGTATTTTCTCACCATTCATTGCTTCAGACTTGTGTATTTCTCTGTGTCTGTCTGGCCTCTGGTTCGATGGGTTTTCTTGCTCATTCAGTGTTTAGTTTTGTTAATGCATGTTTTCTTAAAAGCCTCCTTATTATTTGATATTTTAAAATATCATATTTTGAATAGACTTTATAATATTTTTGTGTCAGCACTCTGCCACTTTTACCCTTTCCATTTGCAGATAATTTTCTTTTTCTTGGTTCAGTATTTGCAGTTCTTTACATTTTCTGTTCCCTGGGCTTTCCTATATTCCTCTTGTCCATGCTTTTGATTTTGATCTCTTTATGTAGTCACTCTATTTTTGCCTTTACAGATAATTTTTTTTACAAAGACTCTTGGTCCTTCTGTCACTAACCTTTCCAGACTCCATTATATTTGAGAGACCATTATTCTACTGGTGCATCATAATAAACATCATGACCTAGTTCTTTATTTTGCAGCCTCAAATGAGATATTACTCATCATGAAACTGCAAAACTGGCAAAAAGTTATCTTATAGCATATACTGCAATACAGCGGTACAATATCAGAAAGATCCTGTTTTCGGTCATAGCAGCATTTAGCCTTTTATCATCATCTGCCCATGTGCCACCTAATAGGTTTAGTTTGATATTTATTCATTTTCTCAATGGTAAAGATATGGAAAGTGTTAGAATAAAAAGTCTTCCCAGATTTTGTGGTAGGAAGCAAACAAGGAGTGTTTTCATTAATCACCCTCTGGTGCATGTTGTCATGGTGTCATCTTGCTCCCCTTGCCTTTGCCACAAACAGTGGTGGTAGCAGCTGGACTCCATGATCCTTGTGGGTCCCTTCTAACTCAGACTATTCTGTGACTCTGTGACTCTGCTTGGCATACTCAGACAGACAAGAGTATTCCTCTGGATAAAGTGTGAAAACCTTCTGCTGTTGGCAATGAAAGCCTTTGGTGATGGTAAAGGCATATTTTTGTGGGCTTAGATTCTGCCTTATTTCAGACATAAAACCTGCAATCCTGCAAGTAAATTGACAGGTAATTGCTGTGCTTCCACAAGGAGGTTGCATTATGATCATTCTGAGTTTGCAGGAGTTGTAGGCAAAAGGTCATAGACTAATTGCAAAGCATATCTGGAGGAAACAAAGGAGTTGTTCAAGATTCACATCGGAGCAGGTTAGGAATAGAAATTTCCCCTGTTCTTCCAGACCCCAGAATCAGTTTTGCCCTGCTTGAGATTGGTACTCTGCCATTTCTTAGTCTTAAAACTGAATTATATTAAGTTCCTTCCCTAGTTTTGGTTTGGGCTTTCTATTTTTCACATCCTTACTTTGAAATATTTTTCTAATATATTCATATTTATTTCCAGGCATCCAGCCTACTTTTAGTCTGGCCTTTGCATCTTTTTTTCCTTCTCTGTTTTAGTCCAACATAAACGATTCCCTTTCAGCACACACAGTACCCTGCTATTTATTTGAGATTGCAAGAAGGAAAGAAAGTAGTTTTCTCATTCAGCTTCTAGGACATCTCCAATTTTATGGCATGTTTTGGCCAGTTCCTAGGTAAAGCCCAGTCCTGGTCATCGGTATAATAAGTTAGTGTGTGTGGCTAATAGAACTTGTCTACAGATTCAAACACTTGGTTCATAATCATGTTTTAAGAGTTACGTACTAGCAGATTTTTATGTACTATTTAATTATATTGCAAACAAGAGATACAATGTTTCATTCAAGTAATTTGATAATCAACTTTTACATTGCCTAAATTTGTTATTCTAGGTATGGGGCTAGCCTGAATCTTTGGAAATCACCAGCACAAAAAAATGCCAAAGCAAGAGGAAAAGCGGGCTCTCTTGACATTCTTTGTTTCCAAGAAGGGAAGGCACATTCTTGTTAGAAATGCATATGTCTGTTTTCATTGCACACCTAAGTTTTACAGCCTTATATTGTATACACCCCTTTTGGGTTTAGTTTTGGTTGTGTTGGGGTACTTTTGTGTCGGTTTTCTTTTGGTTTGGTTTTTTTGTTTGTTTTGGTTTGTTTTTGTTTTTGTTTGTTTGGTTTGGGGTTTTGTTGTTGTTTTTGTTTTAGTTTATTTTTGTTTGTTTAAAAATGTATAGATGGTTTGTATATTAGGGCAAATTAACTGCTTCTTTGCAGTGTGTTCCTCAGACTTAAGTCCAGGAAAGTATTAATTCTATTTTGATATATCATCCATTACAGTGGGGTCCTGGCCCATGGCTATGGTTCTGAGAGTCAGTAATAAAACACAAATATAATAGTTAGTAATGCTTTGGCTCCTTGGGTGGAACATCTGTCTGACCTGCATTGTAACCGAATTCGGCTTTCTTCTTTAAATAATACCAAGATTGGAATTTTGTATGTATTTGCCATGAAAAGAGGTTTTACCCACATACTTTTTTCAAAGATCTAAAGCTTTCAGTACTAAGAAATGATTCTGTCTATTTTCAGGGCTCTCCTTATTGTGTTACATGAAAATAAGGGTGTTATGAAAAGTTTCGAAGGTCCCAAGCATTTATCCAGCTAGATTTTCAAGATGGGTGTTCATCTGCAGGGATTCAGTGCAGTATGGGTATGTCAGCTGTCTGGAGTGCTTTAGGGGGATTTTGGCATTCGGGCTGTGATCTGAGCCCACATGGAGTTCTGGCTGGGTAGGAATATAACGGGAAGCACTCAGGAGAAGAAATTATGCTTATACTCTGCCCCTGTCTTTGGCACCTTGAACGAAACATTGGAAAATTGCTCTCCTACATCCAGGGTACTTCATGAGTGAGGAAGTTACTTTTGGCATATGGCTGACAAAAGAGGCTGTCTAGACTTGCAGGTGAAGCACTCGCTTGGCAGGTAGGAGACTGAGTGGGAGTATTCAAAGGGTGGTGACAGTCAAGAGAATGACCCAGTTGCAAAGCCAGTTCCAAACCCTTCTTAAGAACGCTTGAAACTGTGAGGATGCTCTCACCTCTCCCCTTCTAGAACACTCTTCTTTATGGAACTGAGCCAGTGTCCATGAGGCAGGTAGCTGGCCCTATCCCACAAGTTGTGGCATTAGCTGAAGAGAGTGGTAAATTAAATTATTTAATGAAAGGTTAAACAGCTTCAACTGACAGAAATGATAGCACCTTCTGCCAGCCAGCTGAGCTCCTCTGCCTTGGCAGAATGCCCTCTGGTGCTGTAATTAATGTGTTCATGAAGAACTGAAGTGCAGGTTTAGCTGCTAGATTTGGGTATCTCACTACTCCAGTGAAAGATTAAAGATGCAGCCTCCCTTCTTCGCCGTTTATGTTGGTGATTTCTGGCACCACTGACAGGACCTGGTTCTGCATGAGGCTGGCATAAGGAAAACTGGTTTGACACATATTCTTGCATTACCTCCTCCCAGAGCAATACTTGTCATTGCCAGGACTGAGGCACTTCTGGAGACACTCTAGGACAAAACTTGAAATGCCCAATATATTCTAACATCAAAGAAAGAGATAAACAGGTATTTACCAGTACCAGGAAGAGCCGTGCTGGGTGAACAATTTTAGCATGAGTTCCTAAAATGGTAAATCTCCTAGGTCCCCTCTTGAAGTCCTTCTGGTCCAATACTTATGTTTTCTAGAAGGACCTTAAGCCTGGCTCACAGACTTCTCATACCTTTGGAAATCCGGTCATGGGTATTTTCTGTGAGTTTCTAACTGTAAGCTTCCTACCGCAGGGATATTTAAATTTTGGAGACATTTGAGTCCTGTCAAACTCCTCCATCTTTCCTTCCTCTTATTTTGGTAGGTAAAGCATCTGAGGAACTGAAAATACTTTTTGCATCTTTTTTGTGTTCAATTTCCTTCTCTAAACTTCACTAGAGCTGCTCAAATGTATTGAGAGTGCCTAAAGAATAGCTTTTCCCCATTTTAAGGTGTTTAGCAGACCACTAAAGTGGTTTTACTGTGTGTTGTGTCAGTTTGCTGTACCAGTGACTTAAACAATCAGCTCCCAGTATGAAGAAAGCTCCTAGGTTCTCCACTGAAGACTGAAATTACTATTGCAATACCTTGGCTGAGAAGCAAGATGAATTTAATTCATCTGTATGTGACACTCCTACACACCTCCCCCCCAGCAGATGGAAAAAAACTGAAGAGGACTTGGCTGAGAATTTAAGGGGATATGTACAGGTACATCAGTTGATGTTGGCATAGGACAGTAACAATTTTCACATGCTCTTGCTGGCATTTCCCTTTCTTTCTCTTTCTCCCACAGAAGCAATATGCTGAATGTGAATCTTGTAGAAAGATAATTGTTTTTTTTTCTACTGATGAGCATAGTACAACTGAATATCCCTCTGGGCATGGATCTTGGGTCTTGGAACAAAGCCATATTCTAGTCCTTACTAGCAGAGTCAAATTCATTGTTTGAAAAGCATTTGTTATGTCATGAAAGGTTGCATAAACAATTCATCGACTGAAAGCACCATAAACATGCCTAAATGACCTATTAGAAGAGTGTGGGGAAAGCTGAAGGTTGGAGAAAAGTAGTTCAGCTAGTGCTGCAGGTGCATTCAGTTTCTTTCTTTAAAGAGCCCAAAATGGAACCCCTCAACTCTTATGCTAGCAGAGAAGAGCAGTTCATAGCATCATACGGTGATTCAGGTGTGAAGGGACCTCGGTAGGTTTCTAGTCTAGTTTCCTGATCAGCAGTAGAGTCAGCTACAAAGTTCTGAAAGGTGATGAAAATAGGGTCAAAGATAAAATAATAGGGTTGAGTTTAAACATTCAGATAAAAGGATAAAATATCAGGAAAAAATACAAGGATGTAAATAGGGCAAGCAATTAACATGTGGATCTCTTAGAACACTGTGAGTCATGTGCACTCCCTGGTGGAAAGCCCCAGAAATGAGTCTGGGAGCACTTTTGGGGTCTTTGATGGTTTGTGACATCTAAGGCATCTCATATCAGCATAATTGAGCCAGTTATACCCCATCAGAAGGGATGAACAACTTCAGGCCCATGTATGAATGTCCCGGTACTTCCTCGGGGTGGGAGTTTTGCATCTGAGCCAGTAGTGCAAGAGGGGACATTGGCATGACAAAAACCATTATCCCACTTTGCAAGATTTGATTCTTAATGGCCTCTTCCCTTATCCGGCTCAAACTCCAGCTTGTTGCTAAACAACGTTTGGTTTGTTGTGGTCATTGTCTGGTGATGGGTGTGCACCCCCTCTGCACCCTGGCTGTTCTTACGACATTTTCACCATCACACATACAAAAACTGTCCTCCTCCTCTTTGGCTGGGGGGTGCAAATGTTGCCTCAGCAGAGCACCCTGCTACTTTCCAAATGACCAATTGTTTGAATCATTAACCTTAATGTTTCAGTGGCTCACAGGTGTCAAATGCAAACTTGATGAGGGGGCACTCCATCACCTCCTTTAGGCCTCTGATAAGGACATTACACAGGACAAGATCCAGTAAAGACCCCTAGTCAATGCTAATTTGTCACTGCCCACCAGGGAGAGTACAACACACTAACCTCTAACCTACTTAATCCATTGCCCAACCAGTTTTTTATTCCCTTGCTCTTCTACCCATCCATACTTTAATATCTTGGATACAAGATTAGTGTGGGAGACAATGTCAAAAGCCTCATTAATGTCAAGGTAAATGACACCCACTAGCCTTCTCTCAGCTACAAATTCAGGGAATTTATCATAGAAGGTTATCAGGTTGGTTAAGCATGACTTACCACTGGTAAATCCATGCTGGAAATTTGCTTTTCCTTCTCCATGTACTCATGACCAGTTTTTTGTCTGGGTCAAGTTTTTTGTCTTTAATCCCTAACTTGGTCTTCATACCGTGCTCTTAGCATCATCATTTCAGAACCCTTCCACTTATCACCAGAGGCCTGGAAGACCTCACTGATGGACACAAGCAAAACAGGCACTGAGTAAATTAACTTGTCCACTACCTCTAAACCACTACTCCAATAAGTATTTAGGCTTGCATTTTCCTTGTTCAGTGCTTTACTACTACTTTGGTCACAGAAGCTCTTCTTGAAAGTTTTAACTCCAGTTGGCCTTTGACTTTTGTGACACTGCGTGTCCTGGAAATGTTTTCAAGTTCTTCTTTTATACCTTGGCCCTGCTTCCCCTTTACGTTGCCTTTTGCATCAGAGCTTGATCCTGACTTTCCAGCCCAGCCAAAGTGATATGCTGGTAAGTCTGCTTGATTTCCTAGAGACTGTGATGAACTGTTCCCTAAAGACCTGCCAGCTTCCCTGATCTCCTTTGACTCCTCAGAGACACAGTGATGTCACCTACCTGTTCCTTGCATAGTCTGAAGTCTGCTCTCTTATGCTTTACTATCTCTTTCCTTGCTCCCCTCTGGATCTCAAAGTCCAAAATTTCATGGTCATTGCATTCAACATTGCCATTGATTATCTTACCTCTGATCAGCTCTTCCTTATTAATGAATATGTCAAACTTAGTTGCCCATTGTATACCTGAGACAAGAAGTTATCCTCTTCCACAGATCCTCTTGACTGTCTGTGTCCCAAGGCATAATCCTTCTGGCAGCTGTTGAGAGCGTTAAAGTCTGCCTTGAGATCCAGGGTGTGTGATCCAGAAAGTTCTGTACATTTGAACAACTGCTGTGCTGGAAATACAATGCTGAATTATGAGAATCTAGTGCAGATTACTTCAGGTGCAAAAGGACTTCAGGAAGACCACCTCAAATCAAGGGCAGCTATGAGATCAGACCAGATTGCTCAGGCTTTAATCCATATGAGTTCTGAAAACCTCCAAGGCTGCAGATGGCAGAGCCCCTCTGGACAGTCTGTCCCTGTGGTTGACTGTCATGACCTTTTTATGTTTAACAGTGAATAAGAAAGAAAAAAAAACCCCTGAGTTAAAGGAATAAATATACTCATCACCATTTTGTGGATGACAATTTAATGTGTCTGCTAGTGAATGTTCATAAATCTTCTCTTTAAAACTGAGATAATGAAAAATTATAAACTATTCCATGAGATAGCCATTGAAAAACAAATGCAATTGTCTTCAATAAATCAGTCTTCATTTTAAGAAATCATCAGAAGAATCTTAGCGTGTTAGCAGCTTCTCTTCAGAGGCTCCCTCAATCAGATCTGTAGTATTACCATTGCAATGCTGCACTGTATTGAAAAAATTATAAGTTCAGCCTTATTTTGCTCTTCTGGTTTGAGGTTTCATTGCCACAGACTCATGGAGGCGTGACATAGTATGTAAAATGGAGCATTACCACATCTGCTGTCGTATCAAAGGCATTTGTCTTGCAGTATCACCACAAAAATTTTGTAAAGAAACAGAATGATACTGTGTTGCCATCATATTAGTATTAGTTGTGCTCTGACATAATTTTATACCCTCTTTTTCCCACCAGTGTTTCAAGTCTGGTATTCATTCTCCAATTTGGGACATACTTTGGTGATGATGTAGATGTATGAAAACCATAACATAGATGATTAATTTTTTTTCTTTATTTTTTCTTTCCTTTTTTTTTTTCTGATTTCTGGACAACTTTTGGCAAAACTTACAAAACCAACCACTGATATAACATAAATATAGAGGATACTTTTCTATTTCTAGAGGCAAATGAACTTGCAAAGGTGCTGTATTTTAGCGCTTTGAGGACTGCTAGCACACAGTCATGCCCTACTATCTAGGGTCATAGTCACTTAGAAAGCAAAGCAGTGTCCATTTGCAGTTGTGACTATTTGTGTTATTTCCTTTCCCATGCACTGAGATGTCTTGTTTTTGTTCCTAACAACAGCCATTTCAGCTCCAAGAAAGGCACGCCTTCCTAACAGTGAGATCCAACGGGAGAGCTCATGCTGAAACGACTGAAAGCGCTTTGTGAAAGAAGGGGGAAGCCCTGTTGTAATGAGATTCTCCCTTGAGATGTGAGAGGTTTTGCATACCTGGGGGACAAACTGAACAGCTTCTTCCTCTGACTGAGGAATTCAGCCCTTTCTGTGGGGAATATATCAATGCCCTCCCTGGACTGGTGCAAATACATGACTTATCACTGCACCACCTAAACTGAATCAGACATGAAGTTCTGGCCTGTTTATGAGGATGTGCTGTAGCAGAGGAGCTTTCAAAAGGACTTTAATTCCCTTTTTATTTCCTGTGTGTTCAGGCTGACATCTGCTTTTTATTTAAGTTACTGCAAAAACAGATGCATCTTCCGTGGTGCCTGAAGTACATGATATGATTAACATAAATTAATAAATTTGCAAGTACCATCACAACAAGCACATGTAAAGAAAATGTGAGTACCTAGTCCCTTTCCACAAATTTATTCTGTTTTTTGCTGTCCCTCCCCTTGTTTATTGGCAGCATCTGGCACATCCCATGCAACAGAGGTCTATCTTGTCACAAGTGTGAACTACTAATGAACTAGTGAACTACTCTACACTTCCAGCGAAGTGATTGCATTTTGCCTTCTTCTGCACTCAGCAGGAGCATCACTTCCTGCAAGCGCCCAAAAAGCAAGAGGGCTCTTTTCTCTTCTGAAAGAGACTGAAAAGTCTCTTTCAGAGGGCTACTTAGCTTCTAGTGAACCTGGGGGGGAATCTGTATTGACTGACTCCTAATTTAGGATCCTTTGATTAGATGAAATGAACCTGGGCCCTTGACAGGACTTGAGTATGTAAATCTTTGAGGATTTAAGCCTAATCTCTTTGTACAAGGATCAAAGTCAAATCTTGCCTATTTGCTTTTAATGCCTCACAAATGTTTGGATGCTATTTAAAAATAGCAATTTCTGATGATGACTCATTTATAGAAGTTATTACTTGCTTCTAGTTTTCTTTAACAGATCTAGAGATAAGAGAAAAACTGGACTATAATATCTTTATATTACAATCTTGTCTTTTATTGGATTTTTTTAAAAGCCAACAAAACTGGAAAGTCTGATGTTATATTTTAATTTGAAGTGCATGTATTAATGGAATTAGGTACAAATCAAAGTTTAACATCTTGAATGTATTACCATTTTTGCATTCCTTTTCACTTACTTAAGAGCCTTTTTGGCTATCCATGTAGAACTGAAATGGTGAATTAGTAATTACACAGAGACCTAGAGTATGGCATATGATTGTGCATTATCAAATAAAAACACAAATCCACAGAAAGAGTATAATTTTTGCAAAGAGATGTTTGCCTTTGCAGAAGCACCTGTTTTGAGCTGCTGGTTTGGCAGATAACCATTCATTTAAAATAACAGATAGATGAAATAGGTTCTCTGTAATCTTGCTCTAACGTCTGAACCAGCTGTTGCTATGGGAAATGTATTACCCATGCAACTCTCCTGAATATTACATGACAATCCTAATCCTTGCCATATGCACACATTGAGAAAAGAGAAAGGTTACGGTTTTTGGTGTGTTCTTCCCTTCCAGCCTCTGTTGTATTTGATCTGTTTGACCTGTAAACACACTGCTTGTCTCCACAGCATTTCACTCTATAGAACACCTTCTAATGAATCACTGTCTTGCTGTATCATGAATATTCAAATTGCATTTGAAATTACTAGATGAAAAGAAAGCAAGTTAAATACCAGTACCCACTTGGTTAAGCTGTAATACTATTGTTGCGTTTCTAGTGAAATGCCAGCCAGATTTCCCAGGTGCAATTTCCACATCCTTCACATAACATCAAAATAAAATCTCTGCACTAAAATAATGCATGCAAATATACTGGTGGTTATTAGGGGAAAAAACCACACATGGTATAAGTTCATCCAAAAGAAACTATATTAAATATCCGTTGTGAGACAGAATTTTGGATGAGCTCTAAGCAACTTTTCATCAGCATGGTTCTCTGAAGAGAAACACTTTCCAGTATTGCTCCTCTTTATAAATGAGTTAACATCAGATGTTACCAAGCACCCAAACAACTGGGTTGTTTCTGACTTGCAGTACATTAATAAATGATGATGTTTATAAAAGATATTGCAGATATTTTTCCAGTCTGTGCAAAGCCCAATAAAGAAGGGGAAAAAAAAAAAAAAGAAAGAAGTCCAAAAGAAGTCTCTAAGGTTTTTTGTTTTTTTTTGGGGAGGCCAAAGATGTACAGGCCTAAAGCAGGAAGGCTACTCTGTGTTGAAAGGCTATTGCTGACAAGCTGTGATCTTGGTGCTAGGGAAAGGGCAGATGTCCTCAGAATGAGCCTACTGTCTGTGTGAACTGGCAGCCCTGGGTTTGTTTATTTATTTGTTGTGGATGTTTTTTGAACAGTAGCACAGCAGAAGGTTGCTAAATGCAAGAATAATTAGAAAGGTCTGAAAATCCTCCACTGACTAAGCAAATCCAGAGAAGCAGATGGTGTACCTCTTCGACAGTCTCCTGTCAGAGAGGGTGATACAAATCCTCACCACACTTTGTTCAAGATCTCATCACGCAGCTTTGAGGAAGATTTCAGATGATTCATTACACTTACTGAACGGGGTTCTTTGTGTACGGAGATATCAAAATGTTGTCACACCTCAGTTAATTACTACAACAGAGACTCTGTGGTGGAAAACAAGTATGAACACACAGAGAAAACAAACAGGTGTGTGTACATGCACACCTACTCAGTGCTGCTTGTAGTTTTCTGTCTTGCTCAGGGACAAATTTCTTCTGTGCACTGTAGCCTACCGCTCTCAGTCCTCACTCACTCAAGTGTTTGGAGACAGACAAACTGCAGGAGCAGGTATGGCTGCAGGTTGAATTGACATAGTTCTGATGTTTACTGACTTCCTTGGAGTTCCCCTGTTACTCTCACAGCCTCCTGCAGGTCTGTGTGCTTTGCTCTAAGGTCTGCAGAAACCTTATTGCCGATTTCTCTGGAGATGCCTTGGTATGTAGTCATTTTCTAACACGTTGTGGTGTTACTCTGACAAGCATGAAGAGAGGATCTCGAAACATCTTTAAAGTGCTTTCAGAGGCCTTTACTTTTTTATCTTCATCAGCCCAACTACACAGCATGCCAACATTTTTGATAGCTTTGGGTATTTCTTCAATGACTGTGCTCAACCTGGCAGAAATGACAGCTTCCTGGGGGGTACCCACAGTAGCACCAGTGCTGTGAAATAGAATACCAGTGTTTGTCAAACACTCATGCCAGAGGATACCCAAAACATTAATTAAGCAGACATAATAAAGCAGCTAGAGCTGTTGGATTTGTCAATAATGTGGATTCCAAGAATCTGGCTAACAGAGGGAACAGATATTTGAGTACTTGCACATAGCCCATATTGAGTATTAGGCTGGTTCTTTGCTCCAATTATAATTTCGCAAATGATCATAGGATGAAATTTTTTAAAAAAAGAAGAGAGATTTTATCATCAATTATATTACACGTATGAAATACAGGTATTTTGAAATTAACAGTTTACTTGAAGATCTTCATCCTGCACTTGTTCAGGACTTTGAAGCCATTAGAAGAAGAAAGATTCTAGATTGGTGAATGCGTAAAAAAAAAATTAATATAAATTCTTTGGTGGTGTTCACTGGCTAGAAAACAACTCAGTATGCAAGAGATGTAGAGAGTAGAGAAGCTGTGCGAGGCAGCGATCGTCCGTAATCTTGTAAGAAAGCAAACACATCACAGGTGACAATTTGTCAATAAACCCAAATGCAAATAGTAGGTAAAGGAAAAAATGCTCTAAGGCTACTGCAATATCAGAAAACAGAGAACTGGAGCATATGCAGCTTAAAGAAACACAGTTTGTGTAGAACGGGAAGGTAGAAAACAAATGCCCAAACCAAGGCATGTACTCTTTTAATTCTTTTTCTCCCCTTGATAAAAATATCAGGCTAAATTAAGCCCTGATGTAACTGCAGCAAAGTCAGTAGAGTTACACTGAGGATAAGTTGCTGCCATAAATCATCAAAATCAACGACAATTCTGTGTGTTCGTGCCAGAAATTAATCTGGCCCATTACAACAACAATTTTTTGACACCCAAAGCTAAATTTAATTTATGATTTCTATAGAACAAAATTAACTTGAGTTTTGATGTGTAACGACGCCTGTGTCCTGGGAACCATTCCTCCAACCATTAGTCTACCAGCTTCATGGCTGTGAGCGTACAGCATCCCTGTTCTGCCATCCACTTTCTCTTGAGGTGTGCCTGGCTCCTCTCTACCTTCCTGTTGCACTGGGATGGAGGGCTTTTGCAGTGCATAGAGGCAAAGAGGTATGAGATAAGGAAATAATCCCACCTGTGCTTGGCCTCATACCTTGATCTCGCTGAATGCAAACACTTGCACACCCAGCACTTGGTGCAACTCTAGGGTGGTCAAGGAAAATTACAGCTTCGCAGTATAATAGCAGTTTAGAAGGATGTGAGTGAGGGAAGTAAGAATAAAGGAAAAGGGGTTTGTATGCTGTCTGAGATTTCTTGTGATGAATAAGGTAACATGAAACAAAACAGTGCGGTTGAAATGGAGGCCTTTGCACTTTAGGTAAGTGTTTTAACAGATAGTTTACTCTGGCATGCTCTTGGACCTTTCTTCCTTTTGTTACCCTGGGATCCTCCTCAGAAACAAAAGCAAAGACCATTCCTGCACTTGGACACCAGATGGACAGGATTGGAGATGGGATTCACTTCCTCATGTGGGAAAAGGATTTGAAATGTTAGTTTTCTCATATTTGCTCCCCAGCTTTGAATTCAGGGACCTCTGGGAAGAGTCAAAGGTGGCATAGTTCTCATTCTCCTAGTGTCCACAGGGAAGAGTGGGGTATGCTCTCCATCCCCATTCTCTCCCCATTCATTTTGTGATTTGCAGAGGAAATTTATGCTTTTTCATATCTTGTTCTGGACAAGCTTCATCCATTGAGAGACAGTTTTTAAGACTAGTTGATAGTTTTCATGCTCTAGGTAATCTAGTATTCCCTTGACACTTACTTATTATATGCCCTGGAGCTCAGTTTCCTCTCCTAGCATTACCCCTTCTGCGGAAAAGGAGTCTCCTGGTTCTCAAGTGATTTGACACTAACTCCAAAATGATACCTTGGAAGACTGATTCTTAAACTTTATGATTGTGACTTAATTTCCAGTTGTTATACCCATTTCCCTCACGATTCCACCTCGGATAATCACATTGATGATGGTGTTTGTCAGGCTTTCAACCTCCACTGTAACTGCTGTGACTCTAAGGGAAGTCAGCTACCTTAAAGTAGGCAGAGATTGGGTTTTCCCTGGCAATAATAAGGTGTAAGGGACTGTTGAACACTCAGCCAGCAATGGCTGGGCATCTGATTTCCATTTACAGATCCAAAAACTGCCTTCACATGGCATACACCTGGCTTCTCATCCTTTAGATTGCGCAGTACTGACACAGTGCTAGTACTGTCTACTTTACAAGTAACTTTGAGAAACGAGTATTCTCTTGGCAGCACAACAAACTGATATAGCCTTTGCCTTTTATCAAGAACTGTAACAGAGAAAAATGGAGATTATTTAGGTACCTGATTTTTTGTGTGCATATGTAAGATTCCAGGATAATTCATTTTCTTTCTATTAAAAACTCTGTGCTAGTTTGAAAGGCTGCATTTGGATTCCAGCTACAGTGAAGGTTTTACTTTCTAGCACGAATCTCAGCATTAATCAGAGCTGGATGCAATTTACACCACCTTCAAAGAGCCTGTAAAAAGATAACGAAAAAATGTTACTCAAATGACAAAATCTACAGAGAAAAATTCGACCCAGAAATAAATTATTTGAGCATAGTTGACTTCCGTGGCATTGCCAATGTAAATCTATGCAGTAGGTCACCACAGTGGAGTCCATAATGGCTAAGTCTGAGGTTTTACTTTATACATGTTTTTTTAAAATCCTGACCATCTAATCGCACAGCATTCCTGGGTAACTAAAAAAATGTGTCTAACAGAGTACATGTAAAATAAGCCAGGTTTCTTTGCTGCTATTACAGAGATGTGCATAATGAAATCACTAACAGAACTTCACTAATTTACTATGTTGTGCAGATCTTCAAGACCTCATTATGATCTTTGTTTGCCATGCCCACTGTTCACTTGCTTGGCAGCCTGTCTTCATAGTCACCAATATAATGAAAGTATAACTTTATAGGTCAGGCTGTATAAGAACAGATGAATTTTACAGGATATGGAAGTTAAAATTATGAGAAGGATGTGATAGTATTTTCACACAGGTACATTTTACTTTCCTGAAAGCAGGGAAATTTTAATCCATACAAGTTTTAATCTCACCATTCCCCCCCCCCATTTCTTCCCATTTAAAATGTATGCAGTGCTGCAATCACAGCTCATGTACTAAATAACTGGAAGCATCAAGCCATCCAAAATAAGCTGCAAAATCAGCACTTCTAGGTTATGTTTTCATATACAATCAGAAGAAAACTTTGCATGCTACAAAGATTAAACAAAAATGCCCTGTTATGTGTATCATATATGGCAATGATATTAGCCTAAAAATGTAAAAAATGTGAAGGTCTTGTATTGAAAATTATTTTTAATGGATTATTTAAGGCAGATGAAATAAGTTTTAAAAGCCTATGCAAACCCTTAAAATGTCAGTTTTAGGAATCAATATGACAACAGAAATAACATCCATCAGATGCTGGAAAATGTCGAGGGCTAAAGTGATAAATTGCTAGGTTTGTGCCTGTTTTGATGTTAATTTTGCAAATTACTTTTTTTGGGTGAAGATGGCCTTGGGGCGAGCAGTCTTTGCAACTCACTCTTCCCAGCAGAGAAACTGAAATGTGAGTAATTATGTCTGAAAGAAAATGTTTTGAAGAGTCTCAAGACTGTTTACATTGTTTGGAGGCCTTACTTTTTTCCCTGTACGATAGAGCACCACCAGCCCCCGTTTTGTCCGGCTGCCATGAATGCCCAGGAAATGGCTGCTGTGGTCTGTGTCATGGAGCCCAAGCATCAGCTGAGTGCAGAGCAGCTGCCTCTGATAGCCCGGAAAGCTGGGCAGCTGCTGTTGGATGAAGCTCTGTGGAGCACCCATCCCACACCACTGCAAGGTGGCCATCTAAAGCAGCCTGGGTACTCAGAGAGGCAGGTATCTGTAGCAAGATGTTGTGTTCACCATTCAGAGACAAAAATCCCATCCGGAGAAGGAAGACAGAAAAGGAACGCCAAACTTTCCTGTGCCGCAATATGAGGTTGTTTTGAGTTTTTTTCCTGCTCTGTCATGCACATTTTTCTAATCTGAATTCAAGCCTGATGTCATCTGCCTTCCTTTCCTCAGTGCATATGTGCATTTCGCATGTGCTCATCACTTTGAGTACAAATTCTTAAATGGCAGGGAATGGGTCCAAATGGCTCATCCATTTTGTCAAAGCTGATTTATCATCAGGATAAAAGCAAGTCTCTTCTTCAGGATATTTTCCCTGCTGCTTCCCCAGCTTCCTAGGGACTTGTTTCTCCTCTCCTTGTTTCTGGGGAGGCAGGCTCTCCTTTCCTGTTCCTGTGTCTGTGTTATCTTGGTTTTCTTGCTGCATTTGTGCTGGGTATGGTCTGAAGCCCATGATCTCTATGGAGATGCTCTGCCACTGGAGTTTTCTTTGTCCTGTTTGCTTTTTTCTTTGCTTTCCTCTGGGTTTCTAAACTTCTTTTTTGTCTCTTCTCCTAATATTAGCATCAATAACCTGTCTGCGTGCCATGCTAGTGTTTTGAGAGAAAGTACTGTCTTCTGCAGAGAGGTCCCGCCATCTCCTCTTGCTTACCCTAGCAAATTCTGCCATGTATTTGCTCAGTATAAGTGCTTTGGTAGTAGTGAGCAGTTAAGACAGCCAACCTCTTCCAGTGTCTCCCAGAGCAATAATTTACAATAGGTGCACCTGTTCCACTCACAGCTTCTTCAAAACTTAGCTTTCTTTGATCTGTAGAGATATTTTTATATGATTTGTGGAAGCTAACAAAGATGTGTAGTGATGATGAATAAAATTTCCTAGCTAGCATGCAGTAACTCTGAGGCAGGCAATGAGCTCAGACTGGTTTTCCTATGTCTGCATCTCTGTGGAGGCCTACCTTTGACAGGTAGAATTAGAAATTCCCTGTGTCCTTTGAAATTCACTGTATGCCCTTTGAACTGCTCCTGAATGGTCTTCCAAAAAAGATTAACACAGAAAAATCCTGCGATAGGTTTGTATCTCTCCTAGAGAAAACAGGACTGTTCCCCCACTGTTAAGAGCACCTGCTGTAATTTCTGTGCATGCTTTCATTTCACAGATGTGAACTCACCTAATGAAATGCTAACGTTGGAGTTTTTGGGTCTGCCTGGGTGCGGGCAACCATGTGTGCTACAGACAGCAGTCTTGCACGTACTGCCTGGCATTGGTAAAACTCTCTGCCTAGACTGGTGAGATGATCTTGAAAATGTTTTTTGAGGTTCACCTCAAAATGCAATTAAATAAACTCTATGAGTCCAGGTTAAAATACTTCTGTGCTACTGCTTTTTCCCTCTCACTGCATGTATCAAGGTTGGAGGGGGAGAGCCATCAACCAGTGTGTACGTTTGAGTAAATACAGCAGATGATGTTGAACAGGAAAGGATGGGAGACCTACAACTTCCTTCTTTTGAAACAATTTGAAGAATACTATCAAACTATTCCTTCTGTACCACCATGTTGTCTTTGACACTGAAGTAGGAAACCACAGTGGGTGGTGATTTGTGGCAAGCATACAAATCTGAATCTTGACACAGTATCACTGATTAGCTGGATGGCACTGTCTATTGACAGGTGTCCGTGTAATTGTAGCTATCTATATAGGTTACTATCAGAGGAATTTGTACAGCAAAGATGCTTATCTCTTCTAGCAGCTATGTCACTGTTGAAAATGAATGCTGTTTATCACCCTATTCATGTCTCTTAGAGCTTGGATAACTTTTCTCTGCATACGTAAATATCTTGCAATTAAATTTCTCAGTCAAGTTCAGCAAGCGAGTAGGGCATAATGACCTACAGTGCAGGGGAGGGAGCTCAATCATGGATAACACTTTCTGTGCTGCAACTCGGGGAGCAAAAATGAAGTTCCTTCAATCAAAAGGCAGAAATACAGTTCCTCCAGACTTTAGGCATCTATAACAGCCAAAGGTGTGTTGCCTTTGCAAGGATAGTCTCTGGTGGGACATGAGTGAAGATGCCTTTATTGAATCCAGTGCATAAATATTAAGAAATATTTTCATTCATTCACAGAGGGAGGGACGGAGAAACATTGCTTTAACTGCTCCATACAGCACAGTTACAGTGAAAACAAGTTACTCATCAGTCAGTTCCTCTTTTAACTGCATCTTGTTCATCCTGTGGCTTGCTTATAACCAGATGAAAAACATGTAACTTCCTTTACAGTATTTGATCACCAAACATGCAAAACTCCCCTTTGAATTGAAAAAGAGGAATTTCAGTTACCGTATATAGGTCTCTAGATGTAGGAATAAATACCAGAATCCTGTGGTTATAGTGTTAGTTTCTTTCTAAAATTTACTGTCTGTTTTTTATAGTGCAGTATTTAACTGACAAATGAATACAAATGCTAGATTCTTGTCTCCTGACTTTATCCTGGTCATTGCAGAAACATTAATACAGCTTGTATCCTCAAAGGAAAAAATAAAATAAACATCAACAATGTGCCAAAAGCAAGACCAGTGTTCTTTAAAAGAGGAGAGAAATGAACAGAAGCTGTTGCTTGATAAAAGTATTTGAAGAATTTAAAGAAAGGCATCCAAATTACTGGTATACTGAGTCCAGAGAATTTAGTGCACAGCTGAAATGGATAGTCCCTTACAGTCATATATCTTATCAAGAAGTGCTTTGATTAAACACACAATAACATTCTCTCTGTAATGATGTTAGTTAGTGTTTTTTTTCTGCTAGTAATTTATTTTGTCATGTTCCACGGTATGAACAAATTAAATACCACACGTCTCAAATGTCTCAAACAATTAGATTTATCTTGGTTATTCTTGCTCTCTATCTGCTTCTCTGTCTGACACTATCAGGTCAATGCTCATGGGAAGTGGCATGGAGTGGTGGTACCACAAGATAAACAAATCTTACAGAAGTAGAGTTGAAGTGTCCCTTAAACCTGTTGTGGATTTTCAAGAGGGAAAACCAGCTTCTGAAGCTAGGACAGTTTGTGAAGTTTTGCTGAAACTGCAAGGACACAAGCAGGCCAGACAAGGCATTTGATGCCTGGAACAAAATCCCATACAAGTTTTTTCAGGCCTGGAAGGATACCACTGTGCTAACCCCAGGAGTACACTGCCAGAGGCAGATTTCCAAATGTGGTGTCAGTATGTGTTGCTAGCACTGAAATTTTTTTACCATCATACACAGGGATAATCCATCCTGGAACTGTCTTCCTGCTAATCCCCTGTTAGTCTGGTCTTTCAGCACAAACCAGAAAATGTGGCCCAGTTACTGCAACTCATTCTCTGAGATAGACTGACTATCATAAACTATCAAGGTAATAGCTGTGTTCTTACATAAAAGTGCAAGGCTTTGCTTGGTATTAGTTAAGTCTAGCTCTGCATGTCCTGACCAGTGGTTAAGCAGCGTCCATGTGCCTCTACAGAGACTATTGGCAAGCTCCTGCAACATGCAAACATTCCACGCCCACATAGAAACCTTGCTAGTACTAGAAAAATTCTTTCTCTGAAAATCGGAGTACATAAACAGCACAGCACATTCACTTTAAAAGAAAATAACAATGCTCCCAGTATGTTGACTGGGTTGAGGTCCCTCATCTTCTGTGTGTCTTGTCTAAGCCCACTGAGCATGATATCCTGTACAGCCAGAGCCCACTCCTCTCCGTGTGAGTGCAACAAAACCTTCCTAACTTAAAGGCTGAAACCCCCCAGACTTCAGGGTCTGAAAGATCATATTACCCCTTGTCATGGGATTTTGGCTAATTTGCTTCTGAATTTTCCTGACCAGTGAATGCTGTACATCCTGATGGCTCAGCAAACATTTTTTACCTTGCCTTTACTGCAGCAACCAATGTGTCTTCAAAGGCACTTGGGGAAGGTTTGGGAGGGGATGTTGTGCACATGGGCATTTGCTTCATCTGCTTAGGTGTCCTGGGCATGGTCTAGCTCTGCTAGCGCTGTGAGCAGCTTCCTCTGGTGTGCCCTGCTGCATCCCCAGGAATGGAGGTGCACTGTGGTCCTATGAACACGCCCAGCAGGTTTTTTTGGGGCAGGACTGCACGGAATACTGTGACGTTGCCTCTGCCTCATAGCACAGGCACAGCTTGGAAGCATTATCCCTTGAAAGCCAAGCAGACGTGGTCATTGCCACGTGGGACCAGGAGGCATGTTATCAGCTTGCAGATGTTCGGGCTAGGCTGACCACTCAAAAAAAGGCAACTGTTCTAGCAGGAATGATATTGCCTGGTCCTCCTGGTCCTTGCCCAAGGCCTACAGTTGGACATGAAGGCTGCTGTGCATGAGGCTGAGCATGCACTCTACAACTCCAGTGACTGTGCACAACCTCCACAAGAAACTATTTTTATTCCTACAGCCGATGGTGCTGTTCTGAAAGGTCAGTAAACACCAGCCGTGTATCAGTGCCAGCCATGTCAGTGGGAATCCAGATAAATTGAGACAGGTTTTGAACAAGATATTGTACTTTACTGCTGTGTAGCGAGCCATGATTGCACACGTACAGACAGCATGGGTGTCAGCCAGCTTCACACATGAGTCACTGCCAGCTCTGGAAACACAGACTGCTGCCTGGTAAGCTTCTCTGCTCGTCTGGGCATCAATGGTGGCCCTGGGCACGGGTAAAATTGAGCACAGGCCAACAGGGAGCATGCCTGGAGAGTCACAGAATCATGGAATCATAGAATGGCTTGGGTTAGAAGAGACCTTAAAGATCATCTGATTCCAACACCCCTCCTCTGGGCAGGGGCACCTTCCACTAGTCAAGGTTGCTCAAAGCCCCATCGAACCCGGCCTTGAACACTACTGTGGATGGGGCATCCACAACTTCTCCAGGCAACCTGTTCCAGTGCCTCACCATGCTCACAATAAAGAATTTCTGCTGCATATCTAATCTAAATCTCTCCTTTTTCTGGAAAAGAAAAATGGTGTGCATGTGTTAACAACAGAAGCAGAGAGGGAACAGAGAGCTGGAAGCAGCCAGAAAACCCGGTATCTTTGTGAGGGAGAAAGAAAACATTAGAGCAATACGCAAGTAGCTGGGGGAAACCACTAACTCTAAATAGTGATTACCTCTTCCTTTTTGATTCCTACTATATTCAAGGAAGCTAGAGTCTGTGCATTTTTTTCAATGGCACAGTATCCTAGAAGAAGTTGCTAACATCAATTCATTATTAAAATAAAATTTTCAGAACATCCTCACTGACAGCTTTCCAAACCCCTTGACAATCATAGATACCCAGAGTCTGGTTGTCAATATTTTTTTATACATGATATTAAGGCAGGAAAAAAAGTGATTTCATTATGCCAAGGTGGATAGTATCAGTGTGCAGCAGGATTCCAACAACGTTCCAACAGTGACCTGATGAAATAATATTTTAAAGTTAAAATTTTGCCCTTTTCTTAAAGCTTATCTCAACTTCCTTCATTTTCAGTAGTGTACTTGGATAATTTAAAACAAAAAGAAAGTAGAGGAGTAACAGCATACCGAAGACTCAAAGTACCCCTTGGTTTATGAAAACAGAAAGAAGGTAAGACTTTCCACTAGACATATTTTTCTAAATTATTTCTTTGTCCTTCTGTGTATATCTACATGCTGCCTATAAATTACACAGGTAAGCAAATCTACTGTCCCAGAAAGACTATAAGTATGCTCAAGATAATCATCATTGAGGAGCTGGAGACAAGCAGCCTTCCTAGGTCTTAAAAAGGAATTTGAAGGCAACGAGAGCCTTTGAATACAAGGAAAGGTGTTTTAAATGAAGTGGAAAGCAGGCTAAGAGGGTGAAGTTGACAGTGGGAGAAGGCACTTTCAAAAGAAAGGATGAAAAACCATTGGACTCAAGTAAGATGAAACAGCAGAGGGATGCCAGGTTTAGATTCGTGGTGGCAGAACAGCAGGGAAGACAGAAGGATGCAAGAAACAAGGAAATCTAGAAGGCTGTGCAATGCTGAAGGTCCAGTGCCCTATATTTTGGCTGCAGTGAGTGTTGGTAGATAGGAAGGGAATATAAAAACTTATTCAGGGAATAAGAGGAAAGAATGACTAAGGAGTGGATACGAATCCCAGGAAAGAATGTTTCAAGCTTACATTTTAGATCTTATCAGCTTCAGTGTTTAGTTGGCTGTTCCTTTTCTACCTGTCTGTATTTCTGTCCATCTATCTATCTATCTATCTATCTATCTATCTATCTATCTATCTATCTATCTATCTATCTATCTATCTATCTAT
>JAWMRA010000113.1:82712697-82726972 GCA_035584735.1 Pseudotriccus pelzelni | reverse complement strand
TATCTATCTATCTATCTATCTATCTATCTATCTATCTATCTATCTATCTATCTATCTATCTATCTATCTATCTAACAGAGTTTTCATGTGTCACAGATTATTCCTCAGGTACTGGCCTTTGGATGTTAGTGTTAGCTTTTGAGGAACATACATGTACTCAAGGCCTGCATGTCATTCAGGGTCAGCCTAAATCCCATTTTGAGGATTTCAATCCTTTGCAAGACATAAACTCCTCAAGCTTAGTGGCCTGCTATTTGTCATTTGTTTTTGCTTTCTCAAGCCATAAAGTATGCTTAAATGAATTACCTGACCCACATAATATTTTCAAGTCATATTTGTGGGATTCTCTGTTTCTGTTATCAAAACTGCATTCCCACTGGTGTTCACTAATAGTGCCCAGATGGGATGGTACTCTCACTAACCTGCATCAGTGTGAATTTACAAAAATTTCCTGCCTGCCCTACCTTTGCAAGCTTTATTTCTCACAGTCCAGTGGAGTTCTGGCGGATGAGCACAGTGCAGTGGGGCATTACTGCTGGCTCTCAAGGAGAGTTGGGCTGAATATTTGCTGACAGACTGAACTGAGTCACTTATCATTTAATCCTTCTGCTCTCCTGTGCTTGATGCTGTAAGTGTATTCTTGGAAATGAAGCCTGAGTTCAAATTATGACTTTTCAAAGTCTGTGTTGTTAAAATTTCACATGCACACAGCAATTTGCATGTTAGATGGTCTCTGGTGAGGGTCTGTTGAGCATTAAAATGTTGTGAATGGTGCTGCACATCTTTAGACATTAGCTGGTTGACTAACACACTCCAGGTCATGAGCACAGGATAAGCATATTTCTTACAGTCTGTTTAATCTTGCCTTAAAAAGCATGTGTGCTATGTACACCCTTTGTACAGTTATTCTACTTTTAGCTATGTTTTTCTGCTCCATGTTAGTAGTCTCTGTGTTCTGAAACTCTAATTTTCTCTCTGCCTCTCCAGAATCTTTAATTCTCTTACACCTTGTGTAGTTTCACAGTTTAGAGATTAGTGAATTGTATTACACTGCAACCGTACCACTTGCACTGGAATTACATTACAAATCAGCAGGATATATCTGCTACTTCTCTGCAAGTGCCTTATGAATAGTCACAGTCCTGCTGTGAGAGTATCTAGGGTGATTGAAGAGAGAGGTCTCCTCTTCAATTAATTTGTAAAAAACCAGTTCCTTTAGTGCAGCCACTGATGGGGAGGAGGGGCTTTTAAAATAATTTACTGGATATGTCCATATTAAAGTCTCACATAGAGGTTTATTTCACTAGGAAACTCTTCTTTTCAGTGAAGTGGGCTGCAACGCACTTGCCAAACCGCTCTTCCACTTCTCACAGGAATGAGCATGGAATTAAATCAAAGAAACAGATGTGGCTGGGTGAGGCGGGTTTCCTTTTTATGTAAAAAAATAGGGGCATGTTCATCTGTTTTGTAATTTTCTGATAGTGTTTTGATTGGCTCGGTGGAAAAGGGCAGTCAGAAAAGCAATCCTCATACAGTATTTGTACTCTGATCCAGCACAAGGCTTGGTTCCTTAGAGATCACTGGCATATCTGAACATCTAAGCTCCAGATTTTGTCCACTGCTAGCATGTTTGAAGGTCAACAGCATCCTTTCTGGTTTGCTTGGATTATGCAGGGGAGCTTTCAGCAGCTCCCAAAAATATAAACCTGTGTGACAATACAACGACGAAGGGCCGACGTGTCACAGACAAGATTTAAAAAGGCAAAGGGCTCAGCCTTACCTGTTTCTGCTGTCGCTGTTCCCCTTTTCCCAAGAACACTGTGCAGCTGGGATTTTTGAAATAACCATAATAAAAAATGTGGATTGTTAAAACTGGATGTACATCAAGGGAAACCCATCTGACACATGTTTTTATACTATGGCTGTCTTACTAAGATGTACAGGCCCCATTTTTGTTGGGTTTAATTCAGAACTGGTCAGACTGGCTGCTCCTTGTGGAACCACAGAGCCCACCTGTTGAATTCCTCTAAACCCTCCAAAACAAAGATACAGTAAATCACCTTTTCTTTTTCATTGGACTATAAATCCAGCTGTTTCCTGCAGTGCTGCTTTCTAAAAGGCTCAGTCTCCATTGAAAAAAAAAAAAAGAAAAACGTACAAATTTTTTGATAAAAGTGTTGAATCAGTGCATTATAGCATGTCACAGACCTTTTGTTTTCCATTCTTCACTAATAACAATGCCAACAAACCTTCCCTCAGAATTCCTTGAGATGCATTCTCACCTGGATTTTGGACTATGAGTTTTAATGAAAAGTTTTTCCGTTTGTTGTTGTTTTGCATCAAAAGAAACTAACTTTATACCTCAAATGTATTGTTCCAGACATAATGTCAACATTTTATTAGCTTACCTCTTCACATACTCTGTCATAAAGACTAAATGCAAATGGCTGAGGAGTGCATGCTAATTATAATATGGCTCTGCTGTGCTCTATTTCTTGTATTATGAAGTTTTCAGGAATGATCAGCATCTCCCAAATGGAGATCTCCTCATCCTCAGAGAAGTTGATTAGCCTTTTGAAATGAGTAGGGATTTTTTGGATAAGTCACTAGCTCAGATCAATTTTTTGCAGGTTATATGAAAGAGAATGAAAGACAGAGTTAAAACCCCCCCAGCACTTTCAGCTGTCACTGGCCAGCAGCTAAGAATCAATTTTATTTCACACTTCAGAAACAACAAAATATAGGGTACCCACCCATCTTAGTACTTTAGTAAATTAATTTTTAGCCTTTTAATCTACCCATGGAGCTGCAGCATTATTGTCTTTACAGATTTTCTCTGTAATCCAAAGCCTTTTACTTCCACAACATAACATTTCTCTGCAGAACAGTGGTCTTATTCAGAACAAAGTGGTTGTTTTCAAGGTCTGCATGCATACTTAAAATTGTTAAATATACTTATAATTTTCCAGTCCAGCAAGCATGGGAGTGTTCCTCCTTGTCCTGCCTGTTAAATTTAGTTGGATGTTCTGAAAAGGGGAGCAAATTGTTCACCATTGGCAGGTAAAATCAGGAAATAAAAATATTGACTCAAGACCTTTGCAGGACAATTAAACAGCTAATGAAAGGGCTGGAGTTCCTGCAACCACAGTGTGCAGGAAAGAAGGATGATGTGCCTCAGTTTGACAGTCCTCTGGGTCCTACTTCTGATGCTAAAATGTTTTCGCTGTGGAGATTATAAAGGAATTCCGATGAAGCATCAGGAGTAACACGCAAATGTTTTCTGAAGCATCCCTCAATAAAACCAGACATTTTATTCCCTATCTCTATTCTTCCAGAGAGGATGTTAACAGTACTTTACCTTTTCTTTGGACAAACAGTGGCAGCAAACCTGTGGCAAAGGTGAATGCCACTTCTCTGACTGACAACCAAACTTTGCAAGGGAAACATGGAAAAAAGTCCAGATACCAAGAGCAGGAGTAGTCTCTCCCAGTACTCCTCACTGCTTTGCTAAACCAGAAAGAATAAGCAAGTTTGGTGCTGAAATCTTGGCAGGCCCCATGGACTGTGATCTTCAAAAGTCCAGAGATAACAATTTACAAGCCTAGCATGACACAGGTTTTTGTTTCGCTGAAAATTGCTCCAGTTGTTGAACTCTGCTGGCTCAATTCAGCCAGAATCCAGAATCCCTGTAAATACAGGTGTTTTTAGGTTTCAAAGCAGCAGACTGAATTTGAAGCATCTACATGTGTGTACGTAGAGACAGGGGAAGAAACCAAAGGGAAATATGCATGAAGAAGTGTGACAATACATATTCTTAAATTTGAAATGTCACTACATTTCCTCACTAGACAAAAAGACCAATTTTTATTTATACTTTTTGTCACACCAGGGAGAGATTTAGATACCACAAGCTATGCTCAGGAGGAGCCAGGGAACTTCAAGGCAACTAAATTCATATCCAAAGATTCTGGGTTTCTGCTTTTCCTCAGGATATAAGGCACAGGGACATGAGTTGCTGGACTTGAGGGTTCTGTACCATGCAATGAGTTCCCAAACTAATTCATCCCCCATTGTAGAATGCTGGTGTTTTGGGACAACTAGAAGATCATCAGATAAGGGTCACTAGTATATTCAGACTGCAATAACTCTATCAAGACAGGAATGGCACCACCCGCCTGAAGTACAGCAAATACAGAACAGCAAGTAGACATGCCCTTAAGAAAGCTGAGTGCTAGGAGGAAGAAGTGATTCAGTTGGTCCCATGAGTGGAACTGCCAAAGCCTGGCTTGTTCAGCAAAGGCTAACAGGAGATACGTGTGCCCTGTGTAAATATATTAGGATATAACCATCAGGAAGGGAAAAGAGCTGGTTAAGCTAAAGGACAATATTGGCTCAGGAGGAAATTGTTATAAACTAATCATGAACAAATTTGAAGTGGAGGACAGAAATAATTTCTCACCATCACAGTGAGGTTCTGGAGCAGCTTGCTGGTACGAGAAGTAGACATTAACTACTTCTTACAAAATAGAGCCCTGGGAAGGGAATATATGACATGACAGCCTGTGGTAGCAAACTCTGGGATTGATGTGTTCCAAAGTGACAAGAAGCAATCATTGGAAAAAGCCTATTATCTCAGAAGAGGACTGCCTTGCCTGCTGCCATTTGATGTAAATGTTAATGTCAGGCTTATCAGGGCTGTCTCCTCCCTCAGCCCCAACTCCCTCCTGCTGTCATCACGACGTGTTGCCTCTTCCTTGCAGCATAGTGCAGGACTGCCCTGGCAGAAGCTGACATCGACAGGGAGACTGAATCCTGGAGGCTATAAAGACTTATTTCTGGCAGAAATTGAATACTTCATAATTTTTGGGTCAGGGAACCGAGAGGAAGAATATTTCTGACCTGATCACACTCACTGCACTCTGAATAGTTACATGTTTGGCCCCAAACATGCTAGCACCCTTGTCACAAAAGGCACAGAAGTTTAATGACCTGGCAGAAGGTTGAGCCTACTGTGAGATAACTACTGGGGTTTTGGCTCTCCATGCTGCCAAGGAGCCATAGTAGGTAGGTGGGACTTGTTCTGTCAAATGGCAATGCCTTACGTGTTGCACCGAGTCACAGCAGGGCTTCCCTCACTTTTATTGCTTGAACCCTCATTGCAGATTTGGGATGGTTTAGCCAGATACAGGATGAATAACTTATTTGAAAATACCTATGTGACAAAGGATTTATTCGATAGGAGGATTCTACTGATAATTTCACACTGGACATATTTGGAGTAGGGGTTTGTGGCAACTGTTAGCCCTAAATAAGGCAGTTTTCAGAGGGCTTTTTCTAGGTCATGAATACAGATAGTAAATGGTTAACACGAGTACTGAGGACCAGCAGAATGTGTAAGGTTTTGTATGGAAAAGAGTTTGCTAAGGGTGACTAAGATCAGGAATAACCTTTCTTACAGCCAGGTCATCTCAAGTCAAGTTCTAATCACCACTTTCTCTCCTTGCAGGGAGCTGTTCTGGCCTATTTAGCTTGTCTTAATAGTAATCTTCATGTTGTGTGTGTAAGGAAACATTCTGGTGACTGCTCTATGCCTGGAAACACAAAGTCTGATCACATTTGTAAATTGTCCTTGTTACTCTGCCACTGCCAGCCGCAGCTATTTTTATTGTTTGGTTTTTTTTTTTTTTTTTTTTTTAAGTAATCAGCGTGGCAAGGAGAGGGAGTGGAAGAGGCTCAAAGTAACAGACCAGTGTTTATTTGCACTGACATCTGAGATCATCTTAAAATGTTTCTGGATATTAGGTCAAGAAACACAGGAACTGTGAGTCTTTGGATCTTGTGCTAATTTTTTTCTGGGTGTGAGTTTTATGTTATCTGGCAGGAAAATCATTTGTTGAAAATTACTTCACTGATGACCCACATGTAAGTGTAATTTTGTGTTGCTATCCACTTTCTAATGGAAAGAAAAATAATTGATTTTCTTCTGGTTTGAATTATGTTTTCTCTGGGAACACTGGAGCGAAATAAAAACATTATGCTTTATACATTATGACATGTAATATTTTTTTGAGGGGGAGAATGAATAGCTTGACTACTAATAATGAAAGGCAAAAGATGCCTTTCAAAAATGGTTGAATCTGCTCTAGTTTTAAATAGAGACTTTACAGTGGCTTCATATTTTTGTTCTAGAAGAGAACCCTCATGAATCATTCATAGCAAGGATGAATTTCTATTCAATGTGCTGCTTCTTTACATATTACCTTCATACTTTATCAGTGTTAGAGATGACTCAACTCATTCATATAGTTCAGGAAAACTGCAGAACTGCTCTTCTATATTGCAAATAAAAGAGAAAAAATAACTTTCTTAAAGAAATAGTCTGCAATGGTAAGCATGTCTACTGAGCTGGATGAAAGTGTTAGAATAAGGTAGTTTTATCAAATCCATGTCCTGAACAAAGCTTTTCTGCAGCATTTTCTTTAAAGTAGAAATTTCCTTTCAGCATAGGTACATGTATGTGATATACTTAACCACAGGAGGTCACTTACGAAACAGTCTGAGTCTCATGCTGTTTTCAATATCCTACACTTTTTTTGATCAATTTTTGGCCTATTCATCTTTCCCTGAGAGTCTGACAATTTGAGTCTGAACTTTGAAGCCAGTTCCTGTTTGAGCTGGAACTGAAGTCACGTAAAAAAAACTAGCCATGTGACAAATAACGGGAAAGAGCTGGTTTAGTAGATCTGCCAAAAAGTAGGCCAGACACAAAGTATCTGGAGGTGTCTGATTTAGCACCCAGAAACAGTTTGAGCAAGGAGTGCCTCAGGCCATCTACTTGCCAGTTGTGCGAGACCCTGCTCCCTTATGAGGCCAAAGGAAAGAAGCAGGCACAGCACCCAGGTCAGTCATGTTTTTTAGGCTGTCTGATTTCAGTTGCTGTCATCCACATCTTTATGCTCTCTATTTTTAATTCTTCCTTTCAGGTCTAGTTGAGCCCCATCAGGTTTTTGGATGCTGTTCTAATTTATTAAACCTAAGACAGAAAGTCCTAACCAGTGTTTACCAAAATAAAACCAACACTAAGGTCAAACAGTGAGTAAGAAAATAAGGTTTTCAGAATTAGGCTAGTGAAAAAGCATCCACTGCAGTGCCTTTGAACAAGCTGTTTTCAGTCATGTATTTCCTTCAGCTTGAGTTTCGTAAGATTTCTTCCTTTGCCTTATAGCTCTGTAATCAGGAGTGACTATGAGACCTGCCTCTCGTTCATGAACAGTTACCGTATCATATTCCTCTGTCACATGATAATTCAAGGAAAATGTGCTTTCGTGATAGAGGGTTTCTGTAGTAGGCATCAGTTTGGTTGTCTGCAATTTTGGATCTGAAAGCAAGCTGTTTTGGCAGATAATAGTGAGATCATTCTCTTGTACTCCCTTCTACCAAGCATAAAGATATTCAACAAAAAAGAAAAAGATATAAGCAAGTTACCATAATAATGATTGTTTCTCATCCTTGACTTCAGAATTTATTTTTTGGAGCTTCTGTTTTCTGTGATCTTACCTTTATGAAGAAAAAGATATCCAACCCTAAATGAAAACATGACCTGGCCCAAGAAATGCCAAACACAGCAAAGGAAATGTTTTCCTTTTCTCTGCAGCTTCCTTCATTAACCCCATTCAAAGGGGTGATTAGCAATTGGTTATATGTTATTCAGATATGAAAGGGACCTCAGTATTTTAAAACAGATGAAAATTTTCCATTGAAATAACCTTTATGGGCGCTTATCACCTTTTCTGTTTGTTTTAGCTGTTTTGATTCAGGCAGCTCTGTACAGTTCAATTCACCTGATACTAATAGAACAAAGAGGAAGAGAAAATGTAAGTAGTCATGAAAAGTTCCTAAAGCCAGGATACAGTGAATGTAACAAATGCTTATTTGACACAAGGATGTTTTAATATTTGCAAAAGATATAAAAAAGCTTCTAATGTTGAACTCTGATGTATATCCACTGTACTACTCCAAAATCTCACCCTACCTTAATTATAGAATTAAGTTTGCTATGATAGAATAAATTGAATTTTTATATACCTGGCAAATTTGCTTCACCTACAGATTTCCATGAAACCTCAAGCTAAACAACCTGTTGATTAATAGCTGTAAAGTAAGTGCAGCAAATCTCTGAATCAGTGCCACAGGCATTTAAAAATACTGTCTTCTAAAGTCGTTCCCACAAATGTAAGAACAGTTTTGTACGTGAAAGTCCTGGAGAATCAGACTATGCATAGTGAACATCCATTTAAATAACTCCATTCAGACATGCTAAACAATCTTTTTGTGCAATACATAATGGGATGATTAATAGTGTAAAACCGGCTCTTTGACTATAGCATTTTGATTTATAAGAAATTAAGTGAAGATAGCAAAGAAAACATTATTGACTTAATAGTTTCTCAGAACAGAGGTAAAACTGCACTGCAGTTTTAAATAGAAAGAGATTTTCTGAAGGACACATTGCATTTTGGCTGCTGGAAGAAGCCAAAGAAATAACTGAAGAAACTACTTTTTAGATAGATGAGCAGTGTAAAAAAAAAAAATCTGGAAAAAAAGACCTGTAGGTTGTTTGCATATTCTTTTAAAGTAAAATCTTGTTATTAGAGTTTGTTTTATTTCATTTGTATCTGGAAGTGGGTCATGGCCTCCTGCAGATGGCAGAGCTTTGGCATAATGTCTAGTGACACACTGAATGAAAGCAGCTTTTGCCGGGTGACTAGCTCTCCCTATTTTAAGATTAAATGAATGCTCCTCTGGAGATGTATTTCTCCTCTGATGAGCAAAGCCTTATGGTGCAATTTTTTCTCAGTCATTCCTATAACTGTAGGTGAAACCGTATTTTGGTAGGTATTGAAGCTCAAAAGAGGTGCGGAAGTCACTCTATATAATAAAAAGTGAGGTGGTGATCAGGCTGCCTGTCATCTGACTGCATTTGACCAGAGCTATGAGTCTTTGCAGCAACACCAGAATGGTCTATACAAGAGCAATAGGAAGCCCAGCACCATGTGTACGTTGTCTATAAACCCTACATCTTCTGCCTGCACCATCCTGAGCAGTTTCAGAGGGACCTGTGGGCAGCTTGGGCTGTGGCAAGCAGCCTCTGGGGCTTGCTGTGGGGCAGCTCTTCATCGAGGCCCACTGAAGTCAGAAGCACCCACGCAATCCACAAAAAGAGGTTCAAGCTGAAATACTGGTTTTCCTATTCACGTCATCTAGTAGCATTTATCCTTTGTTTTATAAGCACATTCTCTGGAAATTGTAAGGTATGCTCTGGCTTGTAATTTTGTTTGGAGACAGGACCACATTTCTCCTTTTTCAGTGCAGTGTCAGTATATTTTAATTTAGCACTGTGTTCATTTGCTATCCTGTCCTGTACCAATAGCCTTCCTCTAACCAATAAATGGCTTCTTTCAGTGGCTCTTCAATCACCACACTGCTGCTTGAATGTGCTGAAGAATTCAAATTTTATACTGAAACTAGATTCAGTCAAGAAAGTTAGAACATAGCTAGATCAAAAGCACCAGAAAAACCTGATTCTTTTCTGATGTCTCTTCCTGTGAACTGGGTGTATATCCTCAGATTTATTCCGTTTTAAATGAAGTGGGGTCAAATAAAGGGGCCCTGGGTGTTGGAAATGGTTGTTTGCCAGATTCTCTTGGAAGAGAATACAGCAAGTAAGAAAGAATTTGAAAGTTTAGGTTAAAATTCCTAACAAAGCATAAAAACAGAAGAGTATACTTAAAAATTAAGAGCAAAGAGCCCAGTGTCCTCTTTCTGTCAGTTGCCAGCATGGGAAAAACAGTGAAATATAGAAAAAAACATAATGTATAGTGATTCTTCAGCATCAGTCCTTCTTATTCAATTATGACATTTCTTTAATGTTAATTTTTTTCCTCATTGTCCTTAGTACTAATATTTCATAGCATTTGATACTTTAGAGGAGAAGGGTGCCAGGCAAACAGGATAGTCTGGTCCCCTTGAATATGCCATTTTGTAACCCCACGAGCAGTGTTTAAAAAATTCTTTCAATTTAGGTTCTGTGAAAAACCCCAAAATTTAAAAAAAATCCCTTACTCCATAATATATGCCTCAGCTGAGGCAGAGGCTTGCAGTTACTGGAAGTCATTTAGGAGTTATAATATATCAGCCCCTTCAAGTAACAGCATGAAGTCTTTATTCAGAGGACTTAACTGAAAGCATCTCTGTAACGACTCGAGCAGGGCTTGGCCATAGATCAGACAGCACAAGTAGGGAACAAGACTAAAGACTTTGAATTAATAAATTGCTTATTTACTTCAGCTGTCTGCATTAAAATTAAGAAGAAAAAATAAATAAATAAGGGGAAAAGTGTTTATCTGAAAATCTCTTTCTCTTAATTCAAAAAAGTGGACAGCTCTGGTACACGGCACCAGAACATTCTCAGGCAAAAGCAAATCAAAGTCATTCTGTATTAGGGGATGGTTTGGGTTTTGTACAGCCAACTTATGGAGTGACTGCTGTTTTATTTGAATAGGGAAAAAAATCTGTCACTTTTTGGAGACAGGATGATGCATTTACCCAATACTTCTTGTTGATGCAGTGACAGATCCAGCCATCAGTATTGTTTTGTGTCTTCTGATTTTTAGCTTAACAGTCTTCCACAGTAGTTGTGGATTTCTTACTCATGGTATTTTACACTCACTTCACACTAGCTTAACAAAGGTATAAATGTGAAGCCATTTGCTAGACAGGGGACCTTGTCCTTTAACCTGTCCTACAAACCATCCTTTCTTTTACAAAAACTAGTACAAGAAATACATCTGCCCTCAAGCCTCATAAAATGCTTGACAGTATCAAAAAGCAAGTGTTTGACAGCTTTATATTTACTTAAAATGTAGCTACAGTAGAACATACGTGTAGTCTGAAGGTTTACCAGGCTTTACAAAAATAGGCAGCAAGGTGAGAAGGAGAAAGGCTGTTTGAATTTTGCCTGCTTTTACTTTTTGTAGAGCTGAAAAGTCTCTAATTTTTATTAACTTTGTAAATTTCTAACATTTTTATACTTTATCACACCTAAGTTTATATATTACTGTAGAGGAGCTACATTGAATCTCAGATGAGAAGAAGTCTAGAGAAAAAGGTCTAATAGTTTCAGCTAACTTTGTTCTGACATGCATCTCAAATCAAATGAATGTAGATACTTACAAATAAATGCAAATACATAAATATACAAATATATTCTAACAATTAAGTACCATGTTCTTATATAACCAGTGATCTGCATGCAAAACACACGCAAAACATCAATAGATCATCCCCGTGACAAATTTACATCCATTTTGAGCTGTGCAAAGCAGTCAAGGATTGAGTTTATAACTTGTATTGAGTTTGAAAGTTAAAATTTAATATTCTTCCTAGTTACCAGAACTACAAAGTGCACTGAGGAAATGAGATAAAAACCTAAGCTTCTTACTATCTCGACTGGTTACAGTAAATAACCTGTAATGACAGATTTGACTGACAATTTTTTCAATAATACACGAAGCAAAATAACATACCAATTGCTTATTCCTGAGCATATTGGATTTGCATTATTAACAGTGATAAAATTGTTGTTATCTGCAGAAGTAAGGTGGGCTGAGCGAAAGCAAACAGGAATTTGAAACAGTATTTTCCTTTAACATGCATGTGTTCAGATAGGGTCAAAATCAGAAGGGCCAATGCACTTACACAGTGTGACTCCAGTATAAATCAAATTGGAATTAGAGCCAGGAGCTCAACATGCTGAGCTAAAATCCAGTGGCGTTCCCAGAGAAGAGCATCAGAGCTGGTGAAGGGTCTGGAGCATGAGTCCTATAAAGGGTGGCTGAGGAAGCAGGGGGTGTTTAACCCGAGGAAAATGAGGCTCAGGAGGGACTCTATCGCTCTCTACAACAACCTGAAAGAAGGTTATAGCCAGGTGGGAGTTGGTCTCTTCTTTGATTAACGAGCGAAACGTGAGAAGAAATGGTCTCAAGTTGCACCAGGAGAGGTTTAGATTGAATATTAGGAAAAATATTTTCCCTAAAAGGGCTGTCAAGCATTGAACAGGATGTCCAGGGAAGTGTCAGTCACCATCCCTGGAGGTATTTAAAAGATGTGTAGATATGGCAATGGAGAACACAGTTTAGTGGTGGACTTGGCAGTGCTGGCTTAATGGTTGGACTCAATGATGTTAAACAGTTTTTCCAATCTAAATGATAGTCTGATTCTATTAAAGAATATTTTGTGTGATTATTTTTCTGACCATATTTGTACCTCAAGTGCTACATTATGGGTTACCAAGTGACAAAACAGTTATGGCAAGTGGGTTTGTATATGTATATGATTTAAATATCCACAACTTTAAAGAAACAAGAATGAGCTGCATGTAATTATGTGTTTTAAACATATGAAATATTTATAATATTTGTGAATGCCAAAGATTAGATAAATTACTTAAAAGAATTTCTAGGAAAATAGGTATGGAAACTCTTTCATTGACATACCATGGGACACTGTGGGAGTTTAGAAAATTAAAAAAGATTAAATGATGTGTCCTTATGCAAGATGGGCAAAGGATATCGTCCATATAAGTATCAAATAGATGACTTGATGTTTGCCTTTGAGAGAGCTGCAGAAAAGTAGTTATAGGATAAAGTAAACAAAAAAATAAAGGCTCACAGCATGGGTAATTAATCTCTACATTTTTGAGATAAAGCTTTTTATGAGGCTGTTACAAGTTAGATTGAAACAATAGTATGTAAAATATTCCTAGGAAAAAAGCTCATCTTTTAACTCTATTAACTTAAGTGATGATCTCTCTTAAAAATAATTCGTATTCTTTTAGAGCATTGCAGATTTGACCTAAAGTTTGACTTAAAGTTTAAGATATATCACTTTCTGGAGATAGAAAGTGTAAAGCAGTTAGAGCAGTTCATCTTATGTGTGGTAACTTTAAGTTCCATATTCCATCACAGTCAAGCACAGGTAAGTAACTGGAGACTCCTGTAAGAGATTTAATATAATTACAAATCGTATCTTTACCAAAAGCTTATCAACACATAAAATGAACTAAAAGGTGTTCAAAAAGAATTGCAAAGGGCACATTTGTTTCCTTACAGGTTTGCATCCCATGAGCCCCTATGTGCAACATGTACTTTACTAGTGCCAAAGCCTGCAAAGGCAGATGGCTTGGAGAAAAGGTCAGGGCAGCACTGGTGGATGATGGAAGCACTGGGGTTACTGTAACACAGCAAAGAGGTCCCTGCTCTGCAGCACCCGGCGGTGCTGCCCTTTTCATACTATCCTGGTTCTTTTCTCAGGTGAAAGACTGCATGGCAGTTAGTCCAGAACTGCCTCCAGTGTCTTCTGCCAAACAGTCTGCTGCAGCTACTGGGCTGACCGGCGGGTGTTAGTCTTGGCAGGAGCTAAAAAATTTCTTGTTCCTCAGGGGTATGTCTGGAGAATGATTTAGCAAGTGTAGCAGCACACAGTGATATTTAGAAAACATAATATTATTCAGTGTTGCTTGATTGTATCCCTAGGCTACATAGGTTTGATGTAAAGACACTTGGTTTAACCTCTTTCTGTGGCAGACTATACTACCAGAAGGTAGCTCAGAACACATCTGCTACCAGTAAATGTCCCAAACACTGCAAGAGATGACATCACAGTGGCACACTTAGTGTTCTGGGAATCTCTGTGGGATATTATGGCAGGAAAGAAATCCTGTCAGTTTGCATAACAGCTGAGGAGAGGGAAGAAAGTAGCTTGCATTTACCATGAAAGCTGTGTTTCAGTGTCTTTGCGTCTTGCTGTTATCATCTCTGTGTGTCCTCCTGCACGGCAGAGGTAGCCTTGCAGGACACTGGCAGCCCTGCTGTTTCCCAGTCAGGAACAGACTGATGTCATGTTACTGGAAAACCCTGGTGTCTCTGATTTGCTCTGGAAGTGGACAGCTGTCTGGAGTGCCTGCTGCAGTCTGCAATGTTATAAGTTACTAAATGACCGAATAAATTTAAAGAGCCAATTTATAAATTAAATAAGGTAAAATTTATTAACAAGCGGTAAATAGGCGAAAACCACTCGTGTGGCTGGTTAGCCCCATGGCTAACAGCCCTGATTGACCTTTTCCTCCCCTCTTTTGTACTCTTTAGCTTCGGTTTATCTCTTCTTGTTATCAGCAGCCGTCTGTCTTCTTGGTTTCCAGTAAGTTTGTAGTGAATGT
>JAWMRA010000113.1:82696472-82712597 GCA_035584735.1 Pseudotriccus pelzelni | reverse complement strand
TCTAGGTGTTTCCAGGAATCGCTCCTTTGAAGGATTAAGCTGTTAAAGGAATGGTTATCACATAGCTCTAACTAGTTCCTTATAATGTTTTTACGGACCAAACCAATTTATTACATGCAACACATATCCTGAGTGCCTCCATATCCAGCATACTGTGGAGGAAGCAAGCAAAAAAGGGCAGAAGTCCCAAGAAATCCTGAGGGTGGCAAGTGGAAGAGACCCCTTCCATGATCCTTGTATCTAAGGGCTGCCCTGCAAGAGCAGATTCATGGATTTAGCTCAATCCCTCCCACTTTCCTATGACTGTGCCTGTTGTGCCATACCCTCTGATGTTGCAGGAGGAGTGCCTCCTGGGCCACAGGAGGAACTTCTTTTGGGACTGGGTGGAAAGCTGGTACTTCAATGCAGGAGTGAAGGGAAAGTGTACATAAGGGAGTACACATAAGGGAGGACAGGAGCAAAAATCAGGCCAAATGAGCCATTGCTTCTGTGGATGTGGATGTGGACTGTGTGTTCCTTGGGTATCTGGTGCCAGTTTGACAGTGGCAACATCATATTTAACCCATTCAAGGCTGAAGGTACAAATGCAGCTGTATAAAGGTGCATCTCAGGCCTTTATTTTCCCAGTATTATTTTCATTATGTCTTTTGGGGAGAAAGATGCTGGGCATGGGATGATTTCCCTTCAGACATTGACCAGAATGATCACTTCTGTTGTGTTTCAGGCTGTCACTTTCAGCTCTGCAGAGTTGTTTTTTGTTTGTTTAGTTGTTTGTTTTCCCAGAGTTTGAGTTTATTGCAAAATAAGGAAAAGTCCAGATGGGCAGCCTTCATAGCCCAGAAGCCTTTTTCTTTGGAACTGTGTTGCAGAGGCTTTGTTGTCCTCAAGCACCGGCACAATGTGATGGTTTAGCGTGTGAGGGTTATCTGGGATTGCGTTAGAAGACTGTCTTGAGTAGAAGCAGCAAAATGTAGCAAAGTCTGAACCTGTGCTGCTTGTAAGCTACTCAGTCTGGACAAGCCATGCCCTTTCCATTATTTTAGCTTCCCTGAGGATAGCAGTTTGGGGTTCCCTGCAGTTCATAGCACAGGAATGAACTAACCTGTATTCAGTATCAACTCTGAGGGACCAGAGCTCTACAGTGGAACAGGGACTGAACCAAAATGAAGGTAGAGCCATAAATACCCTACGCTATTCTGGTGACTAGCCTTCACAAAAGATATAGAAATGTTAGACAAGGTCCAGTGGATAGACCCTGAGTTATATGAGTTTGAAAATGCTTGTGCATTAAAGCTCCTAAGAAGCTATCTGTTTCTTAGAAAGTCCCTTAAGGAATAATATGATCATAATTTAGAAAGAGCTACACAGGGAATTATTTTCTGAAAATAACAGAGATTTCCATAGCAAAGGGCTTAACATGATCCACAGACTACAGACTGAAGAAAACTTGGAAGTGAAGTTGATCAAATTCTGAAAAAAAGTGTACCGTGAAACCTGGTGGATTTTCTAGCTGTAAATCAAGATATCTATCTTGATCTAGATGGAGAAATCTTTCTCTTTTATTTTTTTTTCTATAAAATATGCTATAGCTGAAAGAGAAACAATAGCATCTTTTCAAAAATAGTTGAGTTAGGTTCTTTGTTTTTTGTTAGATGGGAAGTAAGATTAGATGAGAATTGCATTTTTTCTTGCAGTCCTCAACAGTGAAAGCATTTGTGAACTTCATGGAATGATAAAGACCCTTTTGCTTTCATGTATAGCAGTAAGTGTTATTTTCTGCTGAATGCTCTTTAATGGACAGTGAAAACAGAAAAACAACATTCCGTTGTTACTATGGATCGAACATAAGTGCTAATGTGATTTAAACATGCAAAGATCTTTCTGCATGGGAATGAGGCGACTATTAAGAAGCTTAAAATAAAACAGAAAAGGGATGAAAAGAGACATGCAAACTAGACTTGGATATCTTTAGGATTCTTTTAAATAACTCAAGCAATTTTCAAATAAAATATGCCGTTGGTAAAGAAGCACTGGCACGTGCAAGGATGACAATGGAGGAACCAAGATTGGGATGAGGGGAACAGAAAATCTTTGCAAGAATTCACCTGATTTTGCAGGAAAAAATGATGGTTGCATAATTCTGTTTGTTTTTTTTTTTTTTCTTCCTGGGACAAGGGAGTCAGAACTGGAGGGATGGGTGGGGCAGCAACAAAAAACACTTATGAACATTAAAAGTTTGTAAATTTGACATGGTGTTCAGTCCAAAGATAATATTACTGAGATCTTATGGAAGTGGAAACAGAAAGAGGAGATGTTTTCACAAGTTCACTCAGACAACATTTCTGAGGACTGGTCACAAGAACTGGATAGTCTTCAAAAAGCATAGAAATATATGAAATATGATAGAGACTAGCTGATACATAAGAAAAGTGTAGGAAGTGGTTTAAGAAGATCAAATGGAGAAACATTTGTAAAAGCAATGTTTAAAGAGGGATTCCTACTTCATTTTCAACAAGAGAAAATTATGCTTTAGTAACTTGACAGAACACTTTGAAACTCACTCGTGCTAAGACAGAAAAAAAGGGTAACTAAGAGCATAACTTCAGAAAGATTCGTCTTTAGCTCATCTGAGGTTATCTTGCAACATGTAATGTTGTGGAACACTAAACCAGATTGAAAATTTGGCAAACCAGAGGAAAGCTTCACAGAGACTGACTTCAAGATTTATTAAAAAAGAAAAGAAGAAAAAAGAAAAAGCCCCTAACAATCCATCCACTCTGAAAATGACCAGAGTAAGCAAAATTAGAACCCAAGTATAATGAGACAAACACCACTTATTGTGATGAGTGTAAATTTAAGGGGAAGGTCAAATGAAGGAATGTTTCTGGTCTTTGCAGTGTTTCACTGGGAACGTGGGACACTCAGATGTTGGATATTGCAGCCCAGCAAATAAGTACCTGGTAAGACTGGAATCATGACCCACATGGTAACAGCCAAGGCTGGTGAAGCACAGACTAACCCCAGATGGGTACTGAGAGATTCTGATTGTGGAAGTTAAAAATTTTTATGAATATAAACCTTGATTATTACTTGTCCAGAAGTCTATCTGCTCTTCATTACTGGGAAAGACATTCGCCCAGGAATGGAAAATGTGCTTGAAATGTATATTCCCTGAGACTGCATACATTTTGGGAACATAAAACAGACAGTGCTGTGCTGGATCACCCTTCTCTGTAATTTTTCTTCCCAGGCTTGCTTTAGTCACATTTCTTTCTTGTATATTTCTAATATCTTGTGCAATGAAGCTCAAGACTCATTTTACTCTTTTCAGCTTCAGTAGTCTCTAAGAAACCCCAGAGAAAGTCTGAGAGGAACAGTCAGCTGCACACACTCTTGAATCTGGATGGCTTATTATTTGTTGTTCTGACAAAACTATGAGAAAACCTCCCCCAGACAGATGTCTATGTTTCATCTCTCCTACCCATCTGGCATACAGACATACCTGAAATGTTTTGGGAAGGAGGGAAAAATCAGGCTTAAAGATTTGAGCTCCTTAAAAATTTGGCTCAATATGCAGTACAAAGCGGCTGTCTGCTGCACACCAAGTTCTCACACTCTTTTCCTTCAAACTTCAGACATATAAGGAATTGGTTGCATGGCTTACTAGAAAATGTGGTATGGATAAATATATTTGTAATTTGATTTGTCTGGCTGTATATAGTAAGTACTGTAATAATATAGCATTATCCTCTATTATATAGCATGCTCTCAACTGCACCCAGGGAGATCCACCCTGGGTGGAGAGCATGGAGCTTGGCTGAACATGGTGGTTTTAAAAAATGAAGTAACACATGCTGGGGACCTAAAATTTATCAGTAACTTGAAGTCACAGAACTAAATTCCTCTTAACCTGCTCTTAACTGCTCAGTGAATGAAGTTGTCCTGAGTGCATTTTTGGACCAGAATGGATTTCTGCTGCAATAGGATTGACTCTTGGAGATTTCTGTGCTCTGTTTAGGGTTGGAAGTTAATTAGATGCCATCATTGTAAAACTTTCTCGTGTATGTTATTTTGCCTAAGCTTTCTTTTGCAAAATATTTTTATAAGCCTGGTGGCAGTGGAAAGATTGCTATTTTTATCCATAAAAAGAAATAACCTTGTTACTGTACTGACTCTTCTTCCTCTTCTCTGCGAGCAGTCCAAAAATAATACCTCATGGGATGAACTATATGTTATGCACTGGTATCTACTTTTACTGAAACTCAAAGCTGTGCGGTTTCTTCCGGCTGGTAAAAAAAGAGAACCTAGAAGATAAATTCGTAAGTGAACAAGAGCAGAGAGGGATTTTTTTTAACTCTGGGATCAGCCATTAACAGATTTGCTTTACTTCTTTGGAAACTTTCATGCCATATTTGCGAGGAAGTTGTGAAGTGAAGCAAACTAAACTAGTTGGGGTGAAGAGTCAAATCTCCAGCTCAAAAAAAGCAAGCACTGGTCTGAATTTGCCACAGTGTCAATATGCCATGGCAGACATAAATAACATGTACCTATTAAACAAAGGAAACAAGCTTCTTTAGTCTTATTTTCAGATATAGTAAACAAATCTAAATTTTGTGCATTTTGTATTCATTCTGCCCTTATGAAAATTATGTGCAGGTTTTGGCATACCAACAAAATCCATCTAAGTTAGTTTGTGTAGACTTGCTTTTGTTTGGTTTTGTTGCATTTACTTTTTTGTTGCTTTGGTTTTTTCCCTTGTATGACAGGAATATCCTAGCCCGGAGAAGAATTATAGATGAACCATGCAAGGGAACTGCAAGTAATCAGAGAAAATCCTGGTCTCGTGGCAGTCCCTGACTGGAAGGGTGGGAGCAGACTGAAGATGTTTGGGTGACTCCTATGCTCTGGTATGAGTTCATAGTGGCAAGAAAACTATCCTTGCTTTCACTGTACTTCTTTTCCTTCTTCTTGTAATTTATAATTATGCAATCAAGAACCACAAATCTGTATTGGCTGTTGGAGGGAAAAGTTCTGCTCACTGCTTTTAGGAATTCAGAGTGAAGTAGTAGTTTGTGGTGTAGCTTTTTCCATGGGAAAGCAAAGAGAGAAATCTTCCTCTTCCAGTCCAAACTGGTATTCCATGTTGTTTGTTTGCTGAGATGATAACACATTCTGTTTATCAGAATGTCTTCCTGAGAAGTGAAGTGGTGGCCTGACAATGAATATGCACTATACCACTAAAATTTTATAAGCCTTAGGTTTCTTTGGGTTTTAATGTTGATGGAGTACTTTTAAAAAAAGATTTTATATTGGACTTCAAAACTATAAACAGATGAGAATTCCTGTGGCAAAAATTGCTGAAGGTTAAGGAATTCCCTGCTCCAATTTTCTGGCGAAGATAGAAAAATTAAACTAAATTTGATATGCGTAATTTTTTCCTCAAAGTAATAAACAAATTGTAAATTTGTTGGTAATGGAAACAAAATGAAAATAACAGAACTCCTATGTTCCTCTGGTAAGGCATAAATTTGCAATTAAACTTTTATTTTTTTTTCTGCTTATTTTTCTCCCTTTTAATTTGACCACTTTATGATGAAGAACTAGAGCCAAACCGAGTGTAGGCTTCTGTAATGAGGGAATAAGATCTGATCATACTACTCAGGAAATGGTTGTGCACAGTAGGACTCCAGTACAAACTGAGTGGAAAGATGATTTAGTAGTAGTAATTAAAAAGTCACACAGGTAAGCAGAGTTCATGGAGTCCTGCCTGAAATTGCTTTGGGAACATGCGTTTTTAAATCTTTAACATAACTAACCCATTCCAGTGTTTTCCCAAGTTCTTCAGTTCAAATCCTAGGAAGTTTTATGTTTTTGCCTACTCAAATTTTACAACTTTGTGTTATACTTGTCATTTTACCTTCTTCCCCCTACACCTTTCCTTTCAATTCATTTCCTCCTATTTTAATCTACTGCAGGTAAAAAATGCAAATGACAAGAAGTGTAAACTGTCAGTGCAGTCGTGGTATAAATGGCAAGATGTCCTATTGACTTCAGTGGGTGTCACATTTGCTCATTCCAGGACAAAATTTATTTTATAAGTTAAGAAAAACGGGGCAGTGGGGGAAGAATTCTGGCATTACTAATTTCCTTCTTACCATGCGTTTATTTTGCTCACTTCTGACATTGCATTTCAAGTTTTTTCCTGTATGTTGTAAATCAATAAATCTAAGCCCCTGCTTTTGAAGAGCTAAACTTCTCCAGGTAGGAAATACTTGTGTTTTTCCAAAGCTCAGTCAACTAAACTCATATAAATTGATAGAAACCCATAAAACCCCTCTTCAAGGGTATCAGGTTTTCTCTTTGTATATCTCGAGTGTTTTGAAAAGAACTCCTCAAGAGTAGAAACAAGTAGGGTAACAACATTTAGGAAGTGGAAATGGCCTGAAAAAAACTCTTTCCTTCATTACGTGCAAATGAAGCCATGTCAATAAACTCTTTCCTTTATTTTCTCAAACCCTCCTTTATTCTTCTTTTGGGAAGGTTAGGGGACAGGAGAAGATGTGTCAGGCTGTCTGTTGAGGAGGCTGCTTCAAAAACCCAAAGCAGTCTCATATGGGGAAAAACTTTTAAAGAATGAGCATGAATTCTCATCACATAGGTGATGTAATGTAGCCTACATTAACCTTACCTGAGCCCTGAGGATCTGGAAAACTAAGCAGAAAGCCACAACTTCTTTCCCTAAACTCACCGATGCCTACCATCACCAAGTGAATAAAGAAAAGGATGTTTTCTTGTCCAAAGACAAAAGAAAAAAAATAATATTTAAACCAAAAGAATTCAGGACCTAATAAATAGAATTCAATTTATTTCATAATCAAGCCATTATATTTTAAAAATAAATCTCAAATTGATAATTATAAAATACTATCCGGATCATGGGATTTTCAGCACCAATTTGTCTTGTAAATTAATTCAGTCTGTGACTAAGTAATTATTTCTAATGCCAATTAAGGCACTAAAGTCCTTGATAAAAGTATAACTAAAGGCCCAGCAGACTGCTACAGCATTCAGTCAATAGCTATCTAACACATGGGCCCATTTGGCTCTGAATTGCAAAGGTAAAGGAGAAGAACAAATTTGCACACACATGTACAGACTGAAGGCAGGGTTAATAAAATCTGTTCTATGGAAACATAACACTTCCATTGTACACCGATAGGCACCAAATGACAAAGGGAATTTAAAGACTTGAAAGACATGCAGCAGGTTGAGGGAAGCGATTCTCTCCTTCTACTCTGCTCTTGTAGACCCCACCTAGAGCACTCCTTACAGCTCTGGGACCCCCAGCACAAGAAAGGCATTGACCTGTTGGAACAAGTCCAGAGAAGAGCCACTAAGTTGATCAAAGGGCTGAAACTCCGCTCCCATGAAGACAGGCTGAGAGAGCTGGGGTTGTTCAGCTTGGTGAAGAGAAGTCCCAGGGCAGACCTTATAGCAGCCTTTCAGTACCTAAAGGGGGCCTACAAAAAGCCTGAAGAGAGACTTTTTACAAGGGCGTGTAGTGATGGGATGGGGGGAATGGCCTTAAGCTGAGAGAGGGTCTATTTGGGTAAGGTATTAGGAAGAAATTCTTTACTGTGAGGGTGTAGAGACACTGGAATGGGTTGCCCAGAGGAGTTGTGGACTCCACGTACCTGGAGGTGTTCAAGACCAGGTTGAATGGGGCTTGGAGCAACCTGATCCAGTAGAAGTTTCCCTGCCCATGTTCTTTTTGAACCAGATGATCTTTAAAATAATTTCTAACCCTAACCATTCCATGATTCTGTGATTAAGAAATGGGGTGGTACTGCCAGACCAGATCACTCCTTTTGCTACAGATCTTTCTATCCCTCTTCTTCTTATATACTCAAACTGATAAGTGACTCCTGTATGGAAGTTTTCTAGAAGAATTCTTTGCAAAAATGAGTAAACACCCTTGCTTTTTTCCATTTGATTATGACTGTTAATTATGCTTCAGTCACACTCCAAAACAAAATAAATACAGTAAAAGAGGTAAGGATTTTTCTTGGTGCCTTCCCCATCTCCCTCCACTAGAAGTAGCTGTTTTTAAAACTTCAAGAATTGCAGAACTGTTTAAAACAAAAAAGTTGTAATACTGCTGGGATTTGTAAATGAGGAAGTTCACAGGCATGAGTTAGGTAAGGGAGAATATCTCCTAGAAGACCAATTGATTTTTTTTTTGTCAGAAGGCACTGCCTCTCCCAACAAGATTTGCCTTATGTGGAAAATTGAAAAGAAATGACAAACTGAATGCTTCTTTCAGAAGAATAAACCTAGATGGTAAAACTACTAGTCATATAGTGATGGAGCCAGAGAGTTTCCCTAATTAAAAACAACACTGCCTTTCTCAATGAGGCATTATTTTAGACTTTGCTATTTACTCTAGTGGAAAATGGTGACATTTGGTTTTAAGAAGAGGTTTAGGAAAAGGAAGAGGTTCTAGGAAGGGAAATGGGAGGAGCAGCTCAAGATCAAATCTGTTAGTCAGCCTGTGCCTCTGCTAGAGGAAGGGGGTGAGGGCAGAAACCATAAGAGTACTTTGGGACTCCCAAACTCCCCTATTTCCAGCTATGCCAATTCTCTGCAGGATTTTGCCACTGGCAGTGAGAAAGAGGGATTACTGGTGCTCATCTGGTGCTCATCTGGTGCTCAGATGGGGTTGTCAGAGCAGCTGTAGCTCTTCAGCAGTGCAGAGGTAAAGCTGGACCTCTGCCTATCTGGTCACCAGCAAACAACAGCAGAAGCGTAGTCTGAGTGGGCTTTTACTTTTCCTGGGGCTGCAAACCTTCAAAGAAAATGAATATACAGGTTTATTTTTGTCTTTCACTAAGCTAGGCTTTAGTGGACCCTAAGAATCCAACCTTTTGTTTCAGAAACTGTTAGAAAAGATCTTAGTTTTTTGTGGGAACTATGACTGTCTATCTTTCATCACATTTTTAACTTTGGTTATTAAATTATGATAAACCCCAAAAAGTCTGATTTACTTTATTTTCACTACTGGAGAAATTCCACTTTTAATTTAGAACAGATTCAGTTGACAATTAAGTATTTGATTCAAATTTCCACAGATATTTCCTCCTCTATCAGCAAGAGATAGTTTTTCAGGAAATCACTGTTAAGTAAAAGTAGGGATACCATCCAACATACATCCATCTTTCATGAGATCCTCCTTTGTTATGTCCTTTTCTATGGAATTGTCTCACTCCTTCCATTTGTCTTTGCTATAATCCATGTTATCTTAGTTTTCTCTTTAAATAGGGACATAATAATAGACTCAGATTTATCCCGTTGCTGCCTGTATTACTGAAAAACATACTATGAGCAAAAGTAGTTCGCTTTCCACACCATACATACCCAAATGCCTGCGACAAATTCCAGAGCTATACTTTCCTGTTTTGTGGGCAGAATTCTAAATGAGGCATAAAGAAAGTCAGCTGCAGAACGTATCAGCTTGTTAACAGGGCTCAGGTTTGCCCATTGTGCTTAGTTTCTTGAAAGCCAATCCAAAGCAAACCTAACAACTCCCCTCCTTCCTAATTTCAGAGAACAGTGCCTCAGGGTACAGATGGTGTGCTTGTGTGATGTCTCATTTATATGGGCTGCTCTTCCCTTTGTGCAGTGCTCTAGCGGAAGTTTTGTTGCAGATAGGTGTTGCTGTTGCCATGCTGTGCTAATACCTGCAGCTGCTATACTTTGCCCTACACCGACATGGTACATTTCCCAAAAAAAACATGTTAACTACAGATTCACTCAGGGAAAACCGTATCTAATTACGAAAGAAAGATCTTCAGCAAGGTTGCACCAGTAGTGGTGTTGGGGGTACGATATGAAAGGCCAGAATGTATATTTTTAAAATGTATGTAAGGTTTAAATTATGTGTTTTACTTGTGATGTGGCAATACAGGTCTCTTCAGTGGCAGCAGTATGTAGTGGTGTCAATTACTGGAGCTACTTGCTTGATCTTTTGGACAATGGCATTGAAATCAAAGGCTAACTAAGAAATGGACTGGTCACATTTTCCAACCTGAAAAATAACTGATGGTTCAGATTTTTAGATGGAAAAATCCTACTTATTTTATTTGATATGCTTTCTTCCAGCCAGCTTTTTTCTATAGTTTTTAATGTTTTGAATCTTCACAGCAGCTGGGGAACTATTTACACTGGACACTACAACACCCTCAAGTTTGCTCAGCCAGCTCCATCAAAATAACATGAAGGAAGAGAGGACTTTAAGTTCCTGTGGTTTTCTTCAAGTCCCACTGGAAATATTCATTGTAAATAACAGCTTTGTACAGGAATACTGACTGTAACTGTGGTAACATGGGAGACTGTAGCCACAGTTTCCAGGTTATTATGGACAAGGATGCACTGTTCTTACAGGCTTTTCACGAAGGACAATAAGACAGGGTATTAGCCCATTGTTCAAAACATCTCTCAGAACCTTTTTAGGCAGAATATGCTTAAGAATAACAGATTAAAGGAAGCAGAGTGATATTGCACTAGGTGGAATAATCAATAAATAAGAAGAACAGATGAAATTAATTTGTAGTCATTCCCATAAAAGACAAAAAACCCCATGAGATAAGAAAGTCCTTGGGATTCCCCCAGACTGTCAGGTAACTTATTCTCGCTTTATAAGGCTTTGGCTTTGTGAGGATGGGACTAAGTTGCAGATTTAAGATTGTCTTTCACTAACTGATCAGGAGTGATAGCAATTATTCATAGTAAGAAAATAATCACAACAAATCTAACAAATTTGTGACTTAGTGGAAGCAGTAGGATTTCTGTGATGCATACTCTTTGCAGCCTTTCATCTATTTTTTCTGCCAACAGGCAATTAAAAAGGGAGCATTTCATAGGTCTAGGGTATACCTTTAACAGTAGGATTTCAACAGTTTCATTGTAGCTTGTTCTGCTTTTATCAACAGTAGTACAGGAAGAAGCGAAAACATCTAACCAACGTACCTATCGCCTATTTTCAGCTAAGCTGTTTCTTTTGTTTTCTCTCTAATGGCATATAATTTATCCTTTTAAACTCTGTGCAATCAACTGCCAGACAGTCAGCTGTGTTGTGGTACTCTGTGGACCAGGTTCACATGGCAAGGTTTAGGAGCAGAGGGGCTACGGGTTAGAAGGTGCCAAAAGCTTCCTTTGTGTCCGAGAAGACCTGCTGCTGGCCAGGGCTGAGCCAGTCAGCAACAGTGACAGTGCCTCTGGGATAATGTCTTAAAGTAGGAGAAAAAACCCAGCTGCACAGCAGCAGTCAGAAGAGAGGTGTGAGAATACGTGAGAGAAACAGCTCTGCAGACTCCAGTGAAGGAGGAGAGGGAGGAGGTGCTTAGGACAGAGGAGCAGAGATTCTGCTGCAGCCTGTGGTGAAGTCAGTGGTAAGGCAGGATATCCCCCTGCAGTCCATGGAGGTCCATGCTGGAACAGAGATCCATGTACAGCACATGGAGGACTTCATGCTGGAGCAGGTGGGTGACCATGTGGGAAGACTTCCCTGAGGTGGGACCTGGCAAGACCTGTGGACCTGTGCAGAGAGGATCTCATGTGGGAGCAGCTTTGCTGGCAGGACTTGTGACCTCATGTGGGACACTGGAGCAGCCTGTTCCTGAAGGACTGGGCCCCGTGGAAGGGACCCACACTGGAGCTGTTCATGAAGAACTGTAGGCCCATGTTGGAGAAGCTGGAGAACTGACTTCTGTGAGAGGGACCCCCCACCAGAGCAGGGGAAGAGTGAGAGGAGTCCTCTCTCTGAGCAGGAAGGAGTGGCAGAGGCAATGTGCGATGAACTGACCTCGGACCCCATTCCGTGTCCTGAGTAGCTTCAAATGAGTAGGTATTGAAAATCAGGAATGAAGTTGAACCTGTTGAGAAGCAAGGGGCCGGGGGAAGGTGTTTTAAGATTTAATTTTCATTTTTCTCATTACTAATCCTCTCAAAGTAAAAAATTGAATGAATTACCCAAGTCTGCTTTTCCCATGACTGTAACTGGTGAATGATCTCTCCCTCTCCCTATCTTGACCCACAGATTGTTCATTGTATTTGTCTCTCCCCTGTACAAGTGAGGAGGGAGTGATAGAGAAGCTTTGATGGGTACCAAAGACCAGACCAGACCTGACCACCGAAACCACCAAACCACTGGTCTGTTTCCTGCTTTTGAGAAGAGCTCTCAATCAAACTGCGTGTATTTTTTGACTTTTTCTCATTTAAATATTTCCTTAAATGCCCCTTTTATCATGATACCTGGAAATCACTGTTCTTTGTCAGCAGATGATGATCACCATTGCAATTAATACCAACAAACATCTGGATTTAACAAAAGTGTTTCTCTTTCATCAGGTTGTCTAATCACAGCCTGCGTGTGGCCTGCGGCTATGAGTGTTTCTGACTTACTTGCAAAGTAGGAAATAAATAATATTTATGTGGGAACTATGTGATTCTGCCCAGAAACTATCATATAAATAACTTATCTGTGAAGGTTTCTTTAAACGACTGTCTATTCTGTGGCTGATTTTGTCCCATTTCTTCCCATGGTGTTTGAACTTCCCAATACTAGGATGAAACTGGTCTATTGTAGCACAGAATCTTTGGTGAAAAAAAATCTGGATTTATTTTCTGTATATTACTTCCACTTATCCACACTGGATTAAATGAAATCAGCTTTTAAATGGACACACTGCCACTGTGCTTTACAGGATACAAGCCTATAAATTTCATGTTCTGTTTGCAAAAGCGAAACGAATTGCTTTCATACCAGTTAGAATAATTATTTTTTGTTTTAGAAACTAATGCCATCTTATGTTTTTTGCATGTTAAATAATGTATATTCCTCATTCAATCATGATGGATTTTATTCCCATCAAGTCACTTTTGAGAAATTAGTACCAAATCTTTTATGGTGGAGAGAAAATACGGTATTTCTTGACTACTCAACAGACAGGCCATTTATAATGAAATGAAAACACATTATGTAAAGCTAAAAGCATTTGCTTTATTAATTAATCTAAATGCTCTTCCCTCAAACTATCAGCTGCTCTGTTTGAGAAAGTAGTCTACTAGGTCATATTGGATTACATGCTTATATCCATTTTTAATTACATTTGGAAGAAACATGATAACAGCAAGAGGAAAACCAGCATCTCTTGATTTTGTGAGTTAGTCAGTGTTTGGCCACATCCTCTAGAATAGCTGACTTTTATTTGGTTTGGTTTGGAAAGAATCAGGGCTGTGAGATACAGTAAAGAAAGAACATCATTATTCTCTTTAATCCTGTTTGAATTTGTCATGTTTGGTATTAAGGAATGCAGAAATCAAAGTCCAAAGAGAAAGTATTAAATGTGAATTAAAGGAAGTTGTGAATAGCCTGTGAGATAAAAAAAAAAGACAGAGATATGAATGATGAACGGTCACATACAATTTTTCATTCACCTTTTTATTGACTCCAATTATTTTTCCTGTAAATTAAGAGAGCTTGTTTTTTTTCAGTTGCTGAACTCTTTGCCCATTATGCTGAAGCCTCTGCATCCCTTCATTATAAGTGGATCAAATTGATAATGTACAGCATGGCACAAGTAATCTTAAAGCAGAGACATGGAACCAGGTGTAAAGGAAGCCTAGGGGGATGTTAAACTGGCAGACAAGTCTGTCATTCCCAATTCTGGGAGTTGTTCTTATTATTTAAGTGTAGATCCCAGTTTCTCTTTGAAACTGTCAGAACAATTATCACAGTCACTGACCAAAATGTAAACCAGAGAGAGTTTGGAGACCTATTTGTCTCCTTTTACAAAGAGGCTGAGAAATGGCACAAAGTATTTTTTTACTTTTGACTACCATAGCTTCTAATCTGTGTCTTAATCCATTTTTCTATGCTAGAAATAAATTAGTCAACTACTCTGTTATAAGCACATCAGGTCCAGATTCAGACAGTTTCAGATGGATATTTTTTATTTCATAGACCTTATATTTGGTGTCCTTCTGAAGAAATTATATTTTGGCTGCACCATAACTTGTTAATATGTCCTGTCCTACATCTTCGGATAAGGATGAATTTTCAGATGATCCTAGAATGCCTAATTCATTTGGGGAGACAGAGGAACAATTCCACCGTTTTGTTGTTTTTTTTCCTGCTGGAGATTTCCCATTAAAGTAATGGAAGCTTGCCTTCATTTCAAAGCTATGAACCCAGGAATAACACCAAAGAAATTTTTGGAGTAGCTGTGATAGAAGATATGGCACACTAGGCAGACTAAAAATAGAATAGTCTCTCAGACATTCATAATGACAAAACAACCAGTCTTAACACTGGCACCTATAGGCAATTGTCTGACTGCATACAACAGTGTTAAACATATACCTGCATATATAATAAAGAATGACTCCTACTTTGTGGGTGGTGTTTTTTTTGTTTGTTTGGGTTTTTTGTTTGTTTTGTTTTAAATTTTTGTTTATTGCCTGTCACTGGTCAGTTAGTTAGAAGCAGACTTCAGCCTTCTTAGGAAACAGTGGTATCAGCAACAATACTTTTTATTACCCCACCAGTGTACCTCTGAAATTTGATGGTAATGATGACAAAGTCCCTAGCAGTACGAACTAGCAGAGTAATCTGCCTTGTCCGAGTGCACAAAGGAGGAATGGAGGGGCCATCGTGACAAAGACAAGTAGACTTCCATTTCCTCACCCATTCAGCCTGCTGTGTGCCTCCAGTAACTATCCAAAATTACTTCAGTTAATTTTTGCTGCGGTTAGGGTTCCTCTGTTAGGGACAATTGTACCTGACGAGCCTGCTTGAGACCACCTTTTCATTCCATATGAACTGCCAAAGAGGTGCCAGGTGAGTTCCAGTCACTGATGGCCTAAGCCAGGTTTGAGTGTAGATATTAGGAACGAAAGACCTATATCCGAAATATCGATTGCCCTATGAAAATGTGATTTCTATCATCAACGTCATCATCATCATCCTCATCATCCTCATTGCAAAACTCACATGGTTTAATTTTTTATTTGTAAGCCCTAATTTCAGACAATTAAGTATGCCTCAAAGTCAAGTCTCAGGTCTCTGTCCTTCAGTTTCTTTTGTTTTTAAAAGCATATTAAACAAAGTTCCCTTTAATTTGTAATCCTCTTTCCCTGCACATTGACATTAAGACCCAGGGGCTGACTATGGTGGTCTTCTCTGTTGTCTGTTCTTCTGTGGAAAGGAGATGTCCTCCCTGGCCTGCTTGTGGACTGAGGCACCGTGCTCCAGCCTTGGCTGACGCAATCCTTTCACTACCTGGTTCTTAGAGGAGATTGGTAAAGGATTCTTTACAGTGTGAGCAGAGACCTCTTCTGACTTATCACGGCAGCTGAAAGGCAAACAGAATGGCCCTCTGTGTCCCTCCTTACGCGGGGCAGAGGGTGACTACAGAGTACACTACATCAGCATTTGCTATAAACTAGCAAGGCTAGAGAGAAGCAAGATTGTGTCAGCTCTTACGTGCCACCAGACCAGCACACAGATCCTTATGCTGTTCTTTGGTGGCAAGAAATCAGGATTTTCTTCTTTCTCCTTTGTTCTCTCCTTGAATTTTTCAAAGTCAGTCCTTCCAGGCTCCTAGGTACTATTCCGAATTGGTCTCTCCTACCCCCTCAGGGGCAGTCATGTCCAGGACCAACAGCTGATTCTCATTTCATGTGTTCTCCTTCTTGCTCTGGTCTTCTAACTCCCGGAAATAGAACATTATCATTGAGATGGGTTAACAGGTAAGAAACCCATTCTTTGCTACAGATGAGGTTTTTGCTTGGTTGCTCACTTGGCAACTCTCCATCCCACAGTGCTGTATGGACAGTGCTGTCTCCAACTGATTATACAGAGGACATTTTTAGCAGTGATGTTCTGCAAAAGCCTTGAAAGTCTCAGTATGTAAAGGAACTTTAACTGTACTCTTGTGTAGAAGGATGTACTGTACTACACAATACAGTGACTGTCTCAGTTTAAATGAGGCACAGGTAAAATTAAATTATGGCCAGGAAGGAATAACAGCCCTTTATTAAAAGGTATAAATGTATTGACATAAACTA
>JAWMRA010000113.1:82596737-82696372 GCA_035584735.1 Pseudotriccus pelzelni | reverse complement strand
AGCCTGCAGTTGTTCAGGTCAGTCGGCAGGGGGCGCTGTTGGATCGCTGGCAGTCGCCGCGTGGGGGGGGGGGGCCTCCCAAGTGCCGGAGAGAAAGACAATGGCCGTCCTTCCCTCCCACCGAAAGGGGGAGGGGAAGGGCAAAAGAAGGTTCACAGCTCCCAAAACGCTGGGAAACTCACGCTTTCCTGCTAGCTGAGTTGCACGGTGGTATGGTTTTTCGTCCCTTTCTGATGGAAATTCAGGCAAAGAGTTCCACCTACTGTGGCAGCTCAGCTACCAAGAGAAACGACCGTGCTCCCGTCAGCTCCTGAGTTCCCGGCAGCTCTGGCCACATCCACCAGCTCCCCAGTACCTCTAGACCTCCTCCCAGCTTTACAAAAAATCCTCCTGTTTCCCTGGAGACAAAGTGAGGCATTAGCATAATAATGCAGCTCTGCTGGTTCTCCTGTACTAGGACATTAGTTACCTGGATACCTAATTCCCCCTCCTCCCCCACACACAGTGGGCAGGGGGAAGGTAAAATTCCAAGAACAAACCAAACCATGACAGTGACGTAGAGGGATCCTCATGTTCATGACAAATCAGGTAGACTTGGAACTGGAAGCAGTGAAGATGCAAAATCCGGGCAAGACCATACCTTGTTTTTGGCATTGACAGCAAACTGTCTGACTTCACAACCTGTCTCTTTCATTAATTTGGAGAGACAGCAGGCTTTTGGAAGATCTGGGTAGAAGTGTGCTGAATTACAGGTTTCCACTCTAGAAAGGAGACGCCACAATCGACAGAGTTTGCTAAGGTGCCACAGTGAGCAGTCTGAATATTGCTTTCTGGGATTTGGCCTAGAAACCTACTGGCTGTCCCAGTAACTGGACCTCTGTCATGATGAATATTTGCTCTTTCTCATATCTGGAAAGATAATGTTTCCCAGAATGTCATGGTTTTCAAAGGTCTCATTAGACAATTCTCTAGTACCACTGAATTTTTCTGTGTAGGTAACTGGATGGTTACACACACAGGGATATCTAACAGTAAGGCCTTGCTTGATTTCTTTGAGATTGCTGTGAGATTTTGAACAAAGCCATTCCTCTTTTGTTCATGCTTTCATGATTCCAGCTTTATCAAATTAGCAATACATATTGCTGTTTTAAAACCTGCATTTGTATCTTTCTTGCATCCCTGTATGCCCTTTGATGCTGTGCTGCAACATCGACTGTTGTTTCCTGGTCTCTGTCATTCCTATCCCACCCCCTTCTATATTCTGTACCTGATGTTCAAGTTCTTCTGTTTTCATTGTCTAGGGTCATTACCTTGTTATATAAATGTACTGTTTGTTCCTGAGAGCAGGGTAACGTTTATGTAACTTCTGCCATTTAAAAGTTAGATATCTGGGCTGAGGGGGGTCTTCGGTGTTTCCTCTGTTCCCAGCTGAGAGAAATAGACAAATCCAGAGGTGAATTTGTCCCATCTGTTTCAGCTGCTTAATTCAAGATGAGATGAATAATCTGCTCAATGCATTTTATCTTTTTGCTGCGACTATAAGGGGAGGTAGATGATTAGAGTAGAACAGATGCACAAATGTAACAGAGCTGATGTTAGGTAAGATGAACCTGGATTCTAGACCAAAATCACTGTCCAAGTTCCCTCAATAGTTACTACATAAAAAATTAGCCCAGCCAATTGATAGTTGTTACCCTGTATGTTTGGATGGCATGAATTTATGTTTGGAGTGCCTCTAGAAATTAAGTAAGAAGCCTACCTTACCTAAATTAAATTCTGATAGCTAAAGCAGGAGACATACATGTTACTCAAACTGTGACACCATGCAAATACTATTGTCATTAATAGTAATATTTTCTTTCTCCTTAGAAAACACACTTGACACTACTACTCTTTCATCAGCTATGACAACTTTGAGAATCTAATTTCCCACTGCTTATGGGCTAAAGATAATCACAGAAATTATATAAACTTGTCCCAGAATCTTTCCTGTGTCACTGCAAATAAATATAATTTTTCTTTATCTGTCCCATCTGAATTCTATAGAAATTGTGTGTACACAGGAAGTCACACACAAAATCACATTTCTCTTTTCACCAGTTACAAAGATGATGTTAGTTTTGTCTTCATTCTCTTAATACCTTATGTTTAACAAGGTGCAACACATTATGAATTAAGAAAAGAAAGCGAATGCACAATTCTCAGGGATAAAAATGAACAACACAAATATGAGGAGTGACTTGTAAAGCAGAGTCTGGAAACTAAAAGGATCTGCTCTCAGTTAACGATGGTTAACTGGGCATAGTGGGTCACTGGGGGAAAGACAAGTGTTTTATTTCTCTGAATAGAGAACAGTGAGTCTCATTCAGCCTTCAGTTTTGTGAGACAACTGTCATAATTTGTTTAGAGTAAGTGTTTGACCTACTCAATAATTTAAAAAAAAATTGCAAGTTGGTCACTAAGAAATTGAACAGACACCTGTTATTTTCACAATATTCCTTATTTAAACTCTTCTGGCCAAGAAGAGGGGAAGCTAGATGTCACTGGATGTTACCTCAGTTTAATCTGAGAACTGCTCTACCCTCAAAATACTGCTATTCAATAGTCACTGTAGAGAATCAATGTTTTTGAAAACAAGACACATACCATCACTTATGACATTCAATTTTAAGAGCTCACATTCAAACTTTTTGAATTACAGGATCCCAATTTATGCAGTAACACAATTGCAAGATGTTAGTGCACTACAGGTCTTATGCTTTACATAACAGCTTTATCACGTAAGAAATGTTATGCATACACCGTGTGCTTTGTTCCTTCATAATCAAAATATGTACAGTTCTAATGGGTGCAGTCCCACTATGCAGCCAGAATCAACTATTTACTGAAATCAAGACACTGAAAGACACCTATGGAACTGAATGATAATTGTATCACAGAAACAGCTATGTAGATTTTTTTGATGTATTATTCATGTTTCAGTTAACCGAAACAATTCAGACTTAGTTTGTCAGCTGTCAAATGAATTAATGGTAACAATTTTCCTTGGGTCAAAGAGAAAACAAATGAAAGTGGTATTGCAGAAAGATAGGTAGCATCCAAATGGCTGTAAAGGTCTAGAGAGGCATCAATCCTAATATTGGTTTAGCAGAGACACCATCATCATGGCAAGCAGCAAACCTGCATAAACAGAGAGGGAATGAGTTGAGTAGGAACTTGAGAAAGAAGAGGAGAAATTCAAATTAAATTCAGCAGCGAACTGTGAGTCAAAGGATCTTCATTTATTATCTATGGCCTTCTACTTAAAAATGTCATTATTTGAAGGAAAGGTTGAATGCTTTGTCCCATTTGCTTGGCATGATGAAGTGGGGTATGTGTCTCAGTGAAAATGTACTTTGTTCATTAATTAAGTAAAACTATGAGCTCTCTTTTGAACTATTATTAGTCTAATTAAATGGATTAAACATTTAATTGGAGTGTACATATCTATTAAATCTATTTTTCTCTGTTATTATTAAATCTGTCTCTCTATAAGTGATGTAACATTTGTTCAACTGTGGGATTAAAATTTTACTGAAACAAGGATTCTCTGAGGTCTTTATATGCTTTGGAGCAGTTAGTGAGACTGTGCACTGAGAAGTGATGAACACTGAAAATGGTGGTAAACCTCAGCCCATGTGCCTATACCGGAACATTTTGTGCAAATCTCAGATATACCTTCCAAATAAACCCTAATGAACCTTGAAGTGTTCCTAACTCACTGCCTGTGGGCTTGAGTTTCTCACTGTGAGATGACCTTAATGCTGGGTCACACTCTGAGGACACACCTGCTGGTGGGATGCATGTTTGTTATGTGATAGGAGTGTGTTGCTGGCTGAGCAGGTTGACTCCACTGCCTTCCAAATAGCACTTTAAGTCCTCATATGGGTGAAGAGGAGGATTTCTGCTTTGCTTCTCTGTTTCTTCATTAAGGGAGTGCTTTGATAACTCAGCTGTTACTATTACCTGCCTCTCACATGAATGTTGATGAGCTCCAGAGTGAGAATGAGCACTGTTGCTGTAAGAAGTTCTGCTGAGATCCCTTCTGTCTCTAAGTCTGAGCACTAGTATTTTTCTTATGTTTTATGTTTTTCTTCAGTGATTTGGTTTCACACAATCAAAAATAATTTCTTTTGCTTCACTTCCTCTGCTCTACTCCCCCAACACTGTAGGATGTACGACCTGAAAATCATCTGTAGAAGTTAAGCAGCTTCCTATATCGGAGTGCTGTTCAAAATTATTTCTCTTTTTTCTGTTTTGGTTTGAACAAATCCTGAACCAAAATCTTCTTTGCTAAGCCTAAGTATAACCTTTCCCCATTTTCCTGGTATTACTGGAAAACTGCAAAGCTGTCATACCTTTTAAATGATGCATCATGATGAAGTGCTAAACCAGAGTTGCAATTTACTCTGGCCTGTAAATTTCTGACAGATGCCAAGAAGAGGCAGGCAGCCCTATTCGACTAAACTGGAAAAAATTCCACAAGGAAGACAAGTCTACCTCTCTTTTTATTTATCATTTCCGTAAGCTTGTCCACCTCTTCAGTCAACATCATAAATATCAAGGGTAAACAGTAAATGTCTATAGTTTGATGCAGTTACATAGAAGATTGGCAGTGGATTCCCATGCTTTTAAAGGGCTGTAGTGCACTGCAGGTGCTGGAAAAGGAGGCCGTGCTGCAGACGAGATTTCAGTCACTGAATATCAGAGGTTGCTTCTGCTTAGCACAATAGGACAACTCAGCTGACCTTATCAGACTCACAGACAGCTGATTAATACAGTCCACAGTGTACATTCTAATCTCTAGATTCAAGAAACTTCTTCAGATTTTTGATGTCAAACCGAGTTTTAACTGTAGGCAATCTTTCAATGACTTGCAAGCTACAAAGTAGTAGAATTGTAACTCTAATTCTGTGCATTCCAAAAGACTAGTTCTGGTCTTAGAACTTAAAATTCAAATTTGAAAAAGTAGAGCTCCTGATCAGTGCCTGAAACACTTTCTAGAGAATCTTGTGATAGATGGTAGAGCTCAGCTGGTATTTTGATGGTGGAGTTTGACAGTCTGATTTAGACATCTGCAGGATGAGATTATCTGCTTTCTAGAAATGTCTGTTCATCCATTAGTGCAAAAAGGATGGAAAAAGATTATGTGTGTGTGTGCTGAGTATCAAACTGATACTGATAATTTTGCAAATGTGACATTACAAGATCATGGCAAAAGCATATGGCAAAGGAAAAACTTAGTGAGACTCCTTGACTGACACCCCCAAAAATGGACAATTCTTCATAATCTCTGTTAATTCCTACTTTTAAAAAACAGTCATCAAACTTTGTGATACATTAAAGTGTCACTGATGATTTCTACTCCAGAGTTTGCCTTGGGCTGCAAAAAACAGAGGGATGTTCTAGATAAGGATCAGTGCCTTTTGACAGAGTTGTGTGTGGGTGGAGAATGTTTAAACACCACCTGTCCATGCTAAACCTGATTCAAATCAAAGCCACAAGAACATGATACTGTGTGATATATTAATAATGAAATGAATGATGAAAGAGATGTGTCAGCCCAGAGGAAAAAAAAGAAAAATACTATTTTTTTTCTTTTTTTCTTCTGCACCTGCATGAACAATTCCACTTTGAAAGAAATATGCATGGTACTTCCAGAAATGACATTTCACTGCTGCAGATTCAGAGGAAAGTGTGTACATTTTAAGACACATGTGTAATTAACACTTAATTTTTTTTATCATTACCAGTGGAAAAACATAATTGGTGAGTAAATGTTAATTTCCTTCATGTCCTTTTTAAATGTTATAACTTAAAATAACCACTTAAAAAGGGGTTTACTATGGACATCCTGAAGAGAAAACCTATAAGTTCAGGATTTTGACAATTATTACTGCCATCTTACTATCAAACTTCAGTGTTTTCCACTGATTTGGTACCTGATTCCTCAGGTGTGAAAATTGTCAGAATGAGATAATTGGGCTCCGGTTGTGAATAGAGTCCAACACAGTAAAAATTTTATGGCATGAAATTGGTCCAGAATTGATCTAGTCTTACTCCTACGTGACAAGCATAATCTCTCAAAACAAAATAAAGATGGTAATGGCTTGGAAATATGGCACATCAACTATGTTGAAGATTGGTTTATTGTCACAAGAAGAGCAACACGTTGCCTGCAATGATTAGTTATGGATCTGTTGTAGTTGTTGAGGTGAGTGTGTAGTAATTCCTACAGTTTGGGAAAGAAGCAGACTGAACTGTCAAATGAATAATCAGTTCCCTTTCTTTTTCTATTTTTCAGTAGCGAGAGAATGCTGCTGTTGTTGTTGACTCTGTTCTATAGTAAGAGAGCAGTCTTCCTTTTCAGACCACTGGTATTTGCTTGCAGATGAAGTCTGTTTGGAGTCCTGTTCTGGAAATGAAACCTGGGAGAGATGAGCATGCAAGTTGCCATCACCTGGAAGAAAACTATGGCCTGACAATTTCACTGGGGCACTAATGCATCACTGCATTAAACGAGGGATTTGTTTGTTTTCTTCAGAACAAGGTAGGAGCTGGCCTATGGGAGGTCCTTAGGAGCATTTGAACCTACATGATGTTATCTCTCTCATCTGATGCCGAGGGGCTAATCTTTCTTCACCCTGTTGTTAAATAAAACGGTAACTGTAGATGTTAGCAGCTTTTTATTGTACCTCTGCAGTGTTTTTTACTAGCCAAACAGGAGTGTGTTAAAAATGCAGAATTTTTATGACTTCTTAGATTTTGTCTTCAGACCTGGACATATGACTTCCAAAATTTGTCCTCTTAAAATTACGTCCCGCTAAAATAAACTGTAAAATATTTAACTCCTGTAATTTTTGCAAAATGGACACTTCATAGTAGATATGTCATACCATGTACTTTCACATGTTTATTTTTTGTAGTGTGTAATAAGGGCTGCTTGTTCATCCTTTTTTAATTCTTGTAATCAAAACAAAAATAATTGGAGGGAAGAAAACACTGAAAGGGAGGTCGTACTTCCTTCTCTACATTCCCTATAATGGAAACATATACAATTCCAAAAGGTGATGGAGAAATCAATTTTTTAAGTCAGGAATCTGCCTTTTCCATTGAGAACAGTTGAGGTGGTATGAGGTACTCAATTATCCTTAAAGAATGACTAGTTCTGTTTTCCATCATCTCTGTTGCTCACAAAATCACAGAAATACTGAGATTGGAAAGGTCTGCTTGAGATCATGTAGTCTACTATCCTGTTAAATCAGGGTCAGATAAACTAAGCTGGTCAGAGTTTTATCTTGTTAGGTTTTGACTATCTTCAGAGATAGAGACTCCACACCCTCTCTGGGAACCCGTTCCAGTGTTTCACCACCTTCACTGTAAAATACAGTGGGTTTGTGTGTTCACATGGAATTTCCAAAGTTATCTGTAGAGCTGCTTTCCAGCCAGTTGCCCCCCTGCATGTGCTGATGACTCTTCCCCAGATGCAGGGCTTCATGTATCTCTTTTTTCAACTTCGTTAGATTCCTTTGTGCCTAGTTCTCTAGCCTGTTGAGATCTATTATATTTTCTCCATTTACTAAAAGTCTCTATAAAGCTGTATGCAATCTGTATTGTGATCACAACTAAAAAGGTTTCCTTCTCCAATTGCAAAGATATTTTCATTTAAAGTAAAAATCAATCAAAACCATTCTGCATTTTTTAAATATGTGAATGTACGCCCCTATTAAAAGTTCCTGTCATAAACTGAAGTTTTATTTCTTTATATAAATAAATTGCAGTGGGAAGGAACTGAAACCCCAAAATCAGGACCTTCATGTAGCTGGGTCTTTTTAGCCCACAGACAAATCTAGATAATGTCTTTTCAAAACATCATTATGATGCCTGTGATTCTGCTATCCAAACAGAAGAATTTACTTCCTGTCACCTTCTAGCTTTGTCATGACTTCGTGTGGCTGAGAAACTGAGCCATAGAGCTGTTGGAAAGTCTGTAGTACCACAAACGTTAGAAGTGAGGTGCCAGATAGTGCAAACAAAATGCCCTCCACTGACAACTCTCTGTTTTGTTTCAACAATGATTTATCTTTCTGTTTGCTTTCGTGAGATGATGCTGATTAGAGAGATACAGAGGGAGTGAGAGTGCTGGTGACAGGGGAAGTGAGAGCAATAACTCAACCCCTCTGCATTCTTCTCCTTAGCAGTTGGGACTTTAATTGCCCTCTCTTATCCCTCAGGCTTGAGGTGCTGGGGACATCTTCTTTTCATTCCTCTTCCCCAAACCTCTCTTTTTTAGGAGATAACATTTGTCCCAAACGAACATTTTCCAAAGCTTCACAGATGGATCCCCTGCTTCAGCTTCGGGCATGTGCTGCCAGGACTTATGTGTACAGAGCTGAACATTATAAAACAAGGGGAAATAGGAGCTGTGGAAAATGTGTTGTAACATAACCTCTGATACTGAAGCAAGAAGGCAGAAAAAAAAGATACATGATGGTCTGCTAAAGCTATGTTTATTTACTGAGTTTCTCTGTAGATCTGACAAAAAGAGCAATATGTGAATGTTCCACCTGATTCTATGAAAAATTGTCCCTCAGTGTGGCAAGTCTGGAAAAGACAAAGGGAGAAACTGAACAAGGAACAAAGATTACCACATCAGTAAAGCCTGAGGGCTGACAAAATAGCAGTGATGGAGGTAGAGCTTACTTTGCCTGTCTGAAACAGAACTAGATCCTCTCAAACTGTCTCCCAACAAAATATTTGACTAGTATTTTCTTAAAACTACACAAATGTATGAGATTTTTAGCACCTCCACTACCAAAACCTTGCATGCAAATCCAATGCAAACATAAACATCCCTTGTAGCCATTATTACCTATTTTTTACACAAGCATTCAACTTTGGTCTTTAGGCTTCTTTCACTCATTTTCACTGTACACCTTGCAGATGAATATACCTTATTCAGAGAGTTGGGAGCACTTTGGATTCCATTCTTGTTGACAACAACACATGCAGGACCTCCCAAGTTGCTTTGATGTGCACATTTTATATATTAATTGCACAAAAACTTTCTGTTTCAGCAGCTAACTGAAAAGATTTCTTAGTATTGAATTTATAGTGGGTTCCTCTAGGACACTTTTTCATCTGCACAGCCAATTCATAACACATTACAAACACATGTTCTTTGAGCTTGACTTACAACAACGTACAACTCTATAGTAATTCTACCTAGCCAGTTTTTCACCCAAGTTATTTATATGTCACATGGCACGATGTCCAGACTTTACTGCAGTAGAGTTACAGCTTATCCTAGCCTGGCATCCTGGCTAATTGTCCTGTCAAGGAAGGATCAGGTTGGTCCAACTTGTTCTTCAAATACCCATGTTGGCCATTTCATTATCTTGTCACTCTCTTGGGGCTTTCAAAGGATTTCTCACACATGTCCCCTTGCCCAGGTTAGGCACACTGCACGTATTACCCTACAGTTGCCTTTTCCCCATAAGTGTACATATTGCACTCATTCCCCTGTAGTGTTTGGGATTTCATTTGCCCTTCATTACGTGGTGTGCAACAGTTTCATAATTACTTCATATTGTTCTTTAAGTACTTCAGGGTAAATTTTATCAAGTCATGACAGTAGTTTATCTAAATATCCTTTGAGTTCTTTTGTCTCTATTCTTCTTTTGTTTTCATTTCTGTGCCAGGTCAGTTACCTTACACATATGGTCAGAGGTATTCTTTTCTTTATGTGTGTGTGTAAGGAATGAATAAACAGGATATGGAACATTTTGATTTTATCAATGGCACCTGACTGTTTCTTCCTGTTTGTTTCAGGATCTGTTTTTTGCTTTTAAACGACCACGCAACCGTTTTGCAATGAATATTAAAAGTGTCAAACTGCAGAACATTCAGAACACCAGTTCTGGTATACATACCTTTTGTGCACTGGGCCCATCCTCTGCCTTTGGACTTCAGTGGTGTTTTTCTCCTGCTACTGAGTATAATATGCTCCTTTTTGCTCTCTGTGGTGACATCACTGTTTTTAAAGCTGGGGAAACAACCTGAGGCTAGGAAAACCATATGAGAGCATAATAAAGATCACTGTGCACCTGGAAGTACATACTGACTTTGTTATTGCTCCTGGTATGACAAAATCAATAACATTAACAGTAGTGTAAACTTCTACTTTTCTTGAGAATGTTTTTAAATTTGCTGACCTGGCTGTGTACGGTTCTTTGTCCTCCCATAAAGGGACACTTCAGAGGATTCTTGCGCTTGCCTTTGACACCTCCCCCTCCTACTTCAGGCTCCTTATGTCCTTCACTATGTGTTTTTCATGCTCTGCAGGAGCCCGAGCCTATGGACTTGTATTTTTGTCACTGGAATGCACTAATGAAGTGTTCTGAGTGATGGAAATTGTCATACATGTAACATTAGTCCAGTTCATACAAACAGATTATGGATGTTTTTTGGGACTTCAACTGAAGACAAACACAGAGAGATGTTTGCCTTTAAGAGGCTTTTCAACAACTAGTATCTGCCAGAAACCTGACTCATTCATCACCGAACACTATGACCAGTTCACCTAATGGGAATTTTTGACAAAGAATGAGCGACACTCTCAGATTTCTTTTTTTTTTTTGTGTGTATGGGGGAAAGGGAATTAATTTTTTCTGCCTTTTGTCTCCAACAGCGCCAGAAGACCTGTGCAAAAAATGATTAGTGGTTTCTGTGTTGAATGGGTAACAGAAAAACCAGTATCTCTTCCAATGTCTTAAAAAAAAAAAAAAAATAAGAGAAAGAAAAACTAAGATCAAAAGCTAAGGGAAAAAATGAGCCAAGCAAAGTACAGCAAAATTACTCAGCCAAGTGTGTTCTACATTCAGGTTTATAGCAACCCTGGTATTCAGAAAGCTGAATTAGGGAGCAATGACAAGAATCAGTGTATAAAGACATCATTTTCCCTCAGCCTAGAGGTCATTGCCGTTTTTCTGCTGCCAACACACGAGCTGTGTGCAGGCAGGCAGTGGGGACTGTAGGTGCTATGGCAGATACCAGCCTTGGTGGGGCTCTGGCACGCGAGGCAGTGGTGCTCATCCCCTGGTTCATGGCCTGATGCCCAGCCGCATGCCCACTTTGTCACCAGTGAAATCCTTCCTTGCCTTCAGTTCTGCTGCTCCATTAAACATTCATGAAAAACCTCCAGCTTCCTAGTGAGTATCCATTAGCCACCAATGGTGATGTTAATGAGCAAACTGTGAATGCACCAAAGAGCAAATCGAAATGAGTCACAAAATATACTTAGGATGTGCTTCCTGCCAGTATTGGTGCGTCATTGGTAAAATGCTGGTTCCTTAACAACAGTAGTATAAAGAGCAGGAATACAGCTGATTGAAAAAAGGCATTATTTAAAGGGGTTCCATTAAAATGATTAACTGATTTATGACCAAATGAATCATATATGCACATTAGCCCTTTATTTGTCATCCTAAATTGTTTTCCATTACATTAAAGCAGTTTTAAATTAAAATGTAGCATTAAATTAAATTAAGGCCTGCTACAGAAACAAGATGTGTTTCAAAACAGACAGAATTTAATTACAGTTAGCCTGTGTAAATAAGAGTAAATAATTAAGTTGTGATAGTAAAACTGTGTTGTCTTGCATACTTTGTTCAATTTAAGACATATTAGGGCCTAGAAGTACAGTGGTTTGTTGTCTTTATTAATTCCTTTCAGTTTTACACCTGTCTGAATATTTAATGTGAAGCGGATGGTTGTTAGAAACATATTGACATACGTCATTTGGCTGGATGGGAGGAAGTTCTTGATGCATTGCACAGGGTGACAGCTGGCACTGATCACAGTTTCAGGTGACAAGTCAATCCTTAAAAATTGGCCAAAAAAGGAGTTTAATCCGGGTTCATCCCAGCTTCTCTGCTGTTGCCCACACAAGGGAAAGGGCATGTGCATTTACAACAAGGTGCTGGCCACTGCCTCTGTCAGAGAGTTAGAACTGCAACTCTGTGGCTAGGGACAGGCATCATGTGGTCGAAACCACACACAGGCTTCAGATACCTGCTTCGTGCGGGACTTCTGTCTGTGATGTTGGTGAAGCACCCTTACTGAAAGCAGGAGTCATTTCACAGGGCTGGGGTGAATCAGCAGGCAGAAGATGAGGTATGGGAAGCCTGGAAGCAGCAAGGAAATCAAGCACGTGGAGTCTGGAAATGCGTGCCAGTGGTGGTGGAGCCCTTTCTGGGACCTCCTCGCTTTTCCTCCTCCATTAATAGGGTGAAAGACCCAACTCTGCCAGAGTGGCTACAACTGGGCAAATTCCACTGCAAAAGAGCAATAACCACCTTAGAGGTGAGCTGTTACCCACTGGCAACAAGGAATATGAAAATGTGGAGACTGAGAAGCTAAAGACTTAGAGAAAAGCCCTGAAGAAAAACATGCTTGATTTTCTGAGATTTTACAGTGCTCATTGTGACTAGACTCATAACAGTCCAGTTTAGTTCCCCCTGAAGTCCATGGAAAGACTCCAGCTGAGTGCAGAGGGGGTTGAAATTTGTGTACAATAGGAATGTTGCTTATAGTTGGTTGAGAAGCTACTACGGAAATCTCCACTTTGACCATTCTTTGATATAAACACCTTCACTTTCAAAGAACTTTCAAAAAAAAATTTGTATGAATATTTGTGAAGTTAAGCTTCTGAGCAAGCATTGGCTAATCTGAAAATCAAATTTGCTTCATGAGCAAAATAAATTACTTCTGGCCAGAAATAGAAGTAGTTTATTTATTAAAAAAGGGATTTTAGGCCATCTGTCAGGAAACTCAAACTAAACAATCTGTTCAGTTCTCAACAGACGTAAATTTGTGAAGGTCTGTGGATTTTGAGTGACCAATAGCACAGTTCACATGGAAGTGAAAAAATTACAGTTTATTCACAACTGATAAGTTGAAATTTGATCACAGAAATATTTGCCAAAAGAAAGTACTCCAAACTAGCTGGAAAAAACCCACAAACATTTAGAAACTGAGATCAAATCTGCTACGTTTTCCAACCACGTATTTAATTTATCATTATTGTATCTGTCTTGCTGCAATAACCCAGGATAGTTTCCCTGGAAGACTTTTTTTCTTCTTCTGCACCTTGAAGATCTATGAAGATCTATGTAGCCCAAAAGTAGCCCATTTCCATGTACAGTCTTGTTAAATATAAATTACCCTATCACAGGGTGTTGCTAATGAGTTCTCTTAATAGTGGTCATAGTGGCAGAAATCATAATCTCTTCATTAGGTGGTCTAGGGTAGGCAGTAGTGCTGGGTTTACAGAGGACCTCTGCTTTCAAACAGTGCTCTTTAACATTCTTTATTCCTAGTAAGGTGTACAGCAAAGAGGAAAAAAGCAAGATGGAAATCTTTGAGGATATGTTGATGTACCTTAGAAAGGATGTGCTTGCAGAGATTTAAGTTGCAGCTTTCAGCATGGGGATAAACACAGGGAATTACAGAAGCCTGGAACTTCTAACTCTTGTGGAAGACAGTGAGCAAATCTCTAGGCTGAAGTTTTGCACTGGATCTCCTGAAACAAGTCCAGCCTTAGCATCACTGTCCATAATACACCTCAACCTGGCATGTTTGAAACACAGCTCTGAGTTTCATTGCAGAGCTCTATTCTCATTCTGAAAAAACAAGGTCAGTTTTGTCAGCCAAAAATGGTGCACAATTAATCTTTCAATGCTTTGTCTGAGTTTTGATGGTCTTCTCTGTTACCAGTATCAGTTCTGGGGTCATAACAGAATCTAAACTTCAAAAAAATGTGGAGCTTTTTCTGACATGTATGTCCAGGCCCCCAAACTAGCATAGCATGTTTGCAATACGTGGATTAAAAAAAATTAAAGGGGTCACTCTGTATGAATTCTCAGTACATTTGTTAGCTTGTTTGCTAATTAGTCTTATCTTTGATGTTCTTTCAAAATTGTGCATTTCAGAATCTTAATCTTTGCTTCAAACTGGGCTATAAAATGGCTGCAGAAAGAGACAAACTGTAGAAAAGACTGGAGGTGGGAGAGAGAAAAAAGGACATGATCTAAATATCTAATGCCTCATAATTACCAAAGTTATAATGAAAGTTTGTGCCATTACTATTTTGTCCAGCTGTCTCTTCCTAGCCTCTGGTTCTGGCCTTACAGACTGCGGCAATGCTGGTGGCAATGGGAGATGGCTGACAAACTCCATTTTCAGTAAATCACCTTCCAGTCAACATTTGTTTTGTCTGCCTGGATCCCCTGAGCTGGGTCAGGTAAGGTCATAGAGAGTAGGGAGAGTCTGGCTGGATGGGTGAGCTCTTGATGTGCTGCTGCTTTCTTTGGGCCTGAATTTGTAGCCACTCCCTCTTGAGAATTCTTGTTGAAGGTAGTGGTCATTCCAAACTTGAACAGCTGCAAAGCCAAGCTCTAAATCAATTCTACATGTCTCCTTGTCAATATTGTGCTACTGCTTATTACAGCATTGACAGAGAGGCTTATGTATCCATGCCATTTCTGTTTAGGTAATGGGAAGAAGGAAAAAAATGATTACTAGTGAAGATTAGTAGGTGCTGGGGAGCAGGGGGAAGAAATACCTGCTAAGTTTTTGGCTTTTTTGTTTCCAGAAACATTCAGTACCAGATTTAGTGGAATATACGGATCTTCTGGAATATATCTGGAAGATATAAATCTTCACAGGTCCTTGACAGCTATAAGCACTTTAGAAGGGGTTTCTGACTTTTTTTTCCCCCCATCAAGTCTTTCATGTAAAATAAAACATTGCATAGTGGAAATCAAGAACTGAATCCTTTTAAGAAGGAACCTGAATGGATCAGAGAGAAGAACCTTGCAGAAGCCTTTGACAAACTAGCTGGTCCTAGAAGCAAGTACCTCTTAGCATAGAAAAGATATAAAAAACTCGAATTGATTTGCATTTCTGCCCTTTTAAAATGCTACCGTCATAGCTCTGACAGCATCAGCCTTTTTCTTTTAAGGATGCTCAAGGCAGTGGAGTTCAAGGGAAGTCTTTACTGAAATAATCTCTCTTTTTGGAGGCAATGTATTTCTTTCATTCAACAAGCAAATAAGATGTACATACCTCAGTCTCCTAGTAGAACCACCGGCACAGTTCTCTGGCTTCCAGGGGTCTTAATTACAATATTAGATTACAAACATACAGGAACTCAGATCCTGCATATAATAAATCCTTTCTCTAGACTAAGGCTTAAAGATATGCCTCAGAGATGCTGGTGATGGGTCTGTTTGTTTTGAATCAGGGGGGTATGCTTGTCTCCTGTGGGTAGATAATGTCATTCTTCCTTCAGAAAACCCAAGCAGGTGTTGTTCTTTTCTTTTAATTGTGGCAATACGGAGGGAAATGCCAAGGCCTGGATTAGTCAGACAATGGGAAGAGTAGCAGAGACGTTATCAGTGCAGGTCTCAGTTTTGCACTCAGTGCTTTCCTGTGTTTCCAGGTGTGTCTTCTCCTCCTCAGAAGTGAAGGAGGTAGAGGGAGGCTTACTTCTCACAAGGCCGTGGGTGACTCCAGAGGGGAGAGTGAGACAGTGGGCAGCAGAGGTGGGGTGAACGCATTGAGCAACTGTGACTTCTCAACCAACACACCTGCAAGTGAAATGGTGTCTTTGCTATCCGTTGTTTCCTTGGATCAAAGGATTCATGTCCATGTCTCCCAGGAGAGAGATTTCTATCCTCTGAAAACTTGGATCCAAACTAAATGTAAATTCTCTGTCTGTAATTGCATTTAATAGGTTTCACTGATACACATTTTCTGTCTAATGAACTTCAGTTCATTCAAGGATGCCTTCACTGAAAGCAAATCATGTTCTATCATGGCTGAGAGAGGAAAAAAAAAAGAGAAAGAAACAAGACTAATGCAGTATTAATAAACCTAATACTAAGCAACAGGTTCTGTTCCAACAGCTCCAAGCATTCAGACGTGTACATTTTTAATCAGCTGCTGATTCTTATTGAAAAATGTACAAATACAACTTTCAAGAGAGGATTACACAACAAGTTTCAACTTGTTTCATTAATTACTTTTTTTTTTTCCCAAAGGAACAGCAGGAAATTGCTGGCAGGAACCTTGGTGAACCGTGCCCATGGGCCATTAAGAATGGATTAAATTTACTTTTATAACCTCATTGATTCAAGACTTTTTATATATTTCTTTTCTGAGGCAAGTTGACTTGGAAATGTTATTCAGAAATTTTTCTTTTCCTGCAGTGAAAGTGCTAAGAAGAAAGAACACATTATTGGATTTTGTTATTCTTTAATACTGAAAATGACAAAGGGAAACAAAACTGAGAAAAGCTAAGTCCATGTATTACATGCCATCAGGCACAACACTTCTAGTTATGCTTTTGTCTCGTAATGAATAAATTCTACTATCGCTTGCTTTGATAGTTATTATTAGCATTTAATTAAGAGATGGTTGTCAAAATGAACTATGTGACCAGATTATAGTGTCCTACAGCAGGAGTTCTGCTGAGGTATTTAGAGAAGAGAAATGTTGGCTGCATTATTCTAGCTCATTTCAAAAATGTGGAAGATATTTTCCACTTGCAGTACTAGTTGCACTAAGATTTCTGTTACCATATTCAAGACAAAATCATGAGATAGTTTGTATGTCTTCTTGAAGGGATTAATGGAATAGCAGCTCCATTCATATGCTTAAGAAAGTCATGCAGATCTACCACCACATCATGGTTTTCCTCACTTTTCTAATTTTCAATTGCAATGCATGATATAGTTTGGAGGTGAAATAGTACAGTTTAAGTTTTTGCCCAACAATTAATTTAATTACTGACTTGAATCCAAACCTTTTACCTAAAATCATATATAATAGCACTAACTATTATCTTGGTGATGTTTCAAAGCACTGAAGGGTGCAAGCATGAATCTAATATTAAATACATGCATTTGTCTTTTGTATAGAAGGGATTATTTGCATGATTAAAACCGAGCTTATGCCTGAATATGTTGCAGCATGACAGCTACTCCCAGGGATATTTCCGAGTTACTCTGTTTGCTTATGGTTGTATCTGAAAGTGTACTCTAATGCAAATGAAGTAATTTTCCAAATTTCAAAGTTGTTAGTGGGATCCTGCAGCCTAGCACAGGGTGTATGGTTGTGTCTGCTAGAGCAACTAAATTACTATCATTCTTATATATTCAAAGTTCAGGATAAATCCTTTGGAACCCCTTGGTCTCAGTGATTGAGACCAATGTTTTCAGATGCAGGCACTGTAAACCACAAAAGTGCCTTTTGGACATGTCATTGAAAATGGTCACTCTTGATAAGTCGTTTTAAGGTCCACTAGTGATCCTTTCTAGTGGTAGGAATAGTTTTGGTTCATGTTAGAAAAGTGCTTTGGCAGAGAGCAATGTAATATAACTGCAAAATGTGACAATAATTTGCAGTTTGAAGAATGCATTACATTAACTGAACTAATAAAATTCAAGATTGCAATAGTAGTAGTACTGTGGGAATACAAAATATAGTATATTTATTTTGTGGAAATGCTTAGGTAGTCCAATGGATATTCCATTTTTCAGACAGAAGACAAAAGAAAATAGAATTGTAGTTTTCCATTTTGGTATTTTAATGATCTTGACACAATTCTTAAGACAGATGACAAAAAATTATTAATCAAATACACAATAATATTCATTAGAAAAATTACATTAGAAATGCATTGAGAGTGAAAATTACATTCACATGCACAATTTTGAAGAAAGTAATGTAACAAACTGTACTGTTGAATAAATAATTCTGTGAGGTGAAAGGGTTGTGTTTAAAAATGAGAGCTGCAATAGAATTTAACCTGTTTGTTTCCAGTCTTTTCTGAATGCAGATTTACATATTCTTCTTTACCGCTATATCCAGTTACTTTCCTGAATTTCTGAGGCCCATGGAACATATGGCCATAAGGACTGCCAGCCTGGATCACACCAGAAATCAATGTAGTTTGAAAGTCTGGCTCCATCAGGGAAAGAGAATGAAATCTGGGACAAGACTAAATAACAGCTCCCTCAGAGGTCTTTCCATTCCTTTTGTTTCCCTTTTCTTTTACTACACAATAATTTCAGTGAACAATCACTGGGTCAGATGTGACCATGAGAAATGATGAATCAACATTTCCCAGTCTCCCCTCTTCATCCCCTTCATGGCTGTATGTAGCATTACACTCCTCCTCTACCCCAAGCAGAGACACAGCTTTTCCAGTCTGAGTGTTAATCTACGTTATATCTCTTTGAGAAGGAGTTGCTTTATGGCTCAGATCATTTTTGTCACCATTTCTTTAATCTTTCTTTTGTGTTAGACCCCTTTTGAAAAGGGGTGATTATAGCAGCATGCGTTACTCAGAGGTTGGCCAGATCATGGATATGTAGAGTGACTTACTGTCTTCTGCTTTATTGTCCGTTCCTCCCCAGTAATCCTGCTCTTCTTTTTACCTTTCTGATCACTGCTGAGTCAACATGTTCAGAGAGCTGTTGATGGTATCTCGAAGATCCTTTTGCTGATTATAGCTGTTAAATAAGAGACCACCAGTGTGTATGTAGTCTCAGGGAAATTTTGCCCTTTGCTCATTACTCCACGTACATCAGCAGTGAATGTCGTCTGCCATATATCATTCAGATCTGCAATATTATTGTATATTTTTCATTTCTTTGCAAAGTGCTTCAGTTTTATTTCTCTCAACTAAGTGTGTCTCACCAGCAGTATTTGCACCTCACTTTACCCACAAGCAGTATCTTCACGGATACCTCTGCAGATCTGCCTGCACTGTGAAATGACTTTTTCACAATCTGTTTTTCCCTTTTGGACCTTACTTAGTTCTTAACCAAAGGCAACTGCACATCTTTAGTGAGGGTCTTCACAGATAATTTTATGATTACCCAAGGGATTTTGGCAACAGAATTTTGTTCTTGGCTCCTTCAACTGTGAGGTATTATTTTCTTCAAAAATGTAAAGACTGAATAGGTCATATTTATCTACTATTTCTATTATTTATCAGTTTGCGACTTTTTTTTTTACTAGTTAATCTAGCTTAGCCATTAAACTGACTTCTGGTTTCCAGTATCACACCTGAAGGTCTTTTAAAGAATTGTTGTCACTGCTGCTTCTTTGATCTTTCTGGTGATTTAAGCTATAGGTTACATGCTGTGGTTACTAGCTTAACAGTTCCACATATGAGGTCTTTTCCGGGGTCCTGAATAAATGCCATCAGGTATTTTGGGTTGATATCATTCACTTAATTGCCCTGCTCTAGAGTTTCTTTATTAGATCATTTGTTCTTTATCTTTCATAATGCTACCTGCTAACCCTTGGCCTGATAAAATTTCTTGCTTAGTATACTGTGCCCAGTTTCATTTAGCCTTCAGGAATTCAGACCCTCACAATATAAAATTATTCAAATATTTGCAGAGTGAGTTTTTATATAGGCTCACCACAGCAGATAAAATTACCCCAGCCTAATTCAATATTTTACTGAATATCTACAGGTTTTTCTGTGAACCAAGTAGATTTTAGTTGAACTACATTTTTAATAGTTTAATGATTACATTTTTGGATCAAACACATCAAAAAGTGACAGGCAGACAGTATAGCTTGAGGGAAACTGACAGCTTTTCTTTCCAGTTGGTGAATAATTCCGCTACTATTATTCACTCATCCTCTCCTGGACTGATCCATATTTTGGTACTCAAATAATTTTGCATGGGAATTTTTACCAGGTTTTCTGGTTTAACTCATATTTCTTCACAGAATGTCTCTTTACCTTGAATATCAAAAAGCTGGTACTCGAGAAAGATAATATATTAAAGCACAATGGACTAATCACACACAGCTGTAGGTATTTCAGAGCATTAAAAGCTTTTATAGTTCTGGATTTGTATTGACAGAAAGGGACACAAAGGGAAAAAAAATCAAAAACCTTAGCTCTACTTCCCTCAGATTAAATTTTGCAGCTGCGGTTTTTGTATCAAAATATGTTGTATTCTAGTCTGGGACATATGAAAGGCCCATGTTCTCTGTAAGACTGACTCTTCCAGAGGATCTTACTGTCATACTACTGCAAAGTTTTAAAAAGAACAGGAAGAAGGACAAACTTAATGAACGTAACCCCAGCTGCAATAATGAAGTGTTGCTTTTGGCTAGTGTAGATATGTGGTTACGCGTATTTCAGTTTACTCTGATTTATTGTATTGCCTTCCCTTCTTTTTCTTTTAGGAATATGTAAGTGATTGTACTCCATTATAAATCAGAGTTATATGGTTTGAAATACCACTGGCTTAGAAAATAAGCTTTTGTGAATCAATAGAGCTTTATTGACTTTCTCTGATTTATGCAAACTGGGGATCTAAGTCAGTGTGTCAAACATGGTGATGAGTTAGGGCAAGCAGAAATAATACTGCATTTTTCCTCTACGAGACTTAACTTTTCACGGAACCTAAGCTGGTATTCTCTTGGTACATGCAGAATGTATTTTTGGGTGGAAAAAGTTTTCTGTGTTTCCTTACCTAGCTCGACATACATCTTCCCTTGTTGCACAAGCAAGATGACCTGTGACAGGAGAAGTCTTTGTAGGCATATTTCCCCTTCCTAACACTGCAATCTGTGATGAATACAATACCATTTGCTGTCAATTTCACATGCAGACAGATCTTAAGTTTGCTCCTTCCTTGTTCAGTGATTAAAATGACTGGTTTGTTTTCTTTGTAAAAAAGTTCTTGCACCTTTGACCTGGATGTCAGTTCGTAAGATATTTTGTCCTTAGACAGTGTGATCTTGAAGTATTTTAACGTGGTCCTTATAGTTAGGCTCAAAGGTTACCTCCTCAAGAAAGGATATTAATAAGTATTATATTGATAAATTTCCATAAATAACACTTAGCAATTAGTTGTTTATGCAAGAATATCAAAGATCATTCAGCATAAGAAACTGAAATGCTTAACTAATATATTATATACCCCTTAGAAGATATATCATCCTAAATACATTTTACTTGTTTTACAGAAGGTTCTGAAGGCTGTGGTCTAAGGACTCTGCAATTTTTCTTCCTGGAGAAAAATGAGGAAATAATGTCTATCAATAAGATATTAAACACTATTTGTGACATTCAGCTTGAAGATAAGTGGGTTTTGTGTGTGTGTGGTTTTTTTTAAATTTATTTATTTTTATAGGTAATTTCTAATTTAATCAAGGTATTTCCTTTAATGAGTTTTAACTGGTGAAGATCAGAAGTGGAATGCGGGCCTTGAATTTTATACCTTTTCATGATTCCTTGAAAGCACACTACAGTAGTTTCTGTTAGATTTTGCTATCACTAATAAGAAGCTGTGTACATATCAACAGTTACGCTTTGTCACTTCAGTTTACAGATGGAGATCAGCTGACCATTGGAAGATATAGACAAAGGAAAGATGGATTTCTGCCTTTGGGCTATGGTGTTTCTCAGTGAAATATGCATTTACAGCTGTGTATTACAGTACAATCATCTTGAACTGAATGATCTGTAGGTGTGATGTAAGTCATCACTGACCCTTATGGAATAAGCCCATGGTTGCAGAGATGGCATAACCTGCCTTGTGGTTTCATTACAGTGCTAACAATAGCCAAATGTTTGCAATGTAAGTTAAAGCCAGCTCGCACCTGCTCACAATATGCCATGTGGATAAGCAGCTCAGCAGCCACAATGCAGCAGGTCATTTGTGGGTGACAGGGTTTATGACTGTACCTAATTCCTCAGCTGAGACTTTTTGTGATGGCTTCGGTTGCATGGGTCTGGTTTCTGTCCTCTGAGTTCTTACTCATTTGGGATTAGTCTGAAGCTAAAATGCATCTTCAGTCTTAGTATCAGATCTGAAGTTTTGTCTGGCTTGCTTTCTTTAGGAGGTAAACCACTCAATGTGATTAAAAGTCTATTTCAAGTCTCTTAGGGGCAGAAGCAAAATATGATTTAAATTTAAATATTAGTCCCATAGAGTTAGCACCGTTTTGTTTCTATGCACAACTCCAGCAAACATATAACAAAATTTGAAAAGCAAAATAATGCCCATTTGGGAATGCTCAGCCCCACATGGAGTGCTGGAGACCTTTAACACATCACCACCTTGACAGAGAGCTTTCTGAAACCATCTAATGGAAAACCCAGGTACTGATGATATTGCCAAATCTGGGTCAAGTATCTTCCTGAGGGCTGCATGGAGGTACTGGTACCTGCCAGGAGCATGGGCTGGAGGAGTGGACAGCCACAACTCATCAGACGCAGAAGAGCAGGTTTCCATTCTCCCTCTAGAAAGCTAATTGCTGAGGCAAGAGGGAATGGAAACAGAAAGGAAGACATGGGAAAGGCTTTGATAAACTCATCAAGAAGAGTAACACTGACCCTTTTCAGATCTGTGCATTTGTGATATTCTCCCACAGTCCTCTGAACTTGGAAAAGAGAGAGATTTCAGACACCTCCAACATTCTCCTCAAATTGAATTATTTAGAAGGTAGTTCAAGACTGATTGGGCTAAAAAATCCAGAACAGAGCATTGAGGCTGGAAAGGTAATCTAGATCCTGATTTTAGAATTTTAGGCTTTTAATGTATTTTATATTAGGCAGAACTTGAAATATAGGGCTAAAGGAATAGAGGGAGCAAAGACCAGAAACGCATATATCTTCTCATAAGAGACTGCTACAACCACAGATTTAAACAGTCCTCTCTGTTCATCAGACATCCAGTCTCCAGAGTGCACCAGTTTTTACAGGAACAGCCCTGATGGTGCTCTGCCTATGAAATCATGGCTTAAGGCATAGGCACCTGAATCTCATCAGGCAAACAAAGACTTTTTTTTTTCTGTATGGCTACTCTAATTACTAAGCTAAAATAGAAAGTTGTTTCACATCCTACAATCTTCTCCTTCAGAAGGAGGAGATTCTATTCTTCTATTGCAAAACAAAGAAAAATGTCTCTCTGAATTTTAGGAGTCTGCCTCTATTAGATGAGGCCCCACTTATGAAAAAGGAGGTCTTGTCTTTGAATACTGAGTGGCTAAGGAGGTAAATTCTAGGCTGCTCATACTTAGGCAGATCAGAACATGGATATGAGAGAAGTGCTTCCTGCCAAAGAGGAGAAGAGCTATCAAGTGTATGCATCTAAAGGACAGGGATAGTAGAATTACTGCCTGAGTAGATGTTTTTATGACAGTAGTTTGGGATTCAGGTCACTAAATACTGCCCAAATCCTGATTTTGGGCCCTTCTTTTGTAACCTAAGCCTTTGTTTCAATTCATCAAATCCATTAGTTTATATATCTCAAGAAAGACACATAGCTAGCGGATAGTGTACACCGTAATTTATTATTTGGAGATGCAAGAAGTCTGTAGTAACGATACAAGCTCCACGACTACAGCATAGTTTCTAATACATGTAGAAACAGTCTGGGTCGTTTAGATCTACATGTAGCTCTGATAATACGCACATCACTTACAACTGGAAAGATGGGATCATTATGATATAAAGTATGCATTCATTCAAAGGTATGCACACCCGAACTACAGAGAAATGTCAGCTCTTTCCAAGAGTCTGTGTCACCCAGTCTAGGCTACAGCAACTTTAAAACAAACCTGGGGTTCAAGGCACAAATGTGCAGTGAATTGCATTGTGGCAGATGTATATGTCTCTGCATTTGAAAATCAAGAAAAGGAAGGCATGATTTGATAAGAAGGAATCTGACTACTTGACAAATTTAGCTCTGATTCACCCAGGGGAAATTAGCTTTTTTTGGAATGGAACTAAATATCTTTCAGTGTTTATATCATTGGTCTGAGGCTGTTTATAGTCATGTCAACTTGACATTCCTTGACAGGTTAATGAGGTCCACAGTCTCAGTGAGACTTTAATAGTCAGAAATCAAAATAAAGCAACTTTATTTCAGTGTGCTTTAGGACCAGCAATGGAAACACTGGGCAGACAGATGTCAGCAGCTTTTAAAGTTAATGAGTCAATGTGGACAGTAGCAGCTTGAGAGAGGTTGAAAGGACCATTCCTCATGGGGACACCCTGCAGGTCTTCATATGTGATTGAACCATGTGATCCAACATGAAAAATTAATGGAACCTTAGGTATAGATATTTGGGAATGATCATATTTGAACTTTAGAAAGTGTAAAGTGTTGTTTTTATCCACTTGTATTTGGTGATCTTCATTGAAGGTAATAGTTCAAGCATTATGAATATTGGAGATTATTTGGTGGTCAGTTTTTCAGTTTCAGATATCAAGCAGTTTATGATTTGCACCAAGTGATAAGGATTAAAATTTCTGTAGGATTTCTTGTTTCAAAGGATCAATGGAAATAAGACCTTTAAAAATCTGAACTTCAGAATCTGTTTAAATCACAAGATTATTCTGCTTAATCTTGTAAAATTTACTTCTTGTGCTGGTTAGATTTAAAGAAATAGGTAATGTAAACTAATTTCTTCATTCATTAATTCATCCATTCATTCAGAAAAATAAAATACAGTAACAGTAAATCTTACATTTCTGGACCCTAGTTCTGCTGATCATAACACATTTTAAATACAATTTCACACCAAAATGAATACCATGAAATCAAGATTTTTTAAAAACTATATTAATTACTTTTCAAAACACTTTGTGGAGAAAATTATTAAAGCTGCTCTTTATTAATTAACCTACTGTTATTTATAGACATGTATGAGAAAATAAGCAGGCCCATGCCGAGTCAGTAACTGTACAGGTATCCCAGTATGTATGTAGCAGACTCCAGCTGTGCACAGAGAGGGTAAGAAAAGTACAGAATAATTCTCTCCTAGACTTCAGTTATTTTTGGTTCTGTGAATTTCCTGAATTATATGTGGGTGTTGGGGCTTTAGTGACCATCAGAAAATGTCTTTTCCACCTGTTTCTTCAGACTGTCCTTAGCTGCCCACAAACTTAGCACCCACAGCATCCTTTGGCAAGGAGTTCTGATGGCCAGGTGTCTGGTGTCAGGCTTTTTTTACCTTTGAATCTCACTTCTTCTTTTCTTTTCTGTCCTGTACTTTTTTCTGTATTACAAAACTGAAGGAACGGTCAAACCCTGCCAATTGTGCTTAAGTCAGCATAATTTTGGAAGCTTCTATTCCATCCCCCACCTCCCCAGCTCTCTCTTTTCCAGACTGAATCCAGTTAACTCATTCATACTCATAGAAGGTATTTTATGCATTTAGCAGAACTGAAAAATACAATGAGCATAATTAGTTGAAAGGAGAGTTTTAGCATATTTTGTATAAAAAATCAGTATTTGGGATGTGGGAAGATAATACAATGAAAAATATTTTGGGAGAAAATTACAAGTATGTCCCTGTTAGCTACATTTCAGTTCTGTCTCAGAATTTGCCTCAGTCACTGGTTTAATGAGGGATTCTTCCCAATCTCACTCTCTTTGAAACAGTTATGTTTTCATCTTAAAAAGAAGGAAGAGGAATCCTTCTTTACCTGCCTTTTTATTAACAGTTACAATACAGTCAAAATATGTTGAATATTTAGGACAATCCTATATCTAAGCAGTAAAAACATATGTTTCATTTTTTTTCTTTTTAAGTGCTACAACCACTGAACAGTGAAAGTGAGAAGAACAAAGAATAATATTTTTTTTGTAACTAAAGGATGAAAGAATATTAAAATCTCTTTGCTTCTTATCCAGTTTTTTCCTAGGAGAGATCCAGTTGCCTGTGGTTTTGTCTGTGATTTCAAAAATAGTAGAAACAAGACCTTGACGGATGTCAAATAGAAATTACTATGGCACTAAACTAACATTTGGATTTGCAGAAATCCTTTGCCTAAACCTGAGATGTCAATCTAGATTTAAGGTTTTGCCTTACTAAAAATCAACTGTTTTGAACAAGAGTTTGTATCAAGCTTCTATTTTAGTTAAATGCAAGAGGGATTCCTTCTAGTTGCATTTAACTCAATGTTTCTAGATATTATACTGTATGGAGAAGTAAAGCTGAGTTTTGATGGACCATATTCCATTCTCAAAGGAAGAAAACAAATTATTCTTAAGGTTAACTGTGTCTAAAGAATTTACCTTTGTGTTATGTGAACAGATTTATTTCTCTCTAAATTATCTGTATTTCAAGTCTATTCTATAATGATCCCAGAATATTTTACTCTACTGATGGACCATAACTTTACAAACTGAAATGATGATGTTTAGATTACAGGGCGGTGCTGATAAGACATAAGGTACTTGTCCTGTTCCCTGATTACATGAGCACGCACAGACTTTCAATCTCAGTGCCTTCTAACATTACATTTAAGTTTGATTTTCAAAACTGCTTATGAATGTAACTTTGAAATACATTTTCCATGAACATGAAATGCAATCACTTGCATACTTTCAAAAAGTAAATCCGAAAGGAGCATGAACATAACTAAAATGAATTAAATTGCTCTTAAAAAATGTCAGTAGAAAATCTCTGGTATTATTTTCCCAGCTTCTAGCTGAAGATATTAAGGGATTTTCTGTAAATATTATTGAAAGGTGATATCCTCTCTTTTTGCAAAGTAGACACACTGCTCATTGTATGCTAATCCAGCTGCTGTGGTGTTCAGTACTTCTGTGGCAATTTCTATGGAGGAAAACACATGTATTTCACTCATAAGGTACCTGCTGAAGCATTCATCCCTAAAGATTAGCAACCACTGAAAGGGATGTTGTATGTAGAACTGTGCCATACTTTCATTAAAAAATTGCATTTGTACACTTTCATACATAAGTGAGCAATTTTGATTCAGGTTTCTAAAGAACTGTGAACTTTTATCATGAGGGGAGTGGTTTTTTTCTACTTACCAACACATTGTTTTGAAGGTCAAGTTTGCGCACGATCAGCATGATCCTGATTTTTCCCTCTAAGTAATCATTTCACCTCTTCCTTTTCAGCTTGGTGTGTTTCTGCTCTCTCTGTATCTGGGAAAAGTGCAAATAGTCCTGCACTTTGGGCTGAGTCCTTGGATGATTGAAGGAGTGCTTCCTGACACCCTCATGTTTTCTGACTGTGGACTGGAGACCACAACTTTGGAAGAGATATCTTTCTTCTGTAGTGTACTTGAATAGAGACTAGTCTGTTTTATTCTTTTGCACTGACTAATTCACTCAGAAACTTATGATGTTCCAAATCTTAGGTTTAGAAAAGGCCATGCACTGGAACCAGTGATGCAGAAGAAGTGAGAAACTCATGTATTTCAAAATACAGGCAGTCCTGGCTGCAGCAGTCTGTTAATGAGGTGCTGAGGGGACTGAGTCAACTGGTGTGGAGACAGAGATTGCAGTTCATTACAGAAGGAGTCTAAAGGGGTAGAAAGAATACATGCTTGAAAACCAGGAATGAATTTGCTTTCTGTGTCCAGGAGGGGGTCTGTGTGAATGTCTCAGGTTTTCTTGGCATGGCTTTACATGCAGGGTCTGCAGGGACAGAAAAACCTCCGTGGGTCCAAAGTGTTTTTCGAGGCAGGGAGGTATGACAGCGACAGTGAAGGATGTCTGTGCAGAAACACAGTCATGGAGAAGGGACACTGTGTAATATACCGCCCAGGCACAGCCATGACAAACCCAACTTGCCTTGTGTCCAAATGTGTATAGAGGAGATATACTACTCATGGGAAGTCCTATGACTCTAGCCTGCTGTCCATTTACATCAGGAAAGAATTAGCTGGCAGACCCACGGCAATTGAATACTGCAGTTCGGGAGAGCGTGTTACACCTTGGGAGAGGAAGGCCAGCCTGAGTGACAGCCTGAGAGACAGCAAAACCATCTCTTCCCTTAGCAGTTTGTTTGAATGGCTTTATTACTGGTGTCATTTAATATCTAGGGTATAATCCAGATCTGCTTTACCCTGATGAAAGCTGTTCATTCCCCTAATCTGCCTTAGATCCATCCTGCTAAGTACTTTACATAAACTGTTATCTACTGACTGTTTCATGACACCGAGGTCCTAGGATTTGTCCATGATAATGAATGTTTCTTAGCTCCATTTTTCTTCTCTTGTACCATGGTTTGTTCAAACATTTCCTAAAGAAGCAGAAACTCTTAAAGCAGTCAAATCGATATCACAGGACATGGCAACACATGCCCATGCCATGACCCTTGAAATGTGAAAACATGAGAATCTTGACTTAGAAGGAATGTGCATTTGCTAAATTTCAGGGAGGAGGACAAAGCTCTTCAGAGATTCAAAAATGCAAATATTATTCACTCTTGCAAACATAAAAATGATAGAACATGTTGTTACAATGAACACGATATGTTGCTTTTCTCAATGACTGCTGATTTTTTTTTTCTGGAATAGTGTTTACTAGATTTTCTAAAGAAGCTGCTGAAAAGATTCTTTGGAAAAGTCAGTCTGGTTTGCAGTATGCTTACTGTTGAACTGATGTAATTTTTCCAACCATACGAACTCAAGAGAAGTGTGGAGAGAAGAACGAAGAAAAAAAATCCCACTGGTGACTATTCAGTTAGAGATTTCTTTGACAAAATATCCAAGTAATTCCTTCTCAAATGTGAGATTCAGCTCCAGGTTTAAACACCTAAGCATAGTTGTTGTCAACTAAATGACCTAAGCTGCCATAAAAGTCAATAACCCTTTTGTATCAGTGGACTCTCAAGAGACTTGCAGCTGACCAGCTGTCTGAGCCAGGAATTCGGGTACCTCAGCTTTCACATCTATTTTAGGTGTCTGATTGTATTTAAGACATCTGAAAAAAAGCTTAGAAATGTGACTAAAAGGAAATCCTTTTGAGCAGAATCATCTGGAAGCTCAGTGTGATTGCTTATGACATTATTTTCATATGGCACTCAACACCCATATTTATGCAACAGAGCTGACAAGCACAGCAAGGGTACTTTTTCCCCTTAGATTTACAAAATAATTCCAATTAATTTGCTCCATTAAGAACCAAAGAGTGTCCTGATGCGGCATTAGAATGACATAAATGTCCAGACAGGTTCAGTTACAATAAAGTTGAGTGTGAAAATGAATCAATACATTCAATGCACGTTCCAGTAAGTTTTCTAGTTTTTTGTGTTTGACAATGTTTCTATAATAATAATTTTTAAAGTTTTCCAGCAATTGTTTCATCCATTAGAAACCACAGAAATTATTCACAGTATTTATGGTAGGACTTTCTTATTTCATACCCATGCATTTCCACAGTTAATTACTACAATTTTAATTTTAGAAATAACTGAAAAGTCCTCTTTCCAAGATTTATAGCCCTACATCAGTATTAGCAATGTGATGCAGACTTGGCAACAAGAGGACCAGTCCAACAAAGGATCTGTTAGTCAGCTATTTACAAAAGCTTGTTTCTGCCCTTCTCTGTTGTAGCAAATACATCTTCAGCCTTTTCCAAGCATTCCCACTTCCCAAACAGATGGTGTTTTTAGCAGCCCTGGAAAGTCCCCAAATTCAGACTATTTTGGAATGAGAGAAGGAGTAAGCTCTATGTTTTGGAGTGCTCACAGAGAAGGCTCTGCCAGACACAACCTCCTTCTTTGTGCAGAAGAGGATCGATCTCCAGCACCCTGCTGACCACTTGTTGGGAAATCTGACACGGGAAGAGGATTCCCCCCTGGAGAAAGCCAACACTAGCAATTTAAGGTTATGTGCGTTATAATCAGCTTCTTTGAACCAACTGGACTAAATGAAACTGTGTTTCTGAGTCCCCATGTGGGATAATTAATAGTAGATTTGTTTACAATATAATGTGCCACTGACGAGAGTATGCATGACACAAGCCTAAAATGTTTTGGATACACTGATGGGCCAAATCTGCCCTTAGTAAAAATCAGCACAGAGTCACTAGAAGGCATGAGCCGATTTCCATGAGGTAATTGTCTCATCGAAAATTTCCCAGTTTCTCATTTTTTATGGAAGGGTTTGAAGTTAAATATAGATTTTTTTTTTCTTTGTAATAGTAGAAGGAAAAATTTACTTTGAGGAAAATGATTGCACAACACCCCCATCCTGTTTTTGCTTATTTCTCAGAAAAGGTTGAACATATTTTTCATCTCTTTGGTTTCATTAGATGGTCATAGTAGAGAATGACTTTTGTGAACACAGTTTTTGCTTATGAGCTCTGGTTTTGAATCATCTTGTCATGGTTAGGACATACAGCTTACAAAAAATATCTTTTATTTTCTGCATTGCTGAGAGTACATAAAAGCTTTTTAAAGTTTATGGATGCTCAAGTAAATAGTTTGATTTTTTAACTTGCAAAACAAAAGCATAAAGACAAAGGTGGCCTGAAACACTCTGAAGTGTTGCCAACCTTCTTCATCTTTTATAGATTACGAAGTATTTCCAAATAATTTGGGGAAGGAGAATAAACAAAATTATTTCTATATAGCTCTAGGTCACTTATTCTGTTTTACACCAGACTCTGGGAAATTCTTTTGATTGAATTCCATTAAGGTAATTTGGACCAGAAACTGTAGTCTCTGCCAGTGGAACAAATATGGTATTTTATTAGAAAAACTGAGATCTGTTTAGTGTATTTCTAATTGATATTTCCAGATCTTTCCATATGCACTGTGTCTATGTTGTTAGAGTTGCCTGTGGAAAAGAATACTTCACAGCCAGAAGGGCTAATGAACTGGGCCATTTCAGGTTACCTTATAATCATTTTTGTCAAACTTTCTTGGCAATATCACTAGAGCATTAAAAATCTGCTAATGCAAAAGGGAAAAGTTGACGTTTGGGTTCAGATTCTTCCAGTCCAAACACAAAATTAATTAAAAATATGCAAGATAATCAAGAACTAGATAGAAAACACTTGGCCTCATAAGGTATAAGTGATCTATTTTGATTATTAATTACCAGTGATAAAAGGCAAATAATTATGACACAACCTATATTTTTCTTCCTTTTCTCTTTCTCCCCCTCCCCTGCTTCTGCCCCGCCTCCCCAGTTTATGATATATTTTCTGGATACCTCTAGACTGTGAGCTCTTCTGACGGGAAACTCTAAAAAGGGCTTAAATTTAAGGAATATCCTGTGTTTCTTTAGTCTTTGGTTGTTTCTGTTGCAAGGCCCTAAGATCTGCAAAAATACTCAACCGCAATAATAATTGGCCAGACTAGATACTTTATACATGACCGGTAGGATTTCAAATTAACATGGAGTGCATTGTGGCACTGAACTGCCATGTTCCTAAATGCCTATAACAACATCAGTTTCTGTCTGACTGTAGTTTTGGCTATTTTCAGGAAGTGTCGGTGCTCAGTAGTTTAAGGTAACACAGCAGTGATTTCATACAGAAATGCTAGTCAGCAGATCATATCCACCTAAAAATAGCTCATGTTGTGAAATTGTCTAGAAAGTGCTTTCCTATAATTTATGTTAAAATCAGTATCTGAAGAAAACAGAAGTGAAGAATAAATACTTGTGTTAGTTCAACTAGCTTTTAGAGTGTTTTGAAATAAACCCAAAATTACATCACAATGAGGTAAACATATTTATCATCCTGATAAAATCACGCCATGATATTTGTCACCTGAATAAATTCACACAGTACCTGTTTGTAAAGCCAGAGTACTCTTTGGTGTAGTACAGTAAATAATATTCTAAAAATCAAAATCAACTGAGATGAAGGTTGTCCTGTTAGTACTTCTTTTTTTACTTTTTTTTTTTTTTTTTTTAATAATATATATATGGAATTAGGATTTGGCTACTCCTTGAAACATGAATTTTAAGTTCTGTAAACTAAGAGGAATAAAAACCAAAATAAGGCAAATCCAGCTTTTTCAGTAGCTGTACTTCTCGTACAAATGAGGGATGTTTCAGGAAGAAATTAAAGACTCAGCTAAGTTAATTTGTGTGCAATAAATTTTACACTCTTATCAGAAGTTCGAGCAGAAATACAAACTCTGCGAAAAGGTTTTTTTTTTTTGCACTTGAAAAAAAAAATAGGCATTGTTGATGGGTGATTAGTTTGTAAGGGATCCCAGGATACAACATAAACTACCACAGTAAAGAGGACCCAGCTCTTTTCCAAACTGCAGGCGGGATGCTAATTCTGGCAGTCACTTGCTGGTCCTGTGAGAGTGAGTCACGCATCGCCTGCAGATGCAGTGGTAGCACGTGGGGCTAAGTGCCACTCAACCCCAGCTTCAGCTCCTTACTCTTCGTGCACCCCAAGAGAAGGTGGGAGCCCTGCTTCTCTCTTTTCTCTTTGTAAGGTGTCTTCCCTTGCTAGGACCAGCTTAGAAATGAAAAGAAGTTGGGCAAATTGAGGCAAATAGGCATTTCTGTATAATAAAAATAGCTCAAATATTTTTACACAGGAATCACACACCCACTTAGATTTAGTGAATAAAGTTACTCTATGTGCTGTAGAATTATGCTTTTAAAGTTATGACACATTCCAGGAGTTATATTAGCAGATGTTCGTGCAGCTCAGCAAAAAGCTAAAAAAATAAGAAAAAATGTCCCCTTACACTCCTAATTTTCTCCCCACATCATTACAGAGTTGCAAGGCACTTTTCTCTCTCACACTTTGAGTGTCACTCCATGCAATATCAACAAATACAGACAAATACAAGTATCACATGAGAATCGAGTATGCAGGCAGAGTCAAGAATTTAGAGACTCATTTAGATAAATGACTCCAGACAATGCTGGCTCAGATACAACTGGTACAGTTTTCTGGACATAGGAAAAAGTGTGTTGAAATGCATGTAAACACAGCATTAGTAAACACGGCATTAATAAGATGCTGCTAGACTCATCCTGATGACCAGAATTATTGAAGGATGTGGGATACTTCAGAGTTCAGGAAAGGGCTACAAAGCAATCAAGAGTCTGTGAGCAAAACCCTTCTGTTGTGAAGCTTAAGTGGTTTAAGGTGGCTCTTTGTGGTTTAATAAAAAAGAATATTGAGAGGCAAACCACTACCCTGTACCTAGTCACTGGCAGGCAGAGAGCAAGCCTTATATTTGTTTAATCTAGTTTGCAAAATCTTCCATCACCTTGTGGCAGAAAGCTGACTTTTGTCAAGTTTACCCTAAGAATTTCTATTCTTAAGGGTAAGAAAGCCTCAAAAAAACTTTCTGGGGTGATGGTGGAAGGACACTTTGGATTCCTTAAAACTGAATTTGATCTCTGTAAACATTTGGTGTAATACAGATAGTATCTGAATAACTTTGGTTGTTTTTGTGGTTTTGTTTTGGTTGGGTTTTTGTTTGTTTGTTTTGGTTTTTTTTTTTTGTTTGTTTGTTTGTTTTTTGGTTTTTTTTTTTTTCCTTTTCCAGGCTGATTCCAATCCGGATTCCTATAATCCCTCTTCCCTGAGTGGTGCAGAGGGATGGGGAATGAGAGTTGTTGTCAGTCCATAACTCAGCTCCCCTCTGCTGCTCCTTCCTCTTCACATTTTTTCCTTGCTCCAGTGTGGGTCTCTCATGGGTTCACCATTCCTACCAGAAAACATGCCCCTGCCTGGCCTTCTCCCTACAGGCCACAGTTTCATGGGCTCTCCACAGGCTGCAACTTCCTTCATGGGTAAAAAAACCTGCTCCCATGTGGGATCCTCCATGGGTTGCTCTTTGGATGTCTGCTCCACCGTGGACTTCCATGGATTCAGAGGAACAATTTGGATCACTGTGGTCTTCTCCAAACACTGGAGTGTCCTTATGGTTCAGGACCTGGAGCACCTCCTCCCCATCCTATTCCATTGACCTTGTTGTCTTCAGAGCCGTTTCTCTCACATTTTTCCTTATCCTTCTCTGCCAAGCAGCATTTTGCCCTTTCCTAAGTACACTTTACCCAAGGCTTTACAACCCATCTTGGTTGCTGGCTCCGCTGTGCCCTGCGGTGGATATGCTGGAGCTGACTGGAACAGGCCATGTCTGGCATGGGGCAGATCCGACCTCTCCTGGATCACTGAACTCAATACAAGGATAACTAACAGCAATGCAATCACCTGTGACACAGAGGAGGTCACTGTAGGTCTTCTGTTGGTCTCTTCAGGCATTAAACTCCATAGAAAAGTATTTCAAAATGTTTTCATGGTCAACCAGGCACAGGTGATGACAGAATAGGATCAGGTACCACGAAGCTTTTTTTTTCACACCACGTTATTAAAAATATGTGACAGCATGAAATTAATTTTATACAAACCCATGAGAGACAGCAGCTAGGTACCTACTTTATTTGCTGCCAATTTATGTTGCATTCAAAATGGGGCCTTAGAGACAAAAGGCTCTTTGTCACAATGCCAGCATGTGTCTGAGCTCAGAAGCTAAAGGTGAAATCATATCATGGTGGCTCATGTGTGCAAATTTGATAATACTGTTGCCTTCGAGTTACCCGCAATGTACTGGTTCTGCTCCACAGTGCAGTACCCTACAGCCTCCACCACAGGCACATAATCCGTGTGCATTCAAGTAAAGCTGAATTATTATATCCAATATGTGAAGGCATTTGTCATTGTAACTACCAAAGGAATCTCCCCGAACACTCTAAAAAGGCACTCGTTGTCCTAAACAAGTGCAATGGGAAAAAAATGTTTAGAATGTCTTCAAAATAAAGTAAACCAAAATAGAGGAATACTTTGAAAAAAATCGGTGATAACAAAAATGTATAAATGTTTATGTCAATTCTTCCCTAACATAAATAGAGCAATACTGATTTATGGCTGCAGATAAGCTCATTCCTAAATTTTAAATCACTACCCTAATACTTTCCTTGAGCTGAAGCAGTCCTCAACCCCGTGCATGTTTGTGTGTATTATATGTAACTGAAGGGAGCACACATGCCCCCTGAGGCACTGAGGAAGTGAGTGGAAATCAAATTGTTACAACAGATACACACTTCAAAAGAACTTCAATTTTACTGCCCCAAGAATTCTAACTTACTGTCAAGAAGAACAAACCCTTGAGCTTTCGAAGAATGAAATGCATGGTGAGTTTGTAGAAGTCAGAGTTTGTAGGTTAAATATTGTGCTGGAGGACAAAAACATATAAAATAAGTGCAAAAAAAAAAAAAAAAGAAGCTGAGAAAATATTGATGATTGATGTGACTCTTTGGTCAACATCTGCCTGAGAAAGCCTCTGTTCTATGGAGTGTCCAAGGATGGGGAGGGAGAGAGTGCATAAGAAAGATGTCAGGGAACAGACTCCCCTCTGCACACCAGAACTTTCTGATCTCTCTTAGCACCAGCTGTCATAGCACTGCTTCTTGCCACATGGTCCTCTGGGCTGGGAGAGCCATCGTCACATCTTTGTGACAGTATAGCTCCAAAGTAGCTTCTTTCAATATTGTTTTCATTATTATTTCTATTTTAATAGATTTTATTTTTATTTGTGTATCTCAGTTTGCATGTCCTTAATGTTAACATCTTGTCTGAAATGATTACTCCAGACATGCAGGTCAATGCAGAAAATATATGCATCTAAGATGACCCTCTTCAAAAGTAGATGTCCCAAGAAGGCACACCAGACAAATAATGCCTGTTTCTCTCCCTTGACTGTAAAGGGAGTCTACAGAAAGAGTTCTATCATGAACTCTTGCATCCTGCAGATGTCTAATCTGCATCCAAGACAACATATTGGAGAGCCTGGAGCTGAGAGTAGAAAGTTGAACATCTTGGAGTTAGGTGATCCTTGAATATTAACCAACTGTCTTTGGCCCCTCTTCCTTCTATGGCATTATCCCATGGAACTCAACCAAGCAAGTCCTTGAAGAGGCCAAAGTCTGCTCTCTTGACGTCCAGGGTCCGATGTGTGTCCTACTTGCTGCCCGAAGGATTTCATGATTTCTTCAGCCAAGGCTGCCCTTAAGCCTCATATTGGCCACCAGTGTTCCCTTGTTGGCGAGAACAAGGTCCAGCATAGCACCTCTGCTCATTGGCTCCTCTACCACTTGGAGTAGAAGTTATCATCGATGCATTCCAGGAACCTCCTGGATTGCTTATACTCTCATCTTCTTGGTCTTCTTGGTCAGGTGGCCTTTATCAGACCCCTACGATAATGTCACCTTTCCCTGCTCTCCCTTTAATCCTCACCCATCCTCACTGTCAACCATCTCCTCATCCATCCCTAGGTGAAACTCCATGCACTCCTGCTGGTCGTTGCCACAGAGAGTGACAACCTCTACTCATCTCCCCTGCGTGTCCTTCCTAAAGATCTGGTGTCCTTCTCTCCCAACACTCCAGTCATAGGTGCCATCCCACTACATTTCTGTGATGCCAATAAGATCATAGCTCTACAGGCATGTGCATGTCTTTGGCTTCTCTTGCTTATTTCTCATCCTCTGTTTGCATAGAGGCATTTAAGTTGGGCCCAGATGAGGTTGACTTATGGCTGGAGTGGCTGGAATTCCTTTGTGTTGCTCTTCAGATGCTCTCTTGCTGACCTGTGCTCCACCAAACTGGTAGGAGTGGGATGGACTGAGGTTCCCCTGCCCTAACAAGCTAAATTCCAAGCCCTCTTCACCACCAGCTGGGCAAGCCTATGGCCTACATGTGTGCAACATTTACACCTCATGTAATTTCCTTCAGTCTTAGTGCCAAAGCTGTGCAGCATCCATTCCCACTGGGATAGATCCATCTAGGGTGCACGTGCACTGAGTCCCACAAAGCCAGCTTCTGTTTCATCAGAAGTTATGAGTTTTGGGGATCTTGGAAAATTAGGGTCCAAGTCCTAGCCTTGAAAAAGGCACTGCAAAAGAGGAATTAGATTCTTATCTCAGTGCTTTTTTCTTTCTGAGAAGCTTTTTTAATCTGAGAAGCTTTTTTAAATAGTGTATCATAAATCATTGAACAGTTGCTATTGTCAGCCAGAGTGTGAACAATAAGCAGAATGTTAATTATAAAGTGTGTAAAATTAAAGAGAACAAGTTAATTAAAGGCGGGGAAAGGCTAAGTGAAATATTTACTTTTTTAAAAGTGTTTATTATTTGATCCTTCTTCAAAGTAGGTGGGAAAAGAGACAACTTCTTTTTCATTTTTCTTTTTTTTTTTTTTTCCCCCAGTACAGCTCTGGATTTCAGACTATTTCACAGTTGTATGTGAGCTGAGCAGCAACTGGGACAGACAGACTTTTGCTTGAAAAAAGGAAGAGAAGCTTAAAAAGTTGACATTTAGCAAACGTCAAAACACGCTCTAGGCCAGTTTCTCAGTTATGCTGCTGGAGGTTAGTGCCTTTGACGTAAATGGAATAGTTCCCATTTCCAGCAGGTGTATCCCAACCCACTAGCCCAATATTTGCACCATATTCACCATAGAGGAAACAAAGGAATACTGAGAGAGCTTTATCTATTTACCTAAAGTAAAAAAAGCTGGTTTTTTATGGTTGAGTGTTATAAATTTGCTGGTTGACTGCGTGTGCTCAAATAAAAGGCTATATTGTTTGCCCTACTCAGTACAGTCTGTTGGATTTTCAAAGCTGGTTTGCTATTTACCACAAATACAGAGGGCTTTGTACTCACTCTGACCTTTGGTTGAGAATTCAGCCTTTAAAATCTTCACAATTTCTCTAGATTTGACCAAAACCTATCTTATTCTGTGTGGTCTAGCCAAAATTCTTGTTTCAAGAATTGCTTGGTGGTCATAATACTGGCCTCTCACTTCAAGAAAGACATTGAGATTCTGGTGGAAGGTCTAGAGAGTAAGTCCTATGAGCTGAGGGAGTTCGGATTTTTTAGCCTGGAGAAGAGGAGGCTCAGGGAAGACCTTACTGCTCTCTACAACTACAGGAAGGGAGGTGGAGATTGACCTCTTCTCTCACACAACAAGTGTCAGGACAAGAGGAATTGGCCTCAGTTTGTGCTGGGAGAGGTTCAGACTGGACATCAGGAAGAATTTGGTTAAGCATTGGAATGGTCTGCACAGGGCAATGGTGGAGTCACCATCCCTGAAGTGTTCAAGAAATGACTGGACGTGGCACTCAGTGCTATGGATTAATTGACGTGGGGGTGTTCAGTCAAAGGTTGGACTTGATGGTGTTGGAGGTCTTTTTCAACCTCAATGATCTGACCAACTGCAAGAAGTTTAACAATGGCAAGTGCTGGATTCTGCATATGGAACAGGGCAACGCTGGTTGTGTGTATAGATTAGAGAACAAGAAGCTGGGGAGAAACACTGCAGAAAGGGACCTGGGAATCTCGGTTTATGGCGAGTTGAATATAAGTCAGCAGTGCCCTGGCAGCCAGGAGGGCCAACTGTGTCCTGGGGGGCATCAGGCAAAGCATCACCAGCCAACTGAGGGAGGTGATTGTCCCGCTCTGCTCTGCCCTGATTTCACTCTGCACTCTGCCTCACCTTGAATACTGTGTGCACTTTTGGGCACCACAATGTACAGAAGACATTAAGCTATTAGAGACCATCCAAAGGAGCCATGAGGATGATGAAGGTTCTAGAAGGGAAACCTTATGAGGAGCAGCTGAAGTCACTTGGTTTGTTCAGCCTGGAGAAGAGGAGACCAAGGGGAGGACACCATGGTGGGGGCAGTGGCCTGTTGCTCGGTGACTGACAGGGGATCGGTGGGTGGTGAGCAACTGCATTGTGTACCACTTGTTTTGTATATTCTTTAATAGCTGTTATTATTTTACCTTCCTTTTCTGTCCTATTAAACTATCTTCATCTCAACCCATGAGTTTTACCTATTTTCCAAGTTCTCTCCCCCATCCCACTGGGGAGCAATGCTGCCTGCCAGGTTAAATCCCAACAGTCCTTTTTGGGGCCCAGTGAGGGATTTGATGGCTTGAGATAATGACAGATCTACCAGAACATTTGTTCTGGTTATAGAACAATTTGTAAAAACAAATTTGTTACAAGTATTCATTGTATTAATAGTCATTGGTTACAATGTTGATTTATTTACTCTCAGAGTTGGTACAGTCGTTCTCAGGGTTATGTTATGCAACACCTTTCCTGTTGTGCTGTTTATTATCTCAGAGGTTGGATTAAAGTTATAATTTTGCTGTACATTATGTGTAATAGTGGTTTATGATGTGATAAAATGACTAGTTGTGAAACTAAACTGGTATTTGTACTCAGTATCGCTGTCATCTCTATACTTCAAGAACCATCTATCAGAAACTATTAACAATTACATCTTTTACCTTTTCTCCTTTGAGAAGGAGACTCCAGGCTAGTCACAACAGTTCTTGAGAATGCTGAATATCATTTGGATGTTCGACCAGCATGTTCCTACTACTATGTCTCCTGAATGTGTTGCATATTTTGCTTAAGGTTAAACTTCAGCAAAAATTTTCCTGAGAGTTCCAGCAATTCAAAGAGGATATGTTCTACTCCTCACCTGTACAAATGAGTACCTCAAGTATTGGAGTAAGAGTTCCTCTGTTCAAGACAGAGGATCTAGTGGGTATACTCCCCAGGGTAACTGCAATTTACCTGTGGTTTCACAGGGAGGACATCAGGAAATGGGGTGGAAAACCTAACTCAGCCTTGGAGGTATGGGTATCTGAATTGCAAGGAAAAACAGTCACAAAAGTAGAATCCCCTCTGTTCAAAATTTCCAGGAAAATTGCTTCTTCGGTTTCCAGTCGGCAGTTCCCAAAAGGGTAGAAAGGCTGATTGTAGTTCTGAACTTAATAAAGATACTTCCGATTTGTATTGACAAGAAGGGAGTAACAAATACTGTGTCCCAGACTGCAGCCAGGTGGAGGAAGGGGACAACACAGTTTACATTGGACTATGTGGATCCTATTGGCCTGGGACTTAGACCCACAGGCTCTAGTAGACACCAGTGCACAGTGTCATCAGACTACAAAGGGGTAAAATCTATCTGGATTCTGTGACAGGGGGAGCATTTGGCTTCATCGTCATGTAGGTTATTAATGAAAATATTAAACTGTATTGACTCCTGAGACGTGTTGCTTGTGACCAGTCTCAGTGACAATACTCATCTGTGTGGTGTCAGAATCAATGTGCAGTACCGCAGCTTTTGGCATAGATGTTTTTATCTGGCAAGCTTGGTGCTGTAACCCCTCCCCTGGGGTGTGGTCACAACACCAAGTTTACCAGAGTTCAAGAAGCATGATACTCTCATGCACATGGTGGGACTCTTGGGGATGGTCCTGTGCAGGTTTAAGGGTTGCACTTGATGATCCTTGTGGGTCCCTTCCAATTCAGCATCTTCTGTGATTCTGTGATCTTCTGAGCTGTGTTGTTACAATCAAAGGAGAGATTTAATTTGCGGTTCCATAAGTAAGATCTGAATCATCTTTTAATTTACAGCTATTCAGTAGAACATGCCTGGCTATTCTAAGCTACATTTTCTAAGCTTGGGGGTCAAACACAAGACTTGGTCAGAATTTGTTTTCATCAGTGAGAATGTAAAGATTTTTGTGTAACCAAATGCAGTGTAAAAGAATAATTTTAAAATATCCTCTTTTCCCATCTAGAGCACATATTTCTTCTGACCACATGGGCACATTAGGTTTTTCCAGGGTTTAGGGTTGTTCATTCTAGTAAGCTATTTTTCCACTTAATATGAAAAAAAAAAGAGTGTTTTGTTTTTATACAAAAAGTATATTGTTCTTTATATATAAAATCCTTCTGTTATCTCTCTGAAATTATATACACTACATGTGATGTTATATATAGTTTTTGAATCTATAATGGCTACATTGCATTTACATATTACACTTCTCTTCCTCTCTACACAAGTTTGGTTTCCTCATCCTTCAGAAGCACCTAATTATTATTTTGGGGCAAATTTGTTTTTCCTTGCTGACAGGATCTGTTGACACACAAGTTCTCACTTTTGAGACTGTAAATTTTTCCTTTTTTTGCTTTTAAATAAGAAATATATTCTGGGAGATTTTTGTGATAGATTTTCTATTTGTTTCAACAAATGGAAAACTATTATCAATGATATTGTTTCCTAATGAGCGTCAGTGGGTATAGCCAAATGACAGGACTAAACAAACCCATTCCTATACTCTCCTGCTGCCAACAGCCTAAAGCATTCATCAATTGATCCCTTTTAACATGCAAGATCCATTTTCTGCCTTTCTTCAGTCTCTTGCCAGTCCCAGACCACCACAGTAACTTATTTTGCACACATTTTTTACAACCTTTTCTCAACTTTTTTGCAAATGAGAATGGAGGAAGGCAGAGGAAAAGGAATATTCTTTTTATTTTGCTTTTACCTTTTCTCAGAACTCATAAAACCAATGTTTCTTATCCAACCGCTTCTTATATATGGACAGCTGATCCTTTCTTTAACATACTGCAGTCCAGACTTAGAGCTGGACAGACTGTAACATTTATTAATGAGATCAACAGTTTTACCTTTTTCTAGGCAGGAGTGAATGTTGCCTGTGGCAAAGAGGTTTTGTGCTGGAGTATGTGAGCTTTTTTTTCTCTGTCATGTTCTTTCCCTGATGTTGTGATATTATGGTGTGAGACTAAGAACAAGATCAGGAAGAAATATGCTTGAATACTTCTGAGTTGATTAATTCTTAAGTTGTGTTCTTCGGAAATTTTATTTTCACATTTCTGGACATACTGATGTCTGTGACCCTGCCCTAACTATGCTGCAACCAGACATAGGATTCATGAGCCATTATATTGCTTGCTTTTTCTGACTTTATAACCCCAGTTTTCATATTTTTATATCTGTGTGGGAGGTTGATGCAATGTCTGATGTGCTTTTAAATGAGAAATCACCTCTCATCACCTACATAACTGGAGTACTTTTTGATGAATTAAGCTAGGAGCTTTTTGGTGTTGAAGAGCAACATCAAGGCTCTCTTGAAAAAAGAGAGAAAAAGCACAAGATTTTCTCAGAAAATCTTTGAAAAATTTTCAGCTTGCTTCTAAGTATTGTTTCAAAACACAGAATTTGTTTTATCTGCTCCAGTCATCTCCAATAAATGAAATACACAATTCGCAAACTATTCTAGTATTTCAGCTTAACTTATTGTACATCAAGAGGTGGACACACTCAGTTGATCTGGACTCCACTGAAGATGGAGCTAGAGTAAAGGCAATTCCAACTGCATTGCATCTCATGCAAATGATCTTAGAGGCTAAGCATTCCTGGGCTTGTCCTGTACTTGGATAAGAGACCATCTGGAAGTCCCAGATAAAGTAGGCACAAGCCAAGATGTCGTGGCTAAACACTAGCCCACAGAAAGTGAATGAGTTAGAAGGCTACATTCTCCCCCTCATCACTGGTGGATGAGTCAGAGAGCTAAAGTTACCAGTACTATTTTCATTCCCTCAGTGAGAAACATCTCAGGCAAATACTGCAAATTAAAACCATTAAAATTCGTGAAGTTATATGAAACTTAAGCTTCACAGGGACCTTTAACCGGGGTTAAACAATCATACCCCCTATGATGCCTATGTCTGGAAAGTTATACAAACTTACCAAAACTTGGTAGTATTTCTGTACTGGGAGCCAACACAGGGCAAGGAAATAGCTGTTTTGTTTCTGCTGCTTTCACCTATCAGGCAAGTCCTGTGTGCTATGACTGGCATTGGGGTTTTTCTCTATCCACGCGTCATTTTACAGAAGTGAAGGGACTGTTTTGGCCCCCATTGTAGCAGAGAAAGGGAAAAATCTTCTCTACTTTTGAAAGAAACCTCCTGCAACCATTTAAGGAATAGTATGATGAGGGAGGTTGCCCTGTGCAGTACAGTAACCAGCATTTTTGTCAAAGCAGAAACACCGTGTGAAGTATTCAGTATTGTAAGGAGGGCTCATGCTTCCTTGTGTGAAGAGAACTGGAGTGTATGGATTACTGAGAGAATGAGGGAAGGAGGAGGGAAAGGGAAGGGGACCATGCAGAAAAAACTTACCTAGGAATAAACGAGAGAATAAACTACTAACTTTTCCTTTTACACTAAATTTTCAGTTCCCTCTTTGCAATGAAACAACACTATAAACTGATAATATCTATACCATCTATGTCAAAGATCACTAGTTCCAACACAGGAGAATTTACACACACTGAAAATTTGTGAAACTGAAATTTAATATTTGGCCTGATAATAACAAGGCTTAAAGACCTTCCTATGGTAAACTAAAAGATGTGCCAATTTTAAGGTGACTGGTTCAATTACAAAAAAAACCCCGAAGAATTAAGTTCAAGTGAAAAGCTACAATATGCATTGTCCTCACTAGTTCTCACCCTTAACATTCTGAATATGGAAGCAGTTCTAGCTTTGTGTTGCAGAATTTCTCTTCACTGAATAGCTCTTTTCACTCTTTCATTCTCTCCTTCTTTTCTGGCAGCAAAAACACATTCTTTTCCTCTGTAATGTAATTATACACAAACTCACAACCTTAACCATATTGCCGCGATCTAACATCACCCACAGTCTGGCATATACCACTAACTGAAAACACAGCTCTGCTTTAAAGTAAGTCATACAGATGCACTGTTTCTATTTATAAAAACACAGTTTCCATGGCATGACAGCACTGTCTGTACATACTGGGGACTGACACCTAAGCTTCTTTGTGTGATGATTCATTCTTCAGCTCTCACAAGCAACATTAACTCGGAGTAAAACGTGCTCATTGATTCTTATTTAAAGATTCTGAGTTTTGAATAATTTTGAAATTACAGTAATTTTTACCTTAATATCATTAGGTTTCCTGATTCAGAACTCGTAGTTTTAATTTTAAACAGCTATTGACTCTGTTTACTTGGGAAGGATGGCCAGTATTATACTTGGAGATCCTCTTACTCACTAAATTAATCTTTAATTCCCATAGTTTTTGTATAGACATTTAAGCACAGTACATACAGTATCTTCTGTATGATACGGTGGCTTTATTGTATTCCAGTGCAAGCTATGCAATTCCAGCAAAGTTGATTGGATCATAATGTCTAAGACTAATGTAATGGAGCACGAACTTGATACCTTGTAACTATCAAAGCACAACTAGCTTTGCCCTAATATGAATTACAAACAAATGATAAGAGAGACAAACCTGATCTAGATCACTCTCTTTGCACTTCTGCTTATAAAAGTTAGTGTCTTCTACAGCAGTACAGGGGATAGATGGTTTTTAGACTAAGAGTTGTTAAATTATACTCTCATTCCAGTAGCTCATCAAAACCTATCCAAGAATTAAATCTAACCTTTCAACATTGTTTTTTTTGTTGTTTTGACATCCCCCAAATGGCTTGCCAACAGCTCTGGAACAGTATAATCTCTACTGGAAAGTAGCTCCCTCTTGGAAATACATGTTAGTTTCCTCTGCTCTTTTCTATCCTTGATGGCCTGGATGCTGCTTGCTCCCAGAAATGAATAAGATGGTCTGCAGTGAGTGCTATAAAGTCAGGGATGTGAGCCAAGAGACAGACAGAGATGCTTGTTCAAAGTCATTCATCCAGTGACTTCACTGGAAGTTGGAAATTGTTACTCATTGAAGAAAAATGTTTGCCTTTTAACTGCTCTTACACTCTCACACCATAAAGTACATGAATGCCAGCGGGAACACAGAGAAACTGAGTTGAAACACCACAGTCGCTGTGAAAGTCATTCTAGAAATTCCTTCTGTATTGCTGTAAGTTGTTAAAAGAAAAAATATTTTGTGTTCTTGGTTCTGTCAAAATATTGGATAGTTATAAGAACTAAGTTTCAATTCTACTTAATAACTAGACAGGAGCGGGAGGAAATACTTTTGACCATCATTCCATCAATGACAAGCAACATATGTCTTATAGAAAAGATTGCAGTATTGGATCATCTAAAAGTTAGCATATTAAATAACCCCTTGAATATCTACCACTCACAAACTCCAGCTTTGTCAACATGGTGGCATATCGGGTTTTAACCAACAAAAGTGGGTCTGAATTATCTTTATTTATTTTTATTTATTTATTTATTATTCTTATCTTGGATGAGAAGATCAAGTGTACCGTCAGTAAATTAGTGAATGACACCAAGCTACGTGACAGCGTCAATCTGCTGGAGGGTAGGAAGGCTCTGCAGAGGGATCTGGTCAGGGTAGGGAGATGAGCTGAGATAGCTGTATGAGGTTCAAGACGGCCAAGTGCCGGGTCCTGCACTTCAGCCACAACAAACCTCTGCAGCGCTACAGGCTGGGGGAAGAGTGGTTGGAAAGATGCCCAGCAGACAGGCAGTGGTTGTCTCCCTGTGCTTGTCACTGGTGACGCTGCATCTCAAGTACCATGTCCAGTTCTGGGCCCTTCACTTCAAGAAGGACATTGAGGTGCTGGAGTGTGCCCAGAGGAGGAGAAAGATGTTGATGAAGGATGTAGAGGGTAAGTTCTGTGAGGAGTGGCTGAGAGAGCTGCAAGTGTTTAATTTGGAGAAGAGGAGGCTCGTGGGAGACCTTTTCACTCTCTACAACTACCTGAAGGGAGGTTTTAACAAGGTGGGAATTGGTCTCTTCTCCCAGGCAACTAGCCACAGGATGAGAGGATGCAACCTCAAGCTGTGCCAGGGGAGGTTCAGGCTGGACATCAGGGGGAATTTCTTCACAGAAAGGGTGGTTAAACATTGGAATGGGCTGCCCAGGGAAGTGGTGGAATCAGTATCCCTGGAGGTGTTCAAGAAACTGCTGGACGTTGCACTCAGTGTCATGGTCTAATTGACATGGTGGTGTTTGGTCAAGGGTTGGACTGGATGATCTCAGAGGGCTTTTCCAACTTAACTGATTCTGTGATTCTCTAACTTTCCATTTGCATCTGGATAAAATTATACCTATTTGAAGTCCCAGTCCTGCACTTTAGTTCTGTGGGGCTTAGTTGCAGAACAGTTTTAGGACAGCCTGCTATCCACTGAAAGTATCAAACCACATTCACATACTTCACACAGAGATGACATCACAAACTGTGATTACAGTAAATTCTCAAACTCTCTGCAATTTTATAGTATCTTCCATGTTTCATACTATTTAGGTTCAAGGTAAGAATTCAAAGGCTCATTACCTCTCTGATATGCTGTGAACTTATTAGCATAACTAGAAGCTAAAAAATCAGGAAGTAATATTTGATCCAAGGAGTGGTATTCCAGCAGAGTCAATACAAGACTGAATAAGTTTGTAAGAGTGCTGCAAAATTTGTTCTGTTTTGGTTCAATGTTTAAAATGCTTATGCTGCAAATTATATTTAGAAGACAAGCTATTAGGGTAGTAACTACAGAGGAAATCCTTCATGGACAAAGGTGGTAGAGTCATGCAATGACTTTGGATGTGGGATTTTGGCTGTGGACACCTTTAAAATGTGACTGAGTGTTTTTTAGTTAATGTTGTAGACAAAAGTGAGAGAGTGACACTACTGCTACAATACTGGTTATATCACATCAGTGTTAGGATGGGAAGATATTTTGTGTCTTATTTATGTATATGTTTGAACATGTGTTTGTAAATGTATTTCTACATGTGTGATGGCACATTGACACCTACCTACCTATCCCTTCATCTGTGGATAAAACTTGTAAAACAAAATAATACAAGTCAAAAAAAAGGAGGAAAGTGAAATAAATAAGCTCTGTCACTAGACAGAACTCTGTCACTAGAATAATCAATTATTCTAGTGACAGAGCTTAAGAACTCATAGCAAAGTCCTGCCACATTAAAAATTCATTGGGGAAGATTTATGGCGTTTACTTTTAAGGACTGGAATATTAATAACTGTAAAAGCTAAGGAAAGGTTATCGCTAACAGTAATAGTGCTTTCATAGAGTGAGAATATTAAAGTTATATTTCTCATACAAGGAAATCCATTATTCTATGCAAAAAAGAAGAGGATCACACTGGGCTGTGTTGACTAGCACAACCAGTCTTGGATGAAGCTTTATTCAGCCCTGGATGAAGGAAACTTTGGAAGTGATTAAGCTGGTGTCCAGGAATGCAAAGGTGACACACACACTTGCTGTGCATTGAAATGTGCTCTCTGACACAGGAACCTGATATACTCTGCAGGCCCATTGCTTGGTAGTGCTGGGAAGAGCCAGGACCCTAATTCTGGGAATTACTTGCTGTCAGGAACCAGGTAAAGCTAGACCTGGCATCACACTGAATGAGAATGGTTGTCAAGATTACTGATGCTGAGTGGAAGCTAGATAGGAATATGGGAGGAGATTGCGAAAGTGAGATGTGGCATGAAGCAGACATTATTTCAAGGACTTACTAGCAAGTGAACTGGCAGAAAACATAAAGGCAAGATTAGAGTTAGTAACATAAAAGGACTTGGTCTGATCGTGTTACAGAAAACAAAGAGAAGAAAGAGATGTGGTAAAAACTAGGTCTCTGTAGGGGTTAAGGTCTTTGTATTTGGAACATAGGAAGTAGAAAATAAATTGTTGCAGATTATAGGAATTTGAAAGAGGCACTTATCTTCAACAAATAGTCTTTATCATTTTGGCCTTACCCCTTCTATTAGGTAAAGACTATCTTGGTGGCACTTCACTTGATTAGATAGGAATATGAACAGCTGTAAAAGCTAAGTTACATCTGATTCTGAGAACCCTTTTTTTCTGATTTACAGGTCAATATTGCCTAATCTCATGTGTCCCGACTGAACATTTTCACCCATGGCAGGTGCACCTGCTGCAGGATCGAGGCCCTCCAGCCACTGACCTGTGTCTGACCTCAAACGTGTAATGTCTGGCTGCAGCCACGTAGCACTGACCGGCCCCTGTGCAGGCTGACCCCCACCATGACTGCATGGTGGCTGTTGTGGGGTGGAAGGTAAGACCCTATAGCCAGTGAAGGCTGAAGTGACCATATTTAACCACAGACAAGACTCAACTTGGGTAAGATGGAGCCTCACCAGAGCGGATCAGTTGAGCTGGTCCTCCCTGGAGCAGTGGGTCTGCAGGGAGTTTGCAGCTTGGGCCTCTCCCCTTTGGTCAGTTTGCTGCCCAAGGTAATTCCACGAGGTTGAGAGCTATTGCCTAATTGGGTGTACAGTTGCATATTATGGGTTATCCTTCTGAAACCTTAAGAATTCTTAAGTCTTTCATGTAATACCAATTCCATGTGACATCACGAACCTGTATTCAAATACTGATAGGGTTTTATTTGGTTTAATTGGTTTATCTGGCTTAACTGGTTTATAAAGTAAATCTGATTTGAATATATTATGTGTCTCAATTTTATAAGTCTCCGCGACATCACCTGGTACCTCTATGCAGAAATAACTATATATTTGGAATGTGAAGACTTTCAATATGGAGTGCAGGAAATATATTCTGCGTTCAACATCTGAAAATCAACAAACATCATCCTCATCATCCAAATCTGGACCTGAAGAAAATGCGGGGAAGAAAATAAAGGAAAAGAGAATTCATATTGCATATTTGCCTGCAAATTCTGTCATCCTTAAGACTTGATAAGCAGTAAAGAAAGATAATCAATAAGAGAATAGATATTAAAAAATTCATATCCAAACTTCTTTCTCTCCTCCATCATTATAGGTATTGGGAAAAATACAATAATTATATTTCTTGTCTGATGAGGCAGAGAGAGGGTTTGTTTTGGTTTTGCTGCACATAGTCCTGATGTTTTTGTTCCTAGCTCTTAGGAAGTACAATTAAAATATTCCAAAACTAATTATCCTTTGCCTCAAGTTCAGATGAGCAATTTTTTTTCCCACATGGCTTTGCTCAGCAAAACCATTGCTCAGTTGCAAAAACAATAATAGCATTAAAATTATAACTTCAAATTAGTTCTACTGGGAACTGATCATGTTTAACAGTCAAATGGAAAATAAAATGCTGATTAAATGCAATGAACTATTTAGAAAAGCTCTCTCAGAAAAGATTAATAAAAAGCTTTCATGTCAGACAAAAGAAAATTTCAGAACCTATGTTTGAAGCTGCAGGAAAATTAGTATAAATGGTTTCCTTTTAATTCTGGATTGGTCAATTTTTATCGCGTTGGTGATCTGAAAAGAGAAGAAGTAAGAGAGAGATGCATATGAGACACTGCTATGAAAGCACTCCATAAAACTACTTGTGAAAACCTGCAGGACAAACTAATCACAGTCAGTGAGTAAACATAATCAGCAAACAAGTCAGTCTTGATACAGACAAGATGCTGCAGAGGAAGAAATGTTTAATCCTTTCTCTCTTCTCAAGGAGGCTTGCAAGTTGAGCTGCTCCTGTTGATAAGGTTTTCTGGAAAGAAAAAGACAGTAAAACTATACAGACATGAAGAAAGATGCCCTGTCATGCACTGTTATGTATCTGGCTGTATTGAATTTTCTTGTCTTGAAAGAATATAGCAGCCAACGAAGTTTTGGAATAGTCACTCATGATTTATACTCTTAGTACCTAATTCAGGTGAACTTTGGCTTTGACATCAACTGATTGTCAACAATCAGTTGTCAATAAAAAGTTCATTTTACATCTATCTGGTTTATGGAGTAGTCTCATTATGAAGCCCTGACATTTCTTTAGCTTTATTATATCTATTTTACATGGTACTTTATAGCTCTGTGTATCAATTCCAGTTGACTTGTTCCACGTAAGATAAAATCCCATGTTGCACTGTACATCCAGTAAAGTTCTGCCAAGTTCCTAATTTGATGTAATGCCAAGAATATGTTTAAAAACACTATCAAAACCCCCTAGATTAAAATATCTTGTTAGTACTTATATTTATAGATGACGTGGCAATATCAAACACAATTGATTAACTGGAATTTATTCATTAGAAGTTTAATGCCTAAAGTTAGGTAGTTTCAGCACTTGTATGTTGATTACCTATGCTATCACTCAGCCCTAGGGTTAGTAATCTTTTGGCACATCCCCAAAAGGAGGCCTGAAAATGATCCTATGATATAACAAAATGAGATAAAATGCAAATATGAACACAAACACAGAATTTGTTAATTTATATAGGTTCCTGTTACAAAAGATTTAGAGAACTTAGAAACTCTCTAATAAGTAAATCTAGGCATGAAACGTGTAGAGTCTTCACTAGGTACCAGTTTTGTCTATTGCAAACTTTGCTTCTTTTATTTGGGATTGATTTATTTCAACAGTCAGCAATCACCAGGATGCGGCACATACATTACAATTAATAAAGTACTTAGAGAATGCAGACATTCTAAACTCAGCTTATATAACTTTATAGTGTCATATCAGCTTCCCTATGGAATGCAAAGTTACAAAATGCCTCGTTTTAAAGATACTACTCAATATATAAGTTTTACTGATGAACCGGTTAGAAAAGTAAACCCCACACATTTTACTCTTTAATCTACTGGCCTCATTTTAATGATTTTAATTTCTTTTTCTTCTCCAGATTTGAGCTGCTGTGACTTGCTTTTTTATTACAACAGTTCCCAGCTTGGTGTGCATGTAGTGAGTCTCTGTGGATCTGATATAGTGAGTGCAGTCATGTTCTACTGCCCTCTCAGACAGTAAGTAGCTGAATTTTTCATTGTGCTCCTTGCTCAGACAGCAGAGTGACTGTTGTTCCCCTTGGAAATCCTCTTCCACCCTCCTGGGAAGGAGGGTAAGGTCATCTTTGATGCAACATTAGGAGTGCTAGGTGTCCCTTGCCTTTCAGGAAAGTCCCACCCCTCCTGGCTGTACCGTATCCTACTTGCCCTGAAAGTCCCACCCTTCCTCTGGTCAAGAAGTCTCTTTACTTCACCTCCTTCTGCCACCTGTGGTAAAATGGCTTTTCCACATGTTGGCAGGCAGCCCTTTGTCTGGCTGGCAGGACCAGTGGCCCCTTCCAGTTTACCCTGAAATACAGAAGAACAAAAAGCCCCTACCTACCAGATACACCGAAGTCACGATCATTAAAAATGCCATAACCTCAAATTTTTTCATATGGCAGGTTTACCATTTTTTAAACCTGTCATAGCCACATGATCATAAAGCATCCCCTGACTGGCTGTTTATTTCCTTTGGGCATGGAAGTGCTGATACATAAAAATATGTACCTTTATATATATTTTTCTCTATTTATGGATACAAGTATACAAACATGCATAAATACATTTTAGTTGTTTATGTACTTTATATTTATATATATATTAATATATATCCAAATGTAAAGATTTAAAAAAGAAGAAAATAAATAAATATATATCCACAAATATATCAGTATATAATGTATCAGGCATTATTTTATTAGAACTAATGAAACTAATAATTAAATGTAAATATGAAGAAGTTAAATAAAAATAAAAGGCAAGTTTGGGTTCCACCACTTTGCAAGGCTACTGACTCAGCCCTAACTTCTTTGGAGTGGATAGAATTCACAGGGATGTGGGATCACGAGCAAGTTACAACAAAGATACAGTTAGTCTGTCTGCTCAGCTACTTCTCTCAGGAGCCAGGGAGCTGCAGGATAAGTCGACCTGTGTATCACGATGGAGCTGGTCAGCTCTGACTGTACATTTGAGTCTGTAGTGAGAGACAAGACATCAACAGTCTGGCCCCACAACCCAGGGAAAACCAAACCCATCTGGCTGTGGTACCCCTCAAGGCAGAGCAGCATCAATGGGTACCTTTGGCAGCACAGGAGGATCAGATGTCTGGGAAAGCAAACAGGTTGGTGGCCAGGGTTGGCAGGAATGCCACGAAGGCGTTCTGGACAAAGTTACCTCAGCAAGGGAGCCTTTCCTTCTCCAGGCTGAACAGTCCCAGCTATTAACCCCTTCTCATACCAAAGTTGCTTTAGTCATCATTATTTTGGCCATGTGCTGGACTTGCTCCAGTAAGTCCATATTTTTCTTGTACTGGGGTGCACAGAACTGGATCCAGCACTCCACAGCTGATCTCACCAGGGCTTAGTAGAGAAGAAGGATAAACCACATGGTAATGTTCTTTCTAATATCCTTGGCTGAAGAGGATATCCATTATGTTTACAAGTAATATGGCTGACAGTGATGAAGTGAAATTGGAAGAAACTGCAAGACTGATGCAGGACAGAGAATTCACAATGATTTTCACCAGCTGAAGAAATAATCTGAAAAATATTAAGGATTAAATACTACAAGGATGAAAGAAAGTATCCATGTTAGGAGGAAAAAATGTAGAAAGTTACAGCAGACCTGTGAAAGAGAAAATAGTACTTACAGAAGGTGACAACCTGAACAAAAGTTAGCCACATCTCTTAAAAAAAGAGACAACCATCAAGCAGTGGATCCTGCTTGTTTCAGAGAAACATCTTGCTTTTCCAAGCTTTTCTTTCCCAAAGTTTTCTATAACTCTCTTATACTATAGCAAAACAGAAATGCTGCAAGGATTTTCTTTTGGGAAGGGCAGAGTTTAGGATGGGCAGATTCATTTGTGAGATCAAAATAATGCCATATTCTTCAAACAAAATTCAAAATAGGTAATACTTCAGAATTCAAGGTGCTTTTGCTTTTTTTTTTTTTTTTAGCTTAAGCAACTAACAATGTATATTTGACTTTTGGCTGGTACAAAATAAGAGAAATATGCTCCTACAGATACAATTTCCTATGCCAGCTCCTCTGGATTTTGAGTTTACAAGGATTATATTATGTCAGAAAACTCAGACACATGTTAAGAAGTGGCATTAATCATATATAAAAAGCAATTTTCACAGAGACTTGCTAACTCAGGAAAAAAACCTCACTGGAATATGTATGAGGACATTCATTTTAGCATAGGAAGCACAAAAAGTACAGTCAACACTGAAAAATTTATTCAAGAACATTCCCTTAGCAAGAGCTTCTGTTTCAAAGGTGGAGTGATCTTTCCTAAATCATTCTGGAATGTCAGGATAAGAATGCCAGGTCTGCTGGGGAAAATGAAGATCAGTCTTTGGCCTGTTGCATGTCTCCTAAGGTTTACTTTGAACTTCTTTTACAAGAAAAAAACAAAACAAAACAAATCAAAACAGCACATCTATTCCTTATATAGTAATTCCTACAGATAAGTGTATTTTGTATATTCTCAAGGATTGGAGATTTTACAACCTAGTCCATAGCTTCCTTGTGACAATATTAACTGTTTATCAACCTGAATGAGTTTCAGGGGCTTAGTGTGAGATCCTAAAAGGTGGCATAGACACCTCCAGTTAAGCTTTTGCAGAACATAAAATTTTCTGTCTCTACATAAAGTGAAACAAATCATACCACTTGCCCACTCTTCTTATATAGTCAGTGGGAAATATAATTTCTTCCAAAGGAGATCTGCAGAATTTAGCAAACATCATAGAAAGCCACTAACAAAAGCAGAACTTGTGAGTTCTAAGCTTTTTACTCCCTCTTCAGAGCAAAGTTTCAGTAATGTGTTCCCTGTAGAGTCAGAATCACTTCTCAGCAACTCTCTTCACTTCTGGGTCCCTAAGCCTGTGCTGTGCTACCACACTGGACCAGGCTGAACCTCCCTCTTTACAGGCTGGCTTCAACTTGTAAGGTGCATGTGGGGACTCTGGACTGGGGCTATGGGCACTTCTATGTGACCATGACATTCAAGTAATTTTTCAAAGCCTTACTGAAAATGCGAGGTAGTTAAAGTGCACTTACTTTGCATTTCTTTCCCGTAGACAAATGCAACAAGTGAGCTTTAAAATCAGTAACAATAACCACAATAAACGTGCAAAGAGTTTGCTACTATTGCAGCAGGACGTGAATTTGTTTAATGAACACTTGAGCAGGGAGAATGGAAAGATCTTGATGTGACTGCTATTAGGGGCTGTTATTCCAGGTATTTAGGAGCATAACAGGTGACTCTCTAATCCCATGTGGGGTATTATTTATGCTTATACTTGAAACCTGACCCTTCTGTTAAAATTGGAATTAGATAAGTCATATGACTGAAGCTCACACTGGTAATATTGTATTGACTAGCAGGGTATCTAGATACTGCAACTTTGCAACTTAAGCTCATTGCAATTCAAACTGTTGAATACAAGTGCTAAAAATCTAAACTAGTTTCCATGTTTTAAATAAATATTTTTATAAATATTGCAAAATAGAACACCGAGTTAATGGCATTTTTTCAGGATTTAATATTCAATTGTTTATCAGCCACAGAAAGTACCATGCCTTTTTGCATATGTCAGAACTTAAAAGGTTATATAACTGACCTTTCATTAATCTGCTTATGTGGCACCTTCTTACTGAAGCACATTGTTTTGTCTACATTTGTCTCATTCCAGAAGATAATAATGTAAGATAAAACTGCTGGTTATATGAGAATTCGGTTTTTAAAAATTCTGCTAAATAGAGCAACCGGTTTAGAGGTCAAGATGGAAGAAGAATCTATTTGCACTTTTTTGTTTATCAGTCTCTTTGAGCTATTTCTATGTGCAATAATGTATGCAAATAGGAAGTGAAAAATAAATGCAAGCTACTTAGGATTGCATAGTAAGGCTCTACATTAAAGTCTAAATTAAACACTTCCTTAATTAGTTCTGTTTTCTGTAGATGTTCCCACTGATTTAAATACAATGGCTGCAAGCACAGAAGACTACATGAAGCAATCAAATAAACTAAGTCTGCTGCTAACCTAACTAGTTCTGGAGATAAGGAGGTCCACGGGAAGACCACATGCCTCAGATGTTCAGGGTTGTGAGTTTGGTGTTACAGGAAATACAGGCATACAGAATACAGGAAGTACAGATTTCCCATGCTTACTGTGTAGCCACGGTCAGGATTTGCTGCAATATTTTACAGTTTCCTTGAAGACTTTTAATTGCCAGAACTACCTTTAAAACTTTAGACTGTCAGTATTTTCATCCCATGATCAGAACAAAACAGGGCTGTTCCATCTGGCTGTTATTGGAATACTTTGGAAGGATTAAGAAAAGCACTTAGAATCAAAATGACCAACTTGTAAGTACATGTCTCAGTTTAAATGAGACACAGTTTTTTTGCTGGGAATGAATTATGAGGAAGACTCAAACCTCCTCCCTCTAAGCGATTACAAATCCGAAATTAAGACACTCCAGTTGAGGAACGGTGTGGGATAGGCAAAATTAAATTATAGTAAGGAAGGAATAACAGTCCTTTATTAAAGGGTATATATGTATTGACAATTAAACAATTAAAGAACACAAGTAAAACACCCAAACAGCAATCCTATACCCAGAAAACAATCCCCTTCAAGACAAACAGATAAAATCAACAGTGCAAACAGTTCAATGTTCACCCTTTGGGGCAATTATAGCCACAGTCAGCAGGAGGCGCTGTTGAACTGCTGGAGATGTGGAGCCTGCAGCTGTTTGTGTCAGTCGGCAGGGGGCGCTGTTGGATCACTGGCAGTCGCCGCATGAGGCCTCCCAAGTGCTGGGGATGAGCTGGACAATGGACGTTCTCCCCCTCACTGAAAGGGGGGAAGGGGAGGGGAAGGGAGGAAACCGACTCCCGAAACACTGGAGAACTCACTCTTTCCTGCTGGCTGAGATGCACCATGATATTTTTTTTTTGTCCCTTTCTTGTGGAAATCCAAGCAAAGAGCTACAAACTGCTGCACAACTACAAAGAGAAACCCGTCTCTGCAGATCCGGCATCTCCTGGCAGCTCCAGCCACTGCAGCAACTCTGGCCACTCCCCCCAGCTCCAATTACCACCAGAGTCTCCTCCTGACTTTCCAAACCCTCCCCTGTTGCCCTGTAGACAAAGTAGGGCAATTAACGTGGCAGTGCAGCCTTACTAATTCTTCTCCTCTGTGACACCCAGCCGCCTGGACGCCTCAGCCAATTCCCCCTCCCCCTCCCAACACCGTGGGCAGGGGAAAAGGCAAAATTCCAGTATAGCTCCAAGAACAAACAAAACCATGACAGTGCAAAAAAAATATGCAGTGTCAAAGACAGGGAAGAAGAAATTGTATCAAAAAAAAGCTGAGGACAAAAGAGATCACAATTAACTGAGCTGACCTTATTATCTACCTTATTATCTACACATTACTAGATAATATGCGAAGGGTTAACTGGAAATTCACATAGTGATAACGAAATCATATCTAAAACAGTTCTCTAATACTAGGAAAAAATTAAGATACTGACATATTTTTTCTCAATTAAACAGTTGAAGAAATTAATCACTTGGCAGTTTTGTTTTTAAAGGAGAAAAATCCTTACTAAGAGAAACTTTGCATAAAATTAGGTTTTAGAAGTGCTTAACACAAGTATTACTGCACTGAAAACTTTCCTATGGAAGAGCATTCCAGCTGGATGGATACTGTCAAGTGAAACCAAGACATGACAACCACATGTCTGTTGCAGATTCCAAAATGCTGTAAGATACAGCTTGGATTCATCCCACTAATCAGAAGGCCCTTAAACAAAGAAACCACTGCTGCAGTATGAAGGCCTATGGCCTCTCGGGGTGCCTGGGATGCAAAACAGCTTTTGACATCTACAGCCATCAAGTCTCCTCAAGCATCTTGTGTAGTCAATGGCAAAAAATGGCCACAATCCACCTCACCCACTTTAAATGAATTTGCTGTGTCTTCCTGGAAGACCTTTCGTCCTTCACTGATGAAAAAAAGAAGGCCAGACAACTGATTCAGATGTGGGTGTGGGTCTGTTTGGCCAATGAAGTCCCTGTCATTATGTCAACACCATGAAACCCAAAATAATATTAAAAAGATCCAGCAGTCAAAACAGTCATTTTGTTTAATTTAATTGTTTAAATTTATAGCCTTTTGTGTGTGAAATCTTTACCCTTTTTCTTCCCATTAGCACAGTTTTTCTTGTTTATTACTAGTGGTGCCTTATCAGCATGTAGTGTTAAAGTATAAGGCGGCTTTCAGCAGCTACATGTTAAAACCTTTTAGAAATAAAGAAAGAATGTCCATAATATGTAAAAATTAATTAATCAGTTCCTGAATGGGGATCATATCCTCTGATATCCCAACTTAAGGGGCCTCTGGAATGAATGATTTCCATCTGGAAGAAGGTTAGTACAATTCCTAAGGACCTAACATGGGATAAAATGCCATCTCACCTCAGCAGGAAATACTTACAGATAAAAATAATGGCATTCCCACGTAGCCACAACATAACTGTGCAAATGCCCAGAGTATCAGTCTTGAATGTTTGATCACAACACGGAGGACTCCCCGAACTTCTTAAGTTTCTTCAAGCTTCTGGGATCCATCTGCAGCCACTACTTCAGACTAATGATTGGCAAATTGGCATATTCAGGCAAAATGTAAAAGAAAATAGCAAAAACAGATATTGGAAAGATGCAAAAGTACAGAGGCAAGTTAACATATTAAAATTAAAGGTATAAAGCTAGAAGGACAGTGATTTTTCAGCTCAGGAAATAATCTAAAGTGTTTGACCTTTTCTCATTCTCCAGCAAATTTTTCTTTCAGGTAACTGAATGTTTACTTTTAGCTTTACAAATGACTTCTAATTTGTCTTTCAAACTTTTTTTTTAAATTTATAATCATAATTAACTTACATTTGGATGGAACAAACTGTAATTTCAAACTGGAAAAGAACTCAGAATATTTTCATTGAATTAGGACTTTTTCTGTAACAGCATTTTCTCAGAAGTGAGAAAAAGAAGTATGTTTGTATATTATACTGGTTGACCAAAGACAGTTAATTTCCTCAAGCACAAATAAGTGTGGGGTTTGTTAATTTTGTTTCTTTGTTTTTCTAAGAAATATTGAGGGCATCAGTTTCTGACTGTCTTGGATTATTGTGAGGAAATCTGCATGAATATTTTGATTGGATACTTCCTCAAAAATCAGTGGAAAAGGTTGCAGTTGTTTAACCTAGATTCTTGAAACTAAAGGTTGCCTGGCTGGTGAAATTTGGTGAAAATTTAACAATTTTGCTGACTATTTTACAAATAGAAATGGTTACTAATAGCCAATACTGCCAGAAGATGAGATTCCTTTTTGATTAGACTTGAGAAGTGCTGGCTCCAAAGAAATCTTTTTGTCTGGGCATTAATTTTTAGATGCAGTTCACTCTCTAAAACTGTTGCTTAACAGTCAATGTTGTAGGTTAAACTTGGGAAGAAACCATCTAACCACTGCAAATCAGGGCAGTACAGCATTTCACCTCTCCTCAAATGTGTATCAGATACAAGTAAATTTTCTGACTTTGCCATTTACCATTAGTCAGATTCCTTAGTGCAAGAAGATTCCTTTCTGATTTATTGTTCTGAGCGGGTACACAAAGCGGTCAGCACTCCGCAGCGGTCATTATATTAAAATCACGGTACTGAGCTTATTATCAGATAAAAATGATGTTAAAATGAGTATTAAAATCAAAGTGTGTATGATTTGCTGTCTTTTGCTCACTTTATTAAGCTGGGTTTCCTTGCAGCTTCTGTAAGCAGTGGTAAGAAGCTTATGTTCATAGCTGGTACTATCAACTTTCTGGGCTGGGCCATGCAATTTTCTGATTCATTCTCTGTTTTGTTTTGTATTTCCAAACAGTTTCAGTGTTCAGGACAAACTTCCAGGTTTCAGTGCTATTACTGTTCTTGCTAACCATTCTGTAGATGTTCCTGTGCCTGACATATACGGATTCGTTTCATTAGGCAGATTTCACTGAGACAAAGAAAATGGTAAATTTAAGTTTTTGCAGGAGATATTCTGTCAGAATCCTGAGCTCTGAACCTTCCTCTGGAATTCAATGCCAAAGGAAAGGGATGATTATACTGAATGCCACACAACCTATGGTATGAACAGTGAGGTCTAATTCCCTGCAGGAATTTGTGGAGGACAGGTTTGAACTTGTGTCTGTCACATTAGTAGGGAGCACACACTGAGCTTTGGGTCTTGTTTACTAACTTCAGTGTTTTCAGAGACTGGTAATTTTGCTTTGTAGTGTCTTGGGACATGGACTAAGTACAGGCTTCCACCAGCTCAAAACCCCTTTTTGTGGAAGGAACATGATAGATAGGTGAGCAATTTATATTGCGCTCTCTAGTTTTGTAAACTTTGCTTTAATATAGCTTTATAGACACTGTAAACTGTAATTGTCAAGATGGCTGCAAGTTTTCTAGCTAAAACAAAAGGAAATTAGTGCCAAGAAGAAGGTGGGGTTTGATAAAGTAAATAATTATCTCATTCTGCCTAGATACCTGTTATAAACCAATTAAAAGTGTATTTGTAATGTATGTTTACATCTGGACTTGTAACCAATTATGTGCACCTGGTCATGAGACCTTGTATAGAGAAACTATTAAAGGTCAGAACTCTTTTAATAAATCAGACATATTGCAGATCTTATAGGTCGCAAGCGTGTGTACCCTGAACCCCTCCGTCAACACTTTGTTGAGTTTATGCAAACACTCTACACAGAATGAGAAGAGAGACTTTTCAGGAAAGCAATTATTTTCTCCAATATTTCTTCTGACCCTTTTTCATTTCAGAATTGGCATAATCTTGCACTAAATCTCACTGACCCAGGTGTTTAAATCCAGTGGACCTTAGGATTGACAAAAATTCTACTTGTTTTCCTATATTCAAACGTCTCCAGAGACTAGATAGTCAAATATTATTGATACCTGATAAATTCCAGAACACTGTAAAATGTATCATCCATTGCATTCTGTGAATACATTTTCTGGCTATTTGGCCACCCCTATGGAAACTTAATAGTGAAAACCAAGCATTCCTATATGGGGTGGCTGTTAATATGTATTCTCACCATAATCTTAGAAAAGCACCAAAGAAGGATTTGGGTTTTTTGAAGGAGTTAGGTCAGTGGTAGATAATTCTAGGTGTACTTGGTCCTGACGAGAACACAGCTTTTGAGGAAATATTTGTCAGAAGTCTCTTACATTATGCTAGGCTTAACATAAAGATGTCTTGCAGTTATGTTGCTGAGTATTTAAACTTTAATAAAAATAAAAAAGTTGTTTTGCATTGTATCTTATCTAAAGGTTACACTACTGTTGCATACAAGTTGAATAAAGCAGCTTCATAATTGAAAAAAAGATCTTTCCATCATTTTGACTGCTTAATGAAATATTTTTCTCCAATTCCTACAGTAAGTAATGACCCTCATGATGCACATACATTTTTTGTCATGGTTATTAGATCAGGAATAGGGAATTCATGGCTTATCTGTCACAGTCCTTGCAATATAGCACTTATTCCATGAAGGATCTATTATTCAGACTTATTAAACTCTGGCCATGTCTGCTGTCCAAAACACTATTACTCCCCTTGACAGAGGTGCCTGTTCTACTGCCAAACCTTTGTCACCCTGAGTGCACCAGTGTAGCCTGTCAAGTGTCACCTGAGGCTGTACCCATGCTGTCTTGGCTCACTACGTGCTGCACCAATCTGGGGCTCTTGCCCTTCTTGGTCCTTCCTGACTATACATGGTAGGTTTGCTGCCCCTGGCCCTGCTGTTCAGGCAGAGATTTGTAAATGAGTCTCTGCTATGCTGCTTGGTATCTCTGGCACTTTCATTTTAATCTGAAGAAAGATGGACCTACCTCCTGAAGAGGACTCACAGTTCATGGCCCTGCATGGGAGACCCAAATCTGAGGAGTAGTTACTAAGACTCTAGTGTCTTCTGAAGTGGCTCCTGTTCAATCTAGTATATTTTGTGGTTGTTTAGCAACTAATATTTACCTTCCTCTACTTCCCTAGGAGTCTCTTTTTAAACCACCCGGTATGGTTTCTACTCAGAGTAAAATTGTCTACTCAGAGAAATTGTTTTCCTTCCTGACTATGAGTATTTCATTTCCCCACCACTTAGTGCCCTAAAAGTTTCCAGCAGATGTGTATGGAGAGATGGACACAGAACAATTCAGGTATCTTTTTCCTGTGTAGTATTAAACAAAATAGGAAAAATACAATATGTTGAATATAAATCACTAAAATCATTTGATGTGGTAAATTAACCTGAATATTAAATACTTCACTACACAGTTTTCCACTGAGTAAGAAAGGCTGTGAAACAGATGTATAATTTTCAAGCTTAAGCTCTTCTCATTATTCTGCAGCCTCTTTTTTCTTTGCAATATTATTGCACAGTAAGCCACGAAAATGTTAAGTGTTGTGCATCATTCTCAAAGAAGTTTTTCTCAAAGCCTAACAGAGGGAGGTGAGAATTGTACATGCCTTTTTGTTGCCTATAAACATTAAATAATCAAGGCTATTATTTAGGTTTATTTTCTCTTCATTCTCAACACCTGTCATTTGGCAGTGTTCACACATGTATGGGAGTGATCACGACTTGTTGCCAAGTAAGGATCTGTAACTGTCACTGAATCCAACTGCTTTCATTGTGCTTCTGCTTATAATGGATCACTTTCAGAAAGGCACAGGCAAAGAGTTACACTGTTCATAGAGTGAATTCAAGTACAAAAACATTTGGCTACTTGGTGAATAAAAAAACCTGCCAAAGGACACTGGTAAAGAAAAATTAAGAGACAGGACTAAAAATCCCTCAGCAAAGTGAAAGGTAGCAATGAGTGCTTTTCTATCACCAAAAGCCATGCTTTGTCCAGGCCAGGAGGTTAGCTTATAAAATGGTTCCTTGAAGAAAATGAGTACTTACTTCACCAATAATGCTTATAGATTTTTTTTCTCTATATTTTTACTAGCAAGAGAAAATCCACATCAGAATTTGCTACCCCAATTTGTCCTAGTGTGAAATAACTTCATACTGCAGGACTAACAGGTATAATAAGAGTTTCCACAGAAAACTTTTTCTCAAAATGCTATGTAAGTTTTCAAAGATTTCTTTGTTCTTATGGCCACAAAAATGGCAGTTAACCCTGATCAGGCTACAAAACATTTAAGAATTTGTAGACCTGGAACTGAATTTTAGGAAGCTATTGTGAAGCCAAATACTGATATCATTAATCTAATTTCTATAATGTTGATTTCTTTAGACTTAGAAAGAGAAGAACTATTGTTTGCATATTTGCAATATTTTGATCTTCCATTACAGTGGCAAAAAAATAAGAAACAGTTGGCTTTCAACATTAGAATATTAAAAAGTCACTTTTAAAATAAGCTGTACTTCTGTGTACTCTGGAATAAGCATCATTTCTGAAATTTCTTTTTTAAATGTGCCTCCAAAATTAACCAGAGATTTGACAGATGTGTGTATGCAAAACTAAGTGAAGCTAGATTATATATGGGAGTTGCTTCAAGCAAGACTTGGCAAAATTTTTGTTCTATGCCTAGCAGCATTTCACCAGAATTCCATGTTATAATTGTGTCTATTTACTTTAGGTACCTATGAAATGTTCACATTATCGAGGATTTCTGTAGTGAGTACCATCAAGCTAGGTCTAGATATAGTCCTTTCCCAAGAACTGTAAAAGCGTTCTTGGGGCTTCAAAACTGTATGACTTTTTTTAAAGGTTATTATGAGTATAGCCTTTTCTCCAAAGTGGTACATCATTCCTACAAATAAATCAGGTATGTTCATCTGAATGTGTCTTACTGAGAAACAGTAATGGCCAGCATCTTCTGGTCTTCAGCAACATATAAGATTATACAACTTGAAGAGAGGATCACACAAGTTTTTAAATTTTCCTCTTTCTCTTAAATATTATAGAATAAAATGGGGTCATTATGTGAGGTGGAATAAATTTACAGTTGTATGTGTTACGTCGTGTGGATTACAGTGCATACATGTCTACAACGTATGCCCACATATGAATGAACCTGTATCCATTAATAAAGTGCTCTAAAAAATGCTTCCTTAGGAGCAATATACCTGTTATACCACATAGGAAGCTATATTGGTTTAATGCAACACACTGCAGATAACACATTGTTTTATTTCAAGAGACAGGCAAGGACTAGATTGTTCATTGGTGTCACAGAGGGCACACATTTAGTCAGGACTCTTTGCAAACTTTTACTGTAATCTGTTCCCAAGCAGGATTTTTTGTGGCTATGTTGCTACAGCCGCAATTTGAACATGGCTGGAACATTTCCCAGATGAGATGGAAAGCATGTCATAGCCAGAATTACGATCTGCCTAGCAAACACAAAAATAATTGCACACAAGTGTATACATGTGAGGTCTTTACTAAGTCCAGATTTTGTCTCACTTATTTATTTATATAAATGCCAGGTCTATGGCCAAGTAGTGTTGGTATCTGCTGGGTATTCCCTCATCCCACTTAAAGTGCCATCTGCTGTTTCATATATCTGCCAAGTATATGGATTAAGTCTGTTGTTTCCCATTTTATGTCATGTTATTAATAATGGTAATGACTGTTTGCTAAATGATAGTTGCACAGGCTGTAGTTGTAAAATTCATGGTCACACATTCTTGTCCTTTCCTTATTTGTCTTATGGGTGCCAGAACTCTGGATGTACTTTTCAACTCTCAAATATTTATTTCTCGTAATGATTCCTTCTAATGTGCCAACTCATCATAATGCTTTACAAAATATTACTCCCTAGTTCTATCAACTGACTACAAAAGACTGAGAAATGACGTATCCATGCATTTTCAACCTATGCAGCCAGTGAGTACAGAAGTATAACAAGCTTTAAATGCAGAAAGGAATAGTCTAGTAGGGTTCCCCTGCTTCACATATCATTTGAAGAAGCCAGTCTTTTCGCAGTCACAACAGTAAAGACCAAACAAATAGACCTTCTCTACACCTCTCCTGACATCAGGTTTATTAACATATTATGGTAAAGAGTGTACAGCATGTTTTGGTATTTTAAAAAGTGATAAAATAGAATTAATTTAATTTTTAAAAGGCTCACACAGGGATACCTTTTCCCTTTCGATATTTTTTCCTATTAAATGCCTGATCTCTGAAGACCCTTATATCTATAATATAAATGACAGAAGTTTCAAAGGGACATCCTATGTGCTATTTTTCATGATATGTAATTCAGTTTCATTGTAGCTGTGGATACTTATGATGGTCAAATGACATATATTTCACATATTTTTTGTAATTATTTTTGCACTGAAATCTAGTATCAGACCTCTGCAGTGGGACAGTACAGAGTAATCAGAAGTAATCGTGTCTTTCCCATCAAAACTGTCTCTCCCAGTGCTTCCAAGTATGTATAAGAAGTCACTTAATCACTAGCTCTAATATTTTTGTTGGCAACTTAATTTTTTGTTTCACCTTGAGAGCTACAGTGAGGTCAACCCACTTGAGTACAATTTTATACTCTGCTATAATAACTTGAATCCTATACTGGATATTTTTAAACTTACATACATATAAGGTCAGTGCAAACTGTAAATATGTCTGTCTTTGGACCAATAGTTTTGATTTTGGCCTTGTTTTCTGACAGTTCTAGTAGCTTGTTATAAACTTTCAGATAGGATTTAGTAGCTAAAGCAGACTTACCTAAGACCAAATCCCTAAAATCAAAACTGCGGGAATGAGAAATGGTGGTCAGTTTCTGCTTAGAGCTGTCACAGGGTCCTCTTTTCACATGCAGGACTTTGAAGTATTCAGGAAATGATCAATAAGTTAAGTATGGGTTTTATTTAGCCATTAAGGGTCCGCCCTGGTGTTGCCTCGTTAGCTTTAATCTAGTAGCTGTTCCAAGGGCATGTCTTTTGCACTTTGCCTTAGAATTATAGAATGATTTAAGTTAGAAAGAACTTTAAAGATCATCTAGTTCCATTCCTCTTCCATGGGCAGGGACACTTTCTACTCCACCAGGTTACTCAAAGACCCATCCAAGCTGGTCTTGAACACTGCCAGGGTTAGGGCGTCCACAACTTCTCCAGGCAACCTGTTCCAGAGCCTCACTACCCTCACAGTAAAGAATCTTTTCCTAACAACTAATCTAAATCTCTGCTCTTTTAGTTTAAAATTATTTCCTTTTATCCTACCACAATCCGACCTTGTAAAATGACATGAGGGGATGCTGCATAGATGGAGGAAGACACATTTGTCTTGAATTTATATTCCTCATTTGACCTCATTGTGAATTGCCCTATTGGACTGGAAATGACTTGTGAAAGAGAAGCAGAAAAGATGGTGAATTTCACTGGTCAGGCTGGTTTCAGAACTACATGTATCAAACAAATGCTGAAAAATACCCCTACAGTCCCAGGGGTAGGCACACTTTCCCTGAAACACCAAGCACATGGGGCTAAAAATTATAATCCTGCTGCTCTTTTCCCTATGTGCCTGTCTTTCCAAGGCAGTACAAGGTGACAACAGGTGAGGAGGGAATGAACACCACCACAAAGCAACCATGAAATGTCAAGCACTGGTGTAAAAGCCACAGAGGGCAAAAACTCTACACCTCACCATCTAAAAACTAGGCTGTAATTCTGAGACCCCCACTCCGCCCTTGATGAAAGGTTACACTTTTACCTCCAGGAAGGTACTGCAAAATAACTAGAATTTTTTCCGTGTGTTCAAGGGAGAGAATGAGAGTCGATCACTTTGATTTTCTTGTTGAGTGGTGCTCAGTGACAGTTACCTGCTGCTAGTTCACCTCTCACTATATGTCTTCTTTCGACTTTTTTCTGAGGCACCTGGATTCCCTTTTGGGATCTACCAGGGACAGTAGCCTAATTTTGAACTCCACATCATATTTGAATCTGGCATTTTTCCTTTGAGTATTCTTCTTATCAGGGATCATAAAAAACCCACACAATGACATAAAGTGTTTGTGAGATTTTTTTAATAATAGAAACAATGTGTGTGTCTTGTTAAAATTACAAGAAAGCAAAATAATAATAATGGTGGTCTAGCTTTTATTTGTCAGTATCTCTATACATGTAGCAGAAATATTTTTGGGTGTAATTTTTCAGTGTACAACTTCTTCCAGTCAACTGAAGAGTAGTATAAAATTGTGTAGTTTCCAAATAAAAAATGTGTACATACATCATACTGAATTCTGAACATTTAAAAAAGCATTAAAAATTAAGATTTGGAGCCTGAGTCTTGTTTTCCTGTTTTGTTTAAAAGACACCATTAGCCTTCCAAATGTGGTTCTCTTTATGCAATATATACATCATATATTTATGTAATGTATACATCAAGTCACAGAACTGTGACTTCTGAAGTAACCAGTGACACATTCTACTTTTCACTTCTCCTCCACTTGAAAATTATGTTGATTTGTTAGCTGAGTGTCTGTTCTGCATAAGACTTTGTAATTGGAAATGAGCTCAAGCTGAAGGTGCAGATTCATTTCTCAAACATTTCAAACTACTCAGGCTTGGGTCTTAACCCAGGTCTATTTCATATAGTTTATCTCATTATAAATTAATATTTGTTTGTTAGAAGTGTTTTTCACATCTCAGAGTTCATACACTCAATCATTCCAATTTTTCAAGTTCAGTTATTTATTTATTATTAGAATTTCTACACTGAGTACACTGAATAGAGCATAAAGTCATTTTTACTTTTGCGAGTGAACATCAGTTCTGTTTCTACAGTTATAATACTAAATTTGCAAGGTGTGTTAGGAAGGATAATATGCTTGGCTCATTTGTCACCATTACAGACATCCTAAATGCTAGCTGATCTATTCTAAGAATTCCTAGATTTAAAAAAATAAAAAAAAAAAAGAGATGAACTATGCAAGATGACTGTATAATCATATTCAAGGATATTGGTAATATTGTAAATAATTCCGCATGAAGGTCTTAATTAGCTTTCAAACAGGCATGCGAGGAGAGGATGATGCTGAAGGCAGCTGTGACCAATTCTCAAAAGAGAGAAAAAGGGAAAAAAAAAAAGAGAGAAAACAATCCTCTTACTTAGTCTAAAAAGGGAACAGAAATTTCCATTTGTACTATTGTGTCCATAGAGGGCTATTCCACAGCATAGTTACAGAGTCATATCCACTCAGACTTACTGCCTATATTTCTTTACTCATTTTTGATAGCTAGGGTCTGACAGCAATATTCTCCATACTGACAGAGGCTCTTGACTCCAGGTTTTCTTAGTCTTCATGTATGATTTTTGATGTAGTTCCAATGCATGTAAAAGTGCCATCCACATGTTTGTAAATTTAAGTGCTCTTCACAAAATCATTGCTGCAAACCCAACCACTTTTATTTAATTGATTCTGAGAAATATAAACACACCCTATCCCATCTTACAGCTTTATTTTTACAAAGGTGTCATCATCCTCCAAGTTTGTAAGACCATTTCTCATAGAGAAAGAAAGTGGTACATGTGGCACGTACTGCATGGGTGGTGAAGCAAAAGTTATAGGCTTTTATGGTGTCTTTCATTTGGTCAATTTTAAAAGGGCAAATACTCTCTAACATGTTTTCCATCAAACTTTAGGAGCTGTGTAACAATGAAAACAGGAAGGCACAATTTGGAAATTATCCTTTTATATTATTTCAAGAGCTTAAATTGCATAAATAACACTAATGCCAGTCCCATTGAACCAAGGGGCTTCAGTGAAGTCAGGATTTCTCAGTGAGTGTTATACTCAGAGTAGAATCTGTGTAGAAATCAAAAAAAAAGCCATCTTTCACCTTTGTTTTTCTCCCACAGTGAAGAGGATTCATTGGGTGCTCTTCCTGAGGCTAAGTGTAACCATTGGCTATGTATATGGGAAACATGAAGGGGCAAAACTGAGGTGGGACACTTATTTTATTTAGCTTCACAACTGGAATCAAATGAAAAGCAATTTTTTTGGTGTTACCTGTTATAGGGGATGCAGAAACACCTTATTAACAAAGTTACAGAGAAGGGAATATTTCTTGTACACTGTGTTTGTGGGGTTGGGATTTGACTGTGCAGTTTCCTAACTTCAAATAGTGTGTATTGGTCTCTGTTCCATGGAGAGAGGGAGGGGAGGAATCCCCACGTCCTTTCTTTATGAAGCAGATTCATTCTATAGAAAGTGGCCCTGGAGAACTGGGGTTGGTCCCTGCAAGTCCCACTTCCAGAATATGTACTCTGACTATCAGTCTCATTTATACTTCACTCCAGGCTAACTATTAACTTTTACTGTAGAGTGAATTTAGAAACTGACAACTATCATATATTTTCCCACTTGTTCAGTGGATTTGATGCTGTCCTGAAAAATGAGTTTCTGGGCCTGTCCTTAGAAGAGAATATTTATTTTTCAGATGGCATGGAAGCATGGCTCAGGCTTACAGGATAGCACAAAAGCTTTTCTAGAAGGGACTCTCCTCTCAGGCACTTGTCATTGCCTGCAGTCAGTAATAAGTCAGTGAACAAAGCCAAGGTCCTAGTTCAGTGGGCTTCCTGTCGTTTGAGAGAGGTAGAAAGAGCACTGACCATGGGACAAGCTGTCATCATTTTATACTTCACCAGTTTTCAGTTGTTTGCATATTCTTCTCTGGAAAGCTCCCTTATGGCTTGCAGCTGTCAACACCAAGAGTCAGCTCATCTGGTTTTAGTTATCAAAAAGTTAGTGATCTAGTCTGAGATAGTTTTGTCAGCTACTTCTGCATATGGTGGAGAGAGAGGCACTCAGTGAGCACATAATCTCATACTAAAATAATGAGACCAGATAGACAGGATAATCTTCCTAGTTGAAGGCACTTCCTTCTCTTTCTTTCTCTTGAATACAGAGGAAGCAAAGACAAAACGCTTTACATCTTTCAAGCAGCAAAAACTCAAAGAGTTTAGCTTCCATCACTGAAAACTGAAGACAGTTTCCCCGGCCCAGATACTCTTGGCAAAATATTAAGTGTACCCATAGTTCTGTGCTTCCTTGACTTTATTTCCATCTTATTGGGTGAGCGAGTTACTGTCTCTGTTTAGCTGCTCTTTTATTTGGAAGAAGAATGCTTCTCAGCTCACATCCTGGGTACCTGGCTCCATTACTGCTGATCAACAGCCTGGTATCATGGAACACTCTAGCAGCAGAAATATATTTTTTCTTCTCTGTTTTCTGTTCTTCTATTATGTTTTCTATAATTTAAAAAAATATATTTGTTTATCTCTACTGAGTTTCCATCAGGGGAGATGGTTGCTTACAATTATATTTACACTGTCCTTGCAATACCTCCAAGTCCTGCAACACAAAAGCTCTGCTATAAAATCAGTGAAGCTAATTTATTACCCAGAGATCAGATTGACAGCTGGTAAACTAACACTTCTTTTTTAACAGAGTTTCAAGATTTGCAGTGTGAATATGTATTTTATTGGATCCTGAAAAATACCGGTTTAATATTTCATAATAAAGAGCAATAAAAGCAATATGGCTGTTTTCCCCTGAGTAACATTGAGGGTTGTTTTACAGGGACTCATAATATTACAAGAAGCATTTGACAAAATGTCTGTTCACTGCAGATTCTGTTACCAGTGCTGACCTTCTAAGCTCAGTACTCAAACATGAGTATGGCTGGTTCTTTCTTTAGGGAGCTGGCATTAGATCAAGGAAGTGAAGTCATGAGTTAATGCAAACTAAAAACCAAAGCAAAATAAACCGGAACAAAACCAAACCAACAGCAGCAACAGAAAAATCAACAGGAAAAAAACCCAAACAGAAAAATGTAACAGTTATTTCTCATTTCTGTAAAGTAATTTGATCAATTTTATTTTCCCTAATTGTGTGGTTTTCAGTCAGTTCTTCCAGCTAACATGATGTAACCATAAAATTGCAACTCTTCCTCTTTCTTATTCTACCTTCCAGAGGTCTGCTAAACAATTCAAAGGATCACACACACTTCCCTGCCTTGCTGTCCTTCTAAGAGTGAGAAAATGGAGCCTGACAAGCATGCTTAGTATGTTCTGCCTATCAACCCAAGATGATGATGTTTGTGGTATCACTGCCTTCTTTTGTTAACAGCAACATACATGTTTCAATGACTGGAAAACAACAGTCTCAAAAACAGGCAATTTGACTGTAGTATTAACACCTCCTCACATGCAGGACATCTCATCTTCACTCCAGTTCTGCCACAGATACAGGTTGTGACTGCAGAAATTCACATGTGCTTCAGTTCCATGCCTCTAAATGGGATTAGTGGCTTTCTCCCCTGTATGCTATGGGTTTGGGTTTTTTTCCGATTTCTCCTATGTATATTGATTAGGATAGTGTCAATTTTTCATAGTGAGGCATCAGCTTAACGTAATCCTCAACGACATTATCGTAATTCAAGTCATAGGTAAGACAGATACAAACTTCAAAACAGGAATGCATAGTGACTGCCTTTTATGCAATGGACACAGAATACAGAAAGTGTTTTCTTATGCAATTTTTCATTACCACAGATGGGCAAAGATTTATTTTTTGACTGTTAACCAAACTGATTAACTAACTACTGTCTTGACCACTGATTGCGAATCAGGGTCCAGTTTCCTTCCCTGATCAATTCTGCTCAGCCACAGCCCCACCTGGAAGGTATGAGTTTTCAAAATATTTTATTAGATTTCCAAACCAAAGCTAGTCCTGTTTTTCTCTGCTTTTCTGTATGGCTCTATTTCATGTCTTCTAACTTCAGCTTCCTACAATTGCTTTGCTCCTCTGCACAGCTTTTGATTCCTGCCTTGAGTTCCCAATGACTGCTGTGTTTTCCATCACCTGACTTTGGCTCTTGTTGAGAAATCTTATCTAGAAATCTGGCACAAGCTCTTTACCTTGAAAGCAAGTGACTCCCACCAGCTTTCTGCTAGTTCTGGCCCTATCCATCAGGCAAGTCTATCCATGCCTTTGGTGCTATCAAGCTGGTGTCTAAAACCAATAAGACAGAAAGAAGAGCACAGGTCATTTAACTAATCAGACACTGTTTTCACTTCTATTAAGGTAGAATATTCTGACATATTATTTCAGTCTCTAACAGCATATATCTTCTGCTTGCCTTTCTTTTTAAACTTCCTCTTCTCAACATCAGTTTGACAAATGTTTCATAGATCCCTTCTGTGCCAGTGAGTCATTCACTGCAGAATTACTCAGCTTCTGTTTGCTTTCAGCTGGGCTCCACTCCAGATACATGAAAATATGTTCCTTTGACGCAACAATGATTTGTTTTTCTGGGCATCTTATTTGAACTATTGGCCATTTGTTTTCTTGTGATTTCCGGGTAAATCTACCTCATTGCTAAGGTAACCGACCAGAATTTATGAAGCCTAATGGTAAGACAATAAGGCTCAGCATACTAAAACAGAAGCAGATGCTACTTCTGCAGTGCTCATATTTTGCTGGTACACTGGCTGATTACAACCAGACTCTGCCCTAATGCAACTACCCTTTGCCAGCCCAGAAAGTACCAAGTGTGTTTCACCTCCTTATCAGTTGCAGAGTAGACCAAATACAGTCTGTACATCTTTAGTTTTGGGATCAAATCTATTCCACAGGTTCAGGACTAAAATTCACAGAAGACCTTTAGCAGTGCTAGGGTAAGCCATATTACCATTCATTGTAAATACCTCTTTGAGGAATTCTCCTTACATATGGAAAATTTATACCAGGGTTCATAATTTTCTGTGCAAGAAATGATTAAAAAAACATTGCCACAGTTTTCAAAGTGTTTCAAATAAGCCACAAAGATCCATCTTATTTATTTAACATGGTCATTGGTTTAACATCCTATTTTATTTTTTCTAGACCAACTCTGGTCTTCACACTTTTAAAATCAAATGTCCGTAATCAATTGAAAGCTCATCTTGTTATCTCCCCCCAAAAAATGGTCCTACTCTGTTTTATGACTAAGCTTTAACTGTTAGCACAACACAGCATAGGTAGCACTTGCCTTGGGAAGGGTGACGGCAGGAGTCTGTGGGTGGGTCTTCAGTAAAATTTTTTTTCAGAATAACTGCATATCTTTCAAATTAGTCCCCAATTCTGTATTTATCTAATTACTACGTGTTGCTTTAGTTTTCAGGCTGTTTTTAGTTAGCAAAACCTAGATTTTTTCTGAAGAAAATTAAGCTAGAATATGCTCTCACGCTTTAATTTATTATCTCTCCTTTTTGTTTTGCATATTACATTTGAATTATATAAACAACTCCAGGAAATAAACAGAAAGCACAAGAGAGTGATTTATGCTGACAATTTTCTTCTTGAAGAAGACAGAATAAAGGACTTTGCTAAGTTACCAGTTTAATTCTCCTCTTCAATTCTTTTGGCTTTTCATTGTACCATTCTTTGGCTTTCTCTCAAAAGCTCTAACTCCCAGGAGATTTCTGCAATTGCAAATAGCTCTGATATTTTTGTAGCTCTTTATTTATGCATAGAAGATAGAGAAACAGAAACAGATCAAATGCAGAAAGGTTTAGTCACTTTTCCCTCTGTTTCTGACTTACCTGTACATCCTATCAAAAATCATGATACGAAGTTGACCAAATCATGGGAAATGACACCGGATTCATAAAATCACAAGCATAATTTCAGATACATTGCCTCATGTAAATGACACATGACAGCAAGTGACAGGAAGCAAGTCTGACTTTCCCTTCTCAGAATGTTTTTTCCCTTTCCATAAAATTTTATTGTAGGTACTTCTTTGGCACCCTTTAGACCTAGCAATATGAGGGCAGGACAACATATTGTGAGGCATGACTGTCTGTGTAAGTGTTGCCATCATCTTTCATTGATCTGATACATTTGACACAGTCGTTGCTTTTGCCAACTGTCTGCTCTCCGTACTGTATAGGCACTGTAATTCCTTTCCTGTGAAGCAGAATCCATATGAATATAGGCATGAAAAATGGTCTTGACATCTCTGCCTTCATGGATCTAACAGGAATTTGGCTGATCAAGTTGTCATACTTGGACTAGACCATTCTTGAGTTTGAAGAATTGGGAGATAGAAGTATTCTTGAATTTTTCTCTCAAGTTAATATTTTTTTCAAGCTAGGTTTTATTTGGTCTTTCAGTACAAGGCTGATAAAAACTAGAGGGATCTTTCTGTGGTATACATAGGCCTGGGAGTTCAATTCATGCAATGCTTGACTCACTCTTTCTCAATGCATGCAAGAAAAGTATGTTCATTCTGTAAACTAAGTGCAATAGTTTTGAGTCAGATATATTCCACAATACTTTAAAAATTAATATATTGGGAAAGCCTGTTATTGCACCTTTTAATTTTTTTTTAGTATGACTTCATGTCCTACATGACTTCCTTCTCTAAAAGGACAGTGTGTGTTACGGTTGTTTTATATAAGCTGTAACATTCATTTAAATAACAGATAAAAGGAAATCCCTAGTAAGTCCTCTGCTGTGATTTGCCACAGCCTTCCTTGGGTCATGACCCCTGCTGTGTAAAACACTAATTTAGGAATCTTTTCCTGATAAAATACACCCTATTTTTTAGCCTTAATAAGACTGTTCTTGATGCTCAGAGAGTGATTAAAATTCCATATCTGAAGAGTGTGTATGACTAGCTATTTATCTTTTTGCTCAATCGCATACTGTAGAGAAATTAAATAAAGAAGTGAAAAAAACCCAGCCAGTTTATTTTTTCATAAAGCTGCTGGGAGATGCTGACATCTGAAGGACATGTTCCAGGAGTTGTGCCAAGGAAGCAGCTCACTGATGTGAGTGATGATGATGCAAAGGATTGGAAGGAAGAACAGATCACGAAAAAAAAGAATCAGGGAAAGGAATGAGATTATGAGATTGAATGTGTCTGCTTGTGTGACTTTGCTTCTTAATGTCAGTTTAACAAAAGGAAATAGTTGTCTAAAAGGAAAAAGTTATGAGCTGAAATAAAATGTGGAACTGAAGGCCAAAATGCCTAGTTTTATATGTAGTTTTACTGTTTCAAAATGTCTGCAGCTGTTCTAACACAGTGGCATTTGTTGCTACAGAGCAACACTATAACTGTTTTATAGCTTCTGGTTGCCTTCAGTAAAGACCATTTTCCTATCTGTATAAATACTCATTAGCAAAACTCAGCCCTTTCCATCTTCCTTCTTGTTCTAAATAGATTCAAAAGGAAACCAAAGACTATATCCACTTTAGCCTTTAGGATGAAAATTAGTTTGGTTATCTTTTAATTAACCAGTTTAAATTAAAGTTGCTATTAATGGTTGCCTTCTTCAGCAACAAATCAGAGCACATAAACAAATAATGCACTTTCTACAGACAGATGAAAGGTCACAGCACCTTTTAGCACCTGACCAGTCCTTAGATTAAATAGAAGTATTGAGTCCAAATTGTGCAGTAAATCAGCTGTCTCTTAAAATTGACAACTGTTCGTAGCAGAAACTGAGTTGACAGAAGTAATAATGAAATAAAAATGACAGTAACATTGTGGTTAGATGTACCTTGGATTAAAAAAAAATCTATAAATATTTTCTATTCAAAATATCACTCTTGAAGTATTTAATATCTGCTTATGAATAAATGTGTGCCTTACAGAATTATTATGCTTCAATAAAACCTTTTTCACCAGTAAAGAATCAGTGTTATCCCTCATTACCATACAGTCAAATCAGCTCCCAGCATCACTCTACAGTAAGAAAGTACTGTGGTCCTATTTCATAGGGAGAGAATTCTATAATATTTAGTCAAGATCACGGTCTGTGGCAGTACCCAGGATTCTTAGATCCTGATGTAATACTTCACTTTTTTTAATTTTCGTTTTCCCTTGCTCTGACACTTTGAATACCCAAGGCATAAAAGAGAAAAAAAAAACACAACAAAACAGCAAACAAACCTCAAAGAACCCCAAACCAAATCCCAACAAAAACTAACAAACAAAAAGAAACAAACAAATAAACCAAAAAACCCAACTAACCAGTCAAAAAAATTCCAAACGAAACAAAAAGACAGTGACAAAGAATCCCACAACTTATGAAGTAATGGTGAGAAAACTAGTAGCTAGTTGATATTTTAATTTCATTTAAATCAAGATTATAAGTACATCTAAAAATGTATAATTTATAAATAATTTAAAGGTTAGTTAATGTTTGCTCTTCTACCATTCTGTTTTATATCAAGGGATGTTACAAGTACACATTGCTTGCAAAATTTTAACTGTTTACTATGTCTCTTCTGTGCACAATTTGATTCTGTGGGCAATTTTTAGAGGCAGCAGCCTAAAGACTCATAAAGCGCCTGACCATATGTTCTCTTGCTCTTCAACTTTTAGCACAAAATTCAAAGTATGTATTTTAAAAATATTTTTAGACTCCTAAACAAATGTTGTTGCTAAGCTATGAATAGGCCATGAAAACATCAAAAAGTTTTTTTAAAGCTGTCTAACATTTTCATTGCAATAGAGCAGCAGCAGTGAAATAACAAACGTGAAATAAAAATGTGTTTTCCTTCACTTATGCACCACTTATTTTCCCAGTTTTTGCACCACTATGAACTAGGATTATATCATATTTCATAAATTAAACAGCATCAACCTCAATCAAGTCTTCAAAAGGAATCAGCAAATAAGATCTAAAAGTCATAAGTAATTTGATAATAAGTCGAGATTTCTTGTTTTTCTTCTGTATTTATCCATCCCCTGGCACAATGCTCTGTGCCACTGACATAAGTATTTTATAAATTCCATGTCCAAGTCACTTAGAGCTATTAAAGTTAATGTAGGCTTTTTATATATATCATGAAAGAATTTATTCAGAACACATTCTAGCTTACATCATCTGTATTCTGTAGAGATTCCATTTATTTTCTATAGATTTTTTTTTCAGAAAAACCCATTTAGTATTGACCTATGGTGATGGAAAGATCTTTCATATTAATTTAAAAACTAATAGTAAAATTAAACATAAAATTAGTATTACTCAAACAAGTGTTTAACCATACCTCAGTTAGAAATGACACTACCTAAGTTTTAAAGGTAAAACCTTGTTTTCATCAGCAGACTCTTACCAGATTGCTACACTACATCCATGAGTGCTTTCAGCCTTCAATTCTACACTCCAGCCTCACATTGTGGAAAGCAATGTGTGGAGCAGCAATGTTCAGGAATCATGGTACAGGACACAACGCGCAGTGACACTCTGTGCTCTGGAGCACATAAGTGCTCACACTGCCCTAACTATCCCCACAGGATATGCACACCTTACCTAGGAGATGTGTGCATGTTTCTAGTAAAACTCCCATGAGACTGGAATCATCATAAGAATTTGGGCTTAATGTAGAGTCATTTAAGGATCTTTTCCCCACACTTTTGTTCTGTACCCTATCAAAATATTCCCATCTCCCTCTTTCCTAGGAAAGGTTTGACACTTTATTTTCAAAGCAGCTTGGTCTAATCTGTTCAAACACTACTAACAGCAGCCTAAAGATGATTCCCTACCAAGAGGCTGATGACCACAGGAGTGACTCTTACAAAGCAGATGTGAAATATGCTCAAAAAATATGTTCATTTTTGATTGTGCAATCAAGAAGCACTCACAAGTCTGCTTCAGAGAATCTGATGCTATGATAGCATGTTGTACAAAGCCAGAACTGCCTGTCAGGAGATGAGAGTTTGATATCCATCTGTACACACTGTCTGTGTCTATTCTTTGAGCAGTGCTTGATACTCTTTCATTTGCAAAGCACCCTACGTCCTCAAATACCTTTCTTCTTTGAAAAGAACTCATAGCATATTAAAAAAAGAATGATTTTGGAGAGATACTATAGGATCACATCATAGTCTTCTGGACCCATCACATTCTAACCAGGAACAGTCTTTTGAAGAAATCTGGTTTGGGTGAAAATATATTCCTGATTTGCACCATTTATTCTAAAGTTTTCGCCAAATTTTTGTCCTATCACTTAGCTTTATATTTATCACTGCTAAAGCTACTCAGTGAAGCTGAGTAACTTCACTGGAAGAAGTAAGTAAAGAAAAGGAAGTAAAGGAAGAAAATAGTTATGTAAATCTTCATAGGTAAAATGATCAGCAAAAAAACTGTCATAGGATTCTTTGCCTTCTTTGACCATTCACTGTAGCAGAAACAGTGGTTTCTTTGGTTGGATAACAGAGGAGGAAACAAAAGTCTAAAGATGCTAATCTCAGACTATTTTTTTTGGTGCTGGTCTTGGTGGCTGTAGACACTTGGAAATAGGGTGTAATTCTGGAAAATATTTGTGATGTATATAATATTTTATATAATTTTATTTACTCAAATTTGTATGCTTTTGGATTTGCAGCTCTTGTCAGTCTTCCCAGTTTTTTTGCAGGTCTCATTCTGTTTTTCTGACCATATTCTCCACCCCATTGCCTGCTGTTTGTTGTTGGATTTTTTATGGTGGATTTCTTTGCCTTTATGTGTGGTTCGTTGTGTTTTTTTTCTTGAAACATAGTTCTCAACACCTCTAAATGAATTCTGATTCTGGTGTGAAATATCCCAGTCTTCTTCTTGTAGAGTTTCCACTACATGCTCTCAGTAGCTGCTGTGGACAGGCTGAGATGAAGATGGAGCCAGAGGAAGGAATTCAATAGTCATAAAACTTCATTGTACATAACTGATTTAAAAGAAAATAATACCATAACAGACATGAGTAATTTTACCACTGTAGCAGTTCAGAATTTAACTACTCAAAAATGAAAAATAGGGATATAATAGAGGAAATGTTTATTTAATGTTGTTGACAATTTATGGAAAATAAAATAAAATTTTATGTATCTCTACCTTGATGTTTTCTTTAAAATAATTTTAACTCCATCACCTACTTTTGTTATAGAGCACTTATGAAAAATTGAGGAGGTATGTTTTTGTGCAAGAATCTCTATAAATTTAAAAATTTGCTAAACATCTTCAGTAGTACCTTGGGCTTCAATACTTTCAACAAGATAACTTACAGCAAGATAACTTTCATATTGAATGCTCTTAGAGAGGAGCATTGAGATAAAACAGAGGGGGGGAAGGAAGCCTTTTGAACAAGTAAAAAGATCTTATCTTCAGCAGTTTTATTTACAAATCTCAGGCTTATTGTTTTTGTTTTTATTGCAATCCTTTCTCAGAAATCTCAGATTTCTTTTTATTAGATTTTTATCAGCAGGACTTTTTTTTAAGCTACAATCCATAGTCCCCTCTTAGTACACTTGACTATTTTCAATGGCTGAGTCTTTTCTAGGAATGATAAGTTTTGGAGGTATTCAAACTTATATTTTTCTTCAAAACACACAAAAGATGTTCTGTAGAAATAAAGGATCAATTAAGAAAATAGAGCCTGTTAACTATGAACTCTCTCCAAGAACACATAAATAAAGAATTTTTACTCAGATAAATCAATTAGAAACTCTTGGTATTTATGTATTCTCAATGTGTGTTTGAAATTAACTAAGGAATGACAACATAACCAAAGATTTCCTTAAACATAAGCACAGCTAAAATGGGTTCCAATGTATTTTTTATTGCTCTGTGATATCCCATCAACTTTACATTTCTGAGATTAACAGGATAAAATCTGCTCAACTCCAATGAATAGTGCACATTTTACCTTCACTGAAGGTATTTCAAATATGTATTGATGGTGACCAAAAATCACTTAAGCATCCACTGTATTGGATTATCAGTATGAAATATAGCTGAGGTTCTTGAAATCTCCTAATGTATTCTCAAGGCCCTTATCCTTCATACATAGCTGCTGGCTGACAGCAGCTACTATCAATCAAAAATCACAGAGAAATGCCTACACCAAATGTAGTCCACAGGCACAATAATATAGATGAACTTTGCATTCTTTTGGCTTTTTTGTTGTATCTTTCCTAAGGACTGTTGTCAGGAGGGTGCATGATAAGCTATTAGTCCAACCTGTAAGTAACCCAGACATATGAAGCACTTTGTGTCCTCTTTTTGGAGAAGGCAGCACTATTTTTCCATATTCTGTTGAACGAGAGTCAGACCAGATAATTAAGCAACCCATTTTCTGTGGGTTTTTTTGTTTAGTTGTTTTTGATTTTCTTTTTAACAAATGATACCAAAATGTACCAATTGGGTTATTCATTAGTTTCCCAGTTACTGTGCCAATTAATAGGAAAAACTCTTACAAGGCTGTGTCAAAGACTGACCTCAATCAAAAATGGACTGCAGTATATTTCTGTCATAAAAATTATAAGAGAAAAAGATACATTTTTCTTCTTTACGAGCAAAAATCTGTTTGATCATGACTTACAGAGACATTTGACCATGACTGTATAGAGGTTCATAAGCTGTGTTGCAATCTCAGACAGTGCTATAGAAATCAAACCTAGTAGAAATGTCTGTGAAAAATTAACAAATTTGTTGTGAATATACTTCTTTTATTTAAGAAGCAAGAAGACATGACTGCATTTGTGCCCCTCCCTGCCATGTAGCTAATTAATCCCCGCACCAGCTAATTAATGCCTAGTAAGAAGAGCTTAGTGAAATGTATCCATGCTACAGTTTCTTCTCAAGAGTACATTGCATTTTTCTTTTCATACCTACATTCAATTTACTCATGTTCACTATAAACACAGCTCTGTTCCTTTTTTTTATACTAGGGCTCTCTTTTGCTCTAGAAAAAAATATACCTAAAGCCAAGAGGTTTAAAATTTTTAGACTATTTTAGATTTTTTTTTTCTGCTCCTGAAAGCATACCTGTAGCTGCAGGTAGCAAGGCTATTTATTACAGCAGTGCTTAATATTGTTACAATAGAAACAGCAAGGATGCTTTGAGCTGTTGCTTTAAAATGTTTTCAAATCACATACCACTGTGTAGCATATGAAACCAGTCAAGGAGCAACTTCTCAGCTTCACAATTCTCTTGTACAATTCTTTTGTTGGGTGACAGCATCAAACTAGAATATTAGTAGAGGTTTGCAAGGAGACATAGTTTAAGTTCAGGGTAATGAATTGGGTGCAGCTTTGTGGTTATCTCTGACCCTTGGTTTTATGCTTATGCTCTTTATTTTCTCTGTTCCCTGAGATGTGAGCTATGTATTTTGTAAAATCTAACCTTTGCTTATTGTTTTTATGGGTTACCATCCTCTAGTTTCTTCAGACTACTTTATAGTCTCGGTCTAACTTCCCTTACTATTGTTCCATTTCTCATATTGCCAGAAAATCTGGATTATGATTGAAATTCTATCTGTCAGTGAGAGAGATTTTGTCAGTAGACTTCAGACTGCATAGCCATCCAAATAGCCAAATTTGCATCTTATGAATAAAAGAGAGCTCTCTTTGGTGACTGAATGTACCACTGAAAATGCCTAGTGTAGTGACCATATCTTAGTTAATTTGAGAATTCTCAGCTTTTGATGTACTCTGCTCTAAGGACCTCCTGGAAAACCTTTTTAAACCACAAACCTAAACATTGAGAATCTGACTATCATCACACAAAAGAACATCTGCCCTTATATTACCTGTATTCTGCATAATAAAAAAGTTTGATGCAGGACTGTATGATTTTCTCTTATAGAAGACACTGTACCTCACACTTATGGGGATCTTATCCTTTTAATCATGAAAATCTTTGAGCAGTCTTCATGAGAGTGATTAGTGTGTCTTCTCCAGGTCTTGTCATGAGATCCAGAAGTGGAAATGCCACAAGGATAATTCACACCAACACAAACACTCATGACCACACTGTGCAGAGCATGTCCCACACTGCTCTGTGGCAAGTATGGCTCAGGGAGAGCCAGGGCCAGGAGGAGGTTGGATCCCCTCCACAAAGAGCCATGAAGCAAGCTAATAACTACAACAGGCACCTAGCTCTTTAAGTGGCTCCTGACCTCTTTGTTTAACAGTGCAGACATGCAGTATTGCCTGGAACGAGGTGTTGCCTGGTCATATTAAGATTTGGAAATCAGCTGGCAGCATCTGTTCAAACACAGCCCCTCAGTCTGCTTTGGTTTTGCGAAGTGTCTTATTTAATTCTCTTTTCCTGAGCCTATTCCAGCTCTGTACTTTAAGTATAGTTGCTTAATTTATTTCCCTGTCCTTAGAAGAGAAAACCGTGGGAGCAATTGTGACTCAGACAATACTGCTGGAGGGGCACATATGTTAATTTATGTCTTTTATTCAAGATTCAATATTACAGTTAAAGGTATAACCTCTTAGTTAATCTGGTATTTTAGACTTCTGTAATATATTTGTTTGATTACTTATACACGTCCCAGCATCAATCCTGGAGAAGGACAGATTTTTTTACCTCTCAAAATCTCTATGAAACCAAAGCTTGTGAGAAAACAAGAGGGGAAAAACTTCATCAACTCTTATCAGATGGTAGACTGTCCATTTGGCATTCTGCCTGGAAACTTGCAAACTCAATTAAATGCACATATGGTCCGTAGCAGGCAGAATCAGTCTTTGCCAACACATATCCCTCTTACAGAACTTCCAAACTGTACCCACGCTAGATAGCTTTTTCCACATAGATGATTTTTTCCACTTCTCCAGCAGCATCAGCTCAGCATATCGTCTTCTCTGCCCTGAAAGAATACAGGAAGAATGCCAAGATGAACATCAGTTTGAACTCCACAGGGGTGATTTTGCTATTGAGGACCTTTTGTTGAGGAAGACAGGTATGGAGATACCTAGATTTAATGAGCAGTGCTGGTAGAATTAATAAATCTTCTCAATACTCCCTGAAGCAGCTGCTCTATTTTGAAATAATGAGCATATGGTTTCATTATATTTCATTGATTTGATTCCCTTCAGCAAAAGAAATATTTCAGGGGAATGCAAACAACTTACAGAATTTCTGCATATTTCTCACTCCTTTTATTTTTCCTGGCTAAACGGAAAGCTGACTAGCATGTAAAAGGAAGAGCCAGAGGCAGCATTCAGACTTGTTAATAGGGGTTGTGTGAGGGGCAGTGAGGCCTCTAACAATAATGAGGACTTGTGTGTGCCTTGAAGTCGCAGTGCTCGGGGGTTCCCTTAGAGATTTGGGTTTTGTGAAAGAAACTGTGTGAAAGAAACAAGCTCAAGCTGGACTAACATGATTTATAATCCATATTCTTTATTTAAAATTTCTCTCCAGAGGTAGGAGATGGGCAGGGAAGAGGGTGAGAAAACATCAAAGCAGCTTATTAATCTAAAACTCTTAAAATTTACAGAAAGAAAGGAAGTTATGAGCTAATTTTCAATTATCTACAAGAACAAACCTTTCAAATCAAAGCAAAACATGTATTACTTTCTCAGTTGCTAGAGCCATTTCACTTCCCAGCTGTTTAGAGGGGAAACTGTATTCAATATTTTATCCACTGTGCATGCTACTGGTGATATTAAAAAACCAAATTCTGAAATGAAAGTCATTTGCCATTTCTTTTTTTATAAGATCCTTCTGGAAACTAATTTCTGGCAGCTGCAAGATCACGGGCTATCTTTTTAAAGGAGTCAAAACAAATAAGGAAAACTTACATATGTTTTTACTAGGTAACTGGATAGTCTTGGCAGCTCTGGCATTTGGATGGCAGGAGCCATTCCTGGAAAGTCTGGTGACTGACAGGGAGGCACTACGTTCTGTTTGGTCAACTTAGGAAAGATGTGCATTCTGCTTCTGGTTACTTGACTCCCTTCCCTATTCATTGCCACCACAGTATTCTGCAATATACATATATTAGTATGATCTACCTGTGTATGTCTCTCTCTCTATATATACATGTATATATATATATATATATGTGTGTATATATATTTGTTCTATACATATGTATAGATATACAGTATACATTACAGCTTCTGGGAACAGCAAATGTAGTAACAGTTGATGAGATTCTGTTTCTTTACCTGAAAAAGCATTACAATATTGCTGAAAGTACTTCAGTTTCCCTTTTTTATGTAAATAAGATCTGATTTTAATGATCCTTTTGAGACTTACAGACATTTGCTAACGTTGGTATTTTAGAAAGGAAAAAGTCCATCTGTTTTTAATGCTATAGCAGCTTTCTCACCTGCTTCAAAAGCCTAGTGATGTATCATGCAATTATTGACATTGTGAAACCCAAAGCAAAAGGATTCATTTTCAGGTCTTCGCCACATTTGAACCAATGATGGTAGATCCAGGCCTACAAACTACAAGACTAAAAGGAAACCTGTGGTGGTATTTTTCATGCACAAAAATTCAGTGCTTCTTAGAATAAGAAGCTATATACTTCAATTTATTTCCAGCAGAAAAAAAAGTGGTCTGTGTCTTGATGGATTGCAAATTGATACTAGGATCAGCTAAAACCATCTTTTTCTCTCTTAGTGCAAGCTAAATAAGCTTGGACATCACAAAAAATGAAGCAACATCATCACAAAATACCAGTCTTTAGAAACCAAATTAATCTCCCTTGCCCTTAAAATGTATTTGAAATACTACATTTGCTATCAAACTGAATTGCAAAATGTCTTTCAGCCTTTTTGTCCAGGAGGGATTGTGGCACAGTGATGTTTGCTTTTTATTTCTGGCATGCAAGTGGCAGGGAGACAGATGAATGCAGCACCTCTCTTCTTGTGTCATAATCAATATACTATTAATTTTTTTGGTTGCTGTGAAACAGATGCTGTTCTGAACTGAAAATCACCTTTCTGAGATGAGCAGACGCACTCTCTGAATTACTCAGTCAACTAATTAATGCTGCATAATTTAATAAAGGATGGTAATTACTCAGTTTTCCCCATCTTGTTCCCCTACCTGCTAATGATAATATTATCAAGCTTAGACAGGGGGTGGTGAGCTTGTATGTGTGTGTAGGGAGATAATTTACAATGAAAGAGAATGAATAAGCAGATGAAGCTGCAAATGGTTCAATCCAGAAACAGGCTTCTAAAATATTCTGATTTCTTACATAGGGGGAAGTGTGGAATGGCAAAGTGTTAAGCAGAATAATAGTGACAATAGAGTAATTAAAAGAGGTAAAGTAGAGAAAAAAAGTAATCTCCATGCATTTATTTATCAGATTTCATTTCTATTGAAATCTCTGCTAGGAGAAAAAAAGTATTTGTGGACAGAAAGGTAAAGTTTACTCCACAAGCTTTTTCCTTTCTCCCTTGCTACCTCTGAGAGGGGAACGGATGATGACAATGACAGCAGGACCAGTCTTGGAAGCAGATATATTTCCTTTAGGCATTCTTCAGTAATCCCACCGTATGCTGCAAGTTTTTCCCTATTCAAAGGTAGGTGTCAAAAGGTGTTGCAAGCATCGATACATTAATCCAAACTTCTGAAATCTCATCCTGGCACATAAATACTCTTTTGCATAAGGCACCTCAGAGGAGTCCTAGCATACATGTATATCCTCTGGTCAACTAAGAGATTATTTAAGTCATTAAAATCTGGTCAAATTTTCACTCTTTTCATTTGATCTATGCTCAAAGACTTCTGAAAAAAAACCCTAAAAATAGATTTTTTTTAAAGTAAAAAGGTGCTAAACAACAGTAAGTTATATAATAACTGCATTGCTCACAAAATTTGATAATAATAATAAAATTAAGAGGTTTTTCTGAGTTAATAAATTTAACCTTTTAAAAATACATACTCAATGAATTATTATCCTAGAATTGTTGTATTAGTGTTTATAATGTCTGAGGTTTTAGCTTGATTTGGAGCTTAAATGCCTTAAATGATCATAAGGTTTTAAATAAGGATAATTAAGTGAATTTATTTATTACTAATTTGTAGAACTTTCCAAACATACATTCTATTGACAAACATGACAGAGTACTGATTAAGTGGTAAATTTAAATCTAAGAAATCATGTGTGAAACTTAATGTTTTCCTATATTTCAGGCCACAAAACAGACTGAAACAGATGAAACTTCTTTGACCTGGGAGCCTGTAAACTCATATTGATTAACCTCTCACATTTAGCCTAATTCTGAAGGCACCTAACTGCCTTCTTAAGGAGGAACAAGGACATTATGGACACTATAAAGGATACTTCAGTGGGCAAAGAAATAGTATCTTCTCTTACCTGCAACATATTTTTGAAGGTTTTGTCCCCTGGGTCTCTTATTTGTATTCCTGTTGAGGCCTCTCTTCCCTTTAAGCCCTAGACTGTCATAAAAGAACTGCTTTCAGAAATGAAAATTCTTCTTTAAGTCTTCTCTTTTTCTATTTTTATCTGGATATTCTTGGCAGGCTGATCTGAGGTAAAGTCTGTAATGCCTCTTTTGTTTATCTTGGGTTTTTTTAATTTTTATTTTTATTCTTTTTAGTTCCTTAATTCTAAAAATTAAGACAGTGATGGTCATGCTGCAAACAATCCAGATTAACTGTTACATACCTGACATGGAAGAGGGAGAAGAAATATTCCCCACCATAGGAAGGACATAGACCTGTGTCAACAAGTCCGGAGGAGGACTACTTGCGAAATAAACTTGAGAAATAAAAGTGTAAATCACATCACACTTCAGCAAGAACCTTGGAAGAGAGCAGGTTAAAGATTCTGACAGCAAAATTAGAACAGTTTAAGCCAAAATACAAAATTCTTAATAGCACTCCAGTTTCACTGGAAGGTTTAACTTTCCTTGTCACTGGGTGGTCATTAGAAATATGAAGCTGAAATGTGCATGTAATAGTGGCCTCAAGTAAAGGGAAGTCTAAAAGGAGAGATTAAAAGTGAAGTTTGAAACCAGCCAAAGATTCCTGGCTGCAGAAAATTAATAGCTCTCTAAAAATGAGTGATGCCAATTTCCAATGACTTGGCCAATGGGAACTGAGTATCCTCACATAGGAAAATGTGAGAATTCCTTTAAATCTTATTAGGAATTAAATTCATAAAGTGTTGAGTTGCCTCTCCTGTCAGCAAAAGGGAAAGCCCATGACTGGGCTTAGACTGTAACTGTCTTTCATTAGAAAAGACACTCTGGCCTGTTTAGCAGCACATGTAATATGCTGAATTGTGAAGACCTGCTTAGTAGCAGTCAAGTATACTCAAAAACAACTTTCAACAGAGAAGCCTTTGTGATATCCCTTAGAAATAAAACCTACCTTGAAGTATAGTAGTCCCACGCAACAATCTCATAAATTTAGAAAAAAAAATTATATATCCCTTTATTTTACAGTAACCTTGTCATGACTATACTACAACGCAGTGTGATTCAACTAGCTCCAGGCAGAGATGCCATCTTGTGACAGAACCATTTTGGCATATATTAAGCATTGTATGCATCTGTCATGTTGTCTATAGATAACACCAAGAACAAAAAATTGCAGTTCAAAAAGACTTTTGGGTTTCAATTCAAACTCATCTTGTATGAGCTCTTTTTTTTTTTTTTTACAAAATCTAGAATATAAAAATGCCTTTGTAAAAAATTATTTTAAAGATGTTTTGCCTTCACTGAAGCAGTAAAAAAAGAAAACTAAAATGTTTTATCATGAAAATGTGAAATTAAAATGTTTTCAAAGTATCAGAATATTTCCTCTTCTTCTCCTTGTTTCTTCTTAAGAAGGAAAGTATCAGGGAAGAAGACACACTAATTGACAGACCACAAATTACAATCAAGGTGTTTCTGACAAGCTGTGATATGAAGATTTATTTACTTTAGTTTGTCTGCCAATACCAAATAAAAAATAGAGAAATGCAACTACATCACTAAACTATATTAATTAACTTAGGCTTTTCATCTTTAGTCTATAGATGCAACTCTGTGGTAGGCTTCATGCTTATATACAGACTTAGAGCTTCCAACTGACTTCCAGGCAAAAAACCCACAGTTTTCCTTTTTTTAAATGTCCAGCAGTGTCATTTGTGGATTGAATGTTTACAGTGTTCTTTCCCTTTGGGCTTACTGACCTAAACCTTCACTAAAAAAAAAGGCAATTTTTCAGTGCTATTATATGCTAGTAATTAAAGAACATTTCCTAATTTCTTTCTTGGTATTTTTTGCACTGTGTCTCACTCTCTCATTAAGCAAATTGGTACTTTAAAATAACAAAATGCAAAATTTAGACAAGATTGGACTGCAATAACAGTACAAAATATAGCAATACAGGAGCAATAATAGCAAAAAAAATGAGAGACGGTAACATTCACCAAATCAGAATTTTTTAGGGTTCAGAATTGTTGTAATGCCTGAAACCCCAGAATCCATCTAACATAGTGTCTATTAGGCAAGATATTTATTAATAGAAATAAATAGCAATATCTTGACCCAAGAAGCTCTTAAGGCAGATGAAATGCCTGTGGATTGAAGACGATCATTCATAAACTCTGAATTTTTGAGCCAGAAATCCTCCTCCAGTTTTATTGCTAGTGAATCTGGGATGTTATTCCTTCCGTATAAAGTTGCAGACATAAAATGCAAGTTGTTTTGTGGGTACAAATTAATATGTAGTATGTTAATGGATATTTGATAGCTCTGAATGAGCAAGAAGAAATATTTCAATGAAACAAAGCATTACTATCTCATAACAGGAGTCTGAATAGTGAAAACCTAATATAACAAGGCAAAGAACCTACTAAAGTAATAAATAGAGAGTTAGCTCTCCAGTATTCATGAACTAAGTCCTGGGTAGCTTAACTCTATTCAGTCCACAGCAACCAACATTACATAGCCAAATCTTTGAAGGATTTTGAAGATAGAATATCTTTTGAAGGAGATGTGTGTGTATTTTTTTTGTTGTGCTTTGTAACTCATTTTTAATAGAAAAATATTACAGAAGGAAATCATTCACTCTAATACTAAGAGTTGTTTTGGTAGCACATAATGGTTATGAATGTTATTGCTAATGGATAACACAGCAGGAAAATACATGGAATCTGGTCAGAATAGCAGAAGATGACAGACTTAGTTCTGCTGCTCGGTTTGCCTCTTCATATCAACATCCATTATAATTCCTGTCAATCTATCCACCTATGTTCTGATTTATACCCACTGCTAAATATGTACTGTGCTGTACTCTTGAATTATCAATTAGACTTTTTTTGACACAAAGCTACTTATTATTAATATTATGGCAATGTTATAATATGAGAAGTTTTGTTAAAAAAAAACAAACAAAAACTATCTCACCAATGGGAGCCCAGGTGCTGTGTGATTCAGTGAGCAGACGCTTTCAAAAGAGGCACTATGCATTTTTCTACTGTGCTTTTAGAAGAATTTTACTGTGATCTTAGCATTCCATACTGCTTAATTATGCTTAATTATCTTCTATGTCTTCTGCCCTTAGAGGTAGACGAGTGGCAGTTCTTCAGTTCTTTAAGTGGAGGATGACATGTGCTATTTCATCTCATTTACTCAAAGTGTAGAAGAGGGAAAAAAAGTTACTATAAACTTTAAACACCTGCCAGTGACAAATTACTTCAGAATCTCTTTGGAACTATTAATAGCCAGTGCTGCAACTTCAGTTCTTCCCAAGCAAGTGGAAACATTTTAAATGACTAGTGCAGTGGGTGGTGAGAAACCCCTTGATGCATCTCATGCATTTTTCATCATTATTTCATGCAATTATTTACCAAGAAAGAGTGTAGCAGCAAAGACTCCCTTTCAATTCCTTCAATTCCACCTGACTACACTTTAATTTCCTAATCAGTTCTTCTAAGTTATATATATGTTACTGTTTTTCTGTAGGTTTTGAGCATCTGATATGGAGAATAGAATTGTAATAACAGTCAGAGTACAAAATCACCCTGGGTTCTCTGGAGTGTGGTGGGGGAAATCTGTGCCCTCCCTCCTCATTTGACTCAAAACTGCTGTCAGATAGAAGCCAAGTCTCAGATTACAGCATGAAAGTTATTTCACAGAAGTCAAGGAGTCCTGGACAATCTTCCTCACTTTATCTAGCATTTTGCTCTTTTCAAAGTACAGTTTTCACTTGAGGCTACAGTGAAAACTGCAAAAGAAGCCAGAATGATTGCTGGCAAAACAAAAGCGGCATTAGGACTGATTCTCTCTGCCACTCTAGATTGTCTCTGTAGGTTTACTGCTACTAGTTTGTTTATTAAAAATAATAATAATTTTCAGCCTGGTCCATATAGATTGTCAGCAGTAAGCATACTTAAAGTAAAGAATATTGTCAGCAAAATTCATATTAACAGGCATAACTTCTGAAAGCAGAATAGTCATGTACTTGCTTAACACCTTGCCAGTTAGTTATATGAGGCAGCTGCCATTACTGTGGTATTTTAGAGCTCTTCCTGAGGCAAAAACTGCTGCAAGTGCAGTGGTCATTTTATTTAGTTATGGACAGAATTGGAAAATGTTCAGTTGCAGCCAACAAAAATTTTAGCTAAATGCTGAGAAAGCATCGAGCTGGTTTACTGGCATATTCAGAAAGGTCATAGAAAATCACTTCCACAGGTGATGTTTTTGTGAGGAGAACTAACTTCTAGAAAATAGTGGAAGTGATTTTTAGCAGGTGTTGTGCTGTAAGTGAATGTCTCATTTTTGTAGAATTTGTGTGTGCATTTCAGGAGCAGCACCATCGAGACTGATACCACAATGGAAACGAGCCTTCTTGAAACACAGTTACACCTTGTAAAGCCTAATGAAACATCATCTGTGTCAGTAAACATCCATGACCAAAACGACCATCCAAATCAGCTGCACTCATTACTGAAAGATGAGCTATATTTGCTAGGCATGTGTAAGAAGAGACTGATTATGTCATCTTATATAACTTGTGGTGTCCAAGATGCATGCACAAAGGCAAAAAATACAATAAAGGATTGCCTACCTTAAGTCTTCTGGAACAGCAGCTGGCAGACTGCTGAGACGCTTTAGGGAAAATGACAAGAGAGCAAATGACAAGAACAACCTGTGCTTAAGTCAACGATCCCACCCAACGTGTCTTGTTGTTTGACTATGAAAGTTTCTTGTCCTCTGAGCAATGATCCTGCTATGTACAGGATTCCCTAGTGCTTGATGGCTCAGTTTCTAGTTCTACCTATGTTCAGTTAGAATTCAAAAGAGAGGCTTGTCCCAAAAAGCCTCATAACTGCACATTCTAACATGATCATATTAATTTTTAGTGGTCTCCAAGTTGAACTCACCTGTGAGTGGAAAAACTAATTTAGTTTTCTCAGCCTGCAAAAACTTGCATCCATTCTTTTTCACCTGCTCGAAATAACTGAGGATTATAAATCAAGTAGTAAGTTTAGCTTTGCAGGTCCTACCTTAGAAAGTCCACGTCTTTCCCCTGCAACAAAGCTTGAGATTTTTCAATCAACCCCAGCTACTTACTTTCCAGTGCTGTGTCTATACCCAACATCTTTTCTGCATACTTAAAAAATATGCTCAGCTTAGTATAATTTGTATTTGCACCACTGACACGTTCTTTAAAGTGTGTTACAGAATCTGAGAGACACTTAAGAAACATAATCTGCTTCAAACGTCTTGGTGGACTTGCACCTTTTTAGAGGATGGAAAAAGGATGGAAACAAAGGAGGTATAGAAACAAAGGCACCAAAGAGCACATGAAAACAGCATAGCAGGAATCCTGGAGCTGCTCAAGGGAAACCTGTAGGCTGTGTCCCTGCAGAAGGCACAACCACCTTTTTTTCAGAAGTGCATGAAAGAAAATACTTAGGGTTTGGGCTGTGGTAGGACTTAAAGCTTTCTTAGATACTAACCTTTGCATTCAGACTCAGTCATAATCTTGTCCCACAATAATAGCATAATTACCTTCCTTCACAAGAAAGGAGTCTGGTGTGTACTTAGTTTCCATTCTTATTTCTGTCCTCTGCCTTTTTTTCATTTGAATATTTCCTGTTATAATCTGAACAAGAACATTATTGAATGATAAGCTACATAGAAATTATCAACCAGCATCAGAAAACTTTCATTTACCCTGATGAGCATTTACTGTTATAGAGCATCGTCTAAGGAGGAGTTTCAAGAATATAAAGGAGATCTACAATGTTTAGTCATGAAGTAGAACCATCTGTTTTCATTGCACACTCATAATTAATCTGAATCTGGAGTTTATATTCATCTATATCATTGAAATAAGGCAGAAATAGCATGATGTTGAAGGTCTCTGTTGTATCAAAAGTTTCAAATCCAAACGACAAAAAATAGCAGGGAACGGTGGGGGAGTATTGCCTTGGAAATCTGATTGTGAGAATTAAGACCTCCCTGGAAAATGCAAAGGTGAAATCAGTTAGTAAGCAACGTGTGGAAATTTCTGTGATCCTGGAGTTATATACTAAGTTTCAAGAACAGAAGGGAAAGGCCAAAAAAACCTGGAAGATATGATAGAAGCTATATTACAACAGCGATATCCCGTAAGATACACTTAAGGAGGATACCAGGCTGCTTCATACACTGGAGAAGGTGCACTTTTCGGGATGATGGTAGAGTAAATCTCAGAGCTGGGAACAATGGAGGTAGAGGAACAAAGACACTGAAGAGCAGAGGTATGAAAGGCATGGTGCTCTCTTGATATCTGCTGAAGACAGATATACTTCTAAACAGTGATTCAGCCCACCTATCTTAAATGCTTGTATGAGGGATTTAATCAACTGTTGCAGTCCAGAGAAACTGGATGAACAGGTTGAAAAAATACATCAATTTTAGATGGAAAAATGTTAAATAGTAAAAGGGGGGGGGAAGCAGTCCTGCCCTATACCCACCACATATTTAGCCAGTTGGCTTTTTTTTGAAGACAGGTGGTTGTAATTTTTCATTATGATCAGATCATGTGTTGCTTAGTAGGCTAAATGCAGCCAGACTCCTCATGCACTGCTAGAAAGTATCTATTAGCAGCAGGAAAGCAAGATGAAAGAATGGGGATGAAAGACTATACATAGAGAAAAAAAAAATTCAAAATATAAATTAATTTTTTAAAATGCCGGAGTTAGTTTTAAAGTATGATTTTTTTTTCCCCACAGGACACCTATAACATAATACCTAATATTTCCTTTAACATTTATTTCCATTCATTCTTTGATTGTAAAGATTCACCTATCAGCAGGTGCTCACTTAACAATGAAGAGGATTTTGTAGTGACAGATATATTTTTGATCAAAGTATACAAAGTAGGAAAATGATATCAAAATCTAGTTTGGAATATAAAATAATGCTGCATCAGTTGTCTAGCCTAATTTAGGTTCTTTTTAGTATCTGAATTTCCAGGTGGAATGATGAATACTGAGTCACAGTAAGATTGTTCCTTTCAGTAAAGGACCTGAAACACAGAAATACATGAAACTAACATTTAACCACTGCACAACAGTGCAGCGTGACAGACATTTTTTGTCTACCATGTCTTTACTACTGAATAATGAATATAGGCCTATTTCTGCAAGAAAAAGAAAAATGGAGATACCAAAAGTCCTGCAAGACTCAGTCTTCTGCATATTGTGTGTGTGATTTCATGTCTCTTGCACACCTGAGAAAATACCAGAATATGTGAAGTTTGTTCAAGCCATAGAAAACTAAGAGGTGAAATACTTCTTCAAAAGACAAGAAGTTTTTTCGAAAAGAAAATCAGTAATCAGAAGTAATTATGGGTTAAATATGCGCTGGATATTAGGAAAAGAACAACTTATGCTATGATGATAACTAAAAACTGGAATAGGGTGCTCAGGGAGGAGCATAGTAAACACCCATGGGGAGCCTGTGGAGGGTTTTCTCTTGTCTTGTTTTTTAAAAATGGATTATGGAAGGTTCTTTCAAGAATGGTTTGTAGACAGTTTGCTCCTTCTTTGGGCAAGCCATTGAACTAGATTGACCTCTTAAGATCTTGTTGAGTTCTATATTCTGTCACTTTTAGGAAATACAAATTACTTGTTAGCACAGAACCAAACAACTGTGTTAACCTAGGTGACAGTTAACACATACATAGTTATTTCCATGCTGAATAGATAATGTGTCATTTAATGCGAGCACAGACATATAAATGCATGCTTGCCTATAGAGAAAATTGCAACTCCTGCTGTTTGTAAGGAAATTCTGCTTTTATCAGAAATCATCAAAATACTTCTGTGCATTTTGATTAAGAAAGACACCTTTGGGATAGCAGACTTTTAGGAGCAGGGCAATAAAGCCTCTTTTTAGGTACCTGAATGAATATCCTCATTTGTGCACCAGAGAAATGCATTCGGCTCTGGCAACTGCTAAGCAGCAAACTCAGAAGTACAAGAGTCTTAGAGCTGACTGCCACCCAGACAATAAGGTGCCATGTGGTATATGGATCTTGGGTTTGATGGAAGTCTTACTTGGCTCCTATGATGTTGAAGATACACTTGCAAACTATGGCATTGCAGAGCCTGGACAATTAATCTATGTGTTTTCTTATACTGCCCAGCCAGCAAGTAGACTAAGGGCACAAGAAGCTGGAAGGGGCCATCACCAGGACAGCTGATCCCAAATGACCAAAGGGATATTCCAGACCACGTGGCATCGTGCTGAACAATAAAACTGGGTGGAGTTCGCCGGCGGAAGCAGAGGGGTGTGTCAGAGGGTATGGGATGGACATCCCACTGCTTTGAGACTGACCGTTTCATGTCAACCCACAAGTTTTATCTTTATCCTGAATCTCTTCACCATCACAGTGAGGATGTTAGTGAGCGCCTGTGTGGTGTTTAGCTGCCTGCCGAGTCAAACCATGACACAGGAAGACCAAGCAAAACTCATAGCTGTTTGGAGATGGATTTGCTTTCCACCTTGCCAAGATTTTACCCCATAGTTTTCCAGCTTATTCCTGAATTTCATCCTCATCCTGTTTCCTGTAGTGTGTGAAATCTAACACGTGAAATTGTAATAACATGTTTTTAATTTGCAGATAAAAATCAGACATAAAATGGGCTTCATATGAAGTTAGTTTGGAAATAACTATGAGAAGTTTCCTCTCTAAATACTGTTTTTATCAGACCTCATTATAATTTAAAGAAAATGAAATTACATTTATTAACATTGCTGTATTTTTTATGTGATGCCAATTAATAATAGCTTTATTTCCTTATGTCTGTCAAAAATTCCATGTAGCGCTGAAAGCAAATGCCTCCTAATCTGTGACGCAATCTCATTTATTTTAATTACACAGAGTTCTCTGTATCACTTGCCAGTGAGTCCATAACTTTATTAGGCTTGTTCTTCAGTAAGGCCCAGTAAGCACTCCTAGCATGGTTATGCATGGATATGTTCTCAAGATTTGGCTTCAGTTCAGAAAGCATTGAGACAGCACTGTGAATGAGAGTTCTGAAAGTATTCCCAACATGAATACAGCTGATAATTTCTCAGTGTAAGAAATTGTACTTCATCAGCTATTACCTTGTTTCACACACCAAAATGCCAAGGCTTTCAGTTCTGTCTTTCTCATTAAGAGTCAACAGCAAGCGGAGCGTCAAGCAGAGAAAACAGGGTGTCAGCAAGGAGATGATGTGGCAACACAAAGAGGTGCTATTAGCAAATGTGCAAATGGGCAGTTGTTAATGTTGGAGATACAATGAAGCCCGAGGACTGACTGGATTGCTGTGTTCTGCGGCAGAGAAATTAAGAGGTAAGGCACCAGGCATCAGCAGCTCTGTCTCAACATCTTCAGAAAATGTCTCAGTATTCTAATAGAGCAAGAATGTGTCAACGGGGAAATTTTCACTTAATCTTTCAAATCCTCATTTAGTATGCACTATAACTTGAAGATAGACCCAAGAAGTTCTGTGATGAATTATAAGCACAGATACAGGGATTTCAAGAATTTTTCTCAGATTCGGTCCAGACTGGAAATCTGGTGTTCTCTCCTTTCCCTTTAATTATAAATAAAGATTATACCAAGTTCTTCATGAGACAGTGACCTACTGTATGTTTTGTGAGACCACTTTGTAACTTGATGGTATGCTTCAACCACTTGAACATCTCAGAAACTCTTCGGATATCATTCTGTGTAATTCTGCCTGATTTTTAATACCTTCCAGGACTTATCGGACTGTGAGAAAGCACAGAAATAGCAACTCTTGTAGAATAGTTCTCCTTTTCATGTACTAAAGAGACCAAGTACAGCAAACTGAACACATTAATCATCTGGAGAGGTAGGAAACAGAGCTTAACCCAGCACTGGAAATTATGAGATCTGGGTCACATAACCCTTGACAAATTGTGTTCCTGTTGACAAAATGGAGACTTAACTGCTGTTTTCTGGGTGGTAAAACAGAAACAAGGGCGTACAGCTGATCTATCATGTGCTTTCAAAGCCTTATTTTCACAAATGATAATCAGCTGAAAATATTTGAGTGTATATTCTAAAACAGAAAACTTCAAGCCCTTTCCCTTGTTGGGGAAAGCATGCTATAAGTGAAAAGAGTAGGCTGTGGAAGAATTAACAATAGGGGCTTATTTGCATTTCTGAGCATTTCCCCTTCTCAGAAGTCACAGTTTACCCAAGAACCCTGCAGAGACCCTGCTTTGCCAGGATGGATCTGAGCAGGAAAGGATTGGGCTGAAGCACTGCGACCAGATGTGGGGCGTGGCCATGGCTCACAGGGCCTGTATAAAAGCCAAAGAAATGCATATGAGGTGTTATGAGAGACATGTATCTCCTAGGATCATCCTAAGAGTGGCCAAATGAAGCATTATGCTTCAAACCAAGCAAGTTTAGGCATTATTTTGCTTTGGTAATTTGGTTGATTTTTTTCAGTGCTCCATTGTAAGTCATGATGACAACTCAAAATTGGAAGCCTTCATACAAATCCAAACTAATAACCTGCTTATTCAAAAAATGAAAATTATTATGATACCATACAACCTCAGCAATAGTTTGGTTTTGTTTGGAGGTACAGACTTGGAGAACAGCACTAACTTACCAAAATAATTCCCATATCCCTTTCAGAATATAAACAAAGTATGTTTCTATACTGATAATGGAGTAGGCAGATGATCAACAGGGTTGGCACCTTTTAAATAGAATCACTAATGCTTTTTGTGTTGCAGTGATGTTGCAGCCTTATTGGAATTGCAAAAAAGATGAAGAAGGGCAGGAGAGGTGAACAAAGTGATAAAGGTTTTAAAATGATCCCTTTGTGCAACACAGCAAACTCCTCTTTACTTTAGTGCATTTGTTAGGTCTGGCTGAATTATTTGGGGTGAATAATTTATGTCACTACTTTTGGATTTTTTTCCATCAGAGGAATTATTTCAAGGTCTATGTGAAATTGAATCATACATGATAATTTCTTTGGTAATCTTACTTTGTATTTACAAATTATACTAAGTAACAACAAACTGTTTATAACCAGATATTCATGTAAGTTCCACCAATCACAACAGTAGAGGAAAAGTGTCTACAAAACAATAAAACCTCAAAATGTATAAATAAAAACCTAGCCCTTTTAAAAGCATACTTTTAATTTTAGAACGCATCTATAAATGAATCAGCAATAAGAATTTTATTTTTTTAAGTGCCTTTCAGGGAATGTAGGACATAAGGTATACATGATGAAAGTTTCTTTGGAACTCCCTCTCTTCATAGTTAATTTGCGATTCAAGAATAAAATTTTCTTTTGATTGTACAGATTGTATAGCAAGGAATGTACAGGCAGAATTTGGAGCTGAATTTCAAATGATCCACAGAAGAGATGATTTCTAGGTCTTTGAAATTGGTATGATTACACAGAAGTCATAGCTGGAGGAGCAAGGATTATTCTTCCATGCGTGATTTGCATCCAGAAGGCGAGACAGAAACAGAGCACTTGTACCTAGATGTCCCTTATCTCTTTTCTTCAAACATGTGAGCTGTATGCATTACAGTCCTGCCACAATTTGTCTTCTGCAGGAACCATAGAGAATTAATATTCTGCTTAACATCAATTTCTCTGAGGTATTCTAAAAGAGGGGAATGGGAATCCACAAAGGTCCAAAATTTGGAGACTTTGGAGACCTTTCAACTTGTAGTCTCGATTATTTCCAGGCAAAACCCTTCTGCAGTCTACACAATCTGAAATAAATTAAGGTGTCCTAGCTCTAATTGTTCAGTCTGAGAACTTTGATTCTGTAGTTGGATATGAATTCAGAATCCTCGATGATACTATATGGTTAACTAAACATCTATATTTGCTCTTATTTCATGGAAATATCAGTATCTTAAGAAAGAATTTACTGATAACAAAGGAACTGAAAAATTTTGCACTTCAGCAATGATGTTGACTCTGCAGTGACATGAATTGTAAAAGTGGGTACCCTAAAGGTACAAAAAGAGGTCCCTGGCTAAATCCAGAACACTGATTTGTTAACTGGAATGACAGCATTTTATAAAATTAATCCTCATTACTATGATTCCTCTTTGAAACAAATGGAACTGTTGAGTTGTTTTGATTCTTTTACTGAAAAGATGATCAGATTTTGACAGAACAATCCTAATAATTTAGAACTCTCAGAATTTTTATTTATTACTTGTTGTGAGAGACTGAAATTGGTTAATGGCTTAAACATTGTTAAGATCACTGAAAGACTTTTGTCCACTGTAGCAAACTGTGCAAAGAAGCAACTGCTCAGGGAAGCCCACCCCTCCACAAATATGCCTACTAATTTGGACTGTGATGAGAACTTGAGATGAGATAAGGGATTCCAATTATCCCAGGAGAAGAATGTATCCACAAGTGTGAAAGAGTAGCATGTTGATGGCTCGGGGGATCCAGATGTGTAAAATCGTTGCCCAGGTGCTGAGGGACTGCAAACCCACCACCTCAGGCTACAAGCTGGGTGTTGAACAGGATAAGGAAAGAGGCAAATCCTGTGCGGTGGGGCAGTGTTTCTTTGTCTTAACACAAATGAGTCAGTTGTGGTAACTTTCCTCTGGAACTGCCAGAACAATTTCCATGTAGCCTGCAGGTACTAATCTCTGCCGATGTGCCACAATGGTCTATAATGGATTCACCTGCACTGAGAGTAACAGGCAGCTGTAACATCTTAGAAGGTGTCAAAGACTCCTGAAATCCCTGATCCGGTATTACACCATCCTGTGTAAAACTCCCTGCCCCAGGGGAGGTATAGGGGCCTTTCTACCTAGTCTAATCGTAATAGACATATTGTGCTTCTTTGCTCACCCACAGGCTTCCCTCACCACACAGGCTTCTTTCCTCAGCACCCTGGGCTCCCCTCGACAGATCCAGACTGCAACCATTCAACAACACTGGGACTCTCACCACTGAGAAGGCCACTCAAAGAGGATCAAGGGGACACCGTAGGAATCCATGGAGTTGTAATGCTTTTTCTACTTCCTCTCTCTGTTACTCTCTGTCCTCTGCTCTCTCTTTTCTCTATTGCTATCTCTCTATCTCACATTTGCTGTTAAATAAAAATCCATACTATCGACTTTGGCATATGGTCTTGTTTGCACCTTAATTTGGGAAGAGGCATCTCTCTAATAGTGTTAAAGAACCTGATCATAACAGCTGTATTCTTAAATTTTTCTTTTGTTATTTTTACCTATGTGAATTGTACCTAGCAGACAATAAATGCATTTTAACATAGGTTTTAAGAGAAAGATCATAAAAACTGCTTAGAGATAGGGGAGTGGTAAAATGCCTTATAATTCAGTACATCCTTTATTGAAGAGATTTGGCCCCTATCTCCCTATTTCAAACACTGATCTAGCAGATGTAGAGTTAAAAAAATAAATATAAATCAAAAATATCTATTAGCAGTATTGTTTTTGGGAAAAAGTAAGTTTGAATGGGATCATATTTCACAACTAACTCAATTAACTTCAGAGAACAATTCATCTTGTTTTGCTCTTCATCTAGACAGTACACTAGATAAGAAGGTACTGCATGCACAGGGTAACAGGAAATATGTTTTTTAAACAATTTCAATAAACTATGTCCTGGCTTGCTAGGTATTGTTTTGCTGGAAAGAGACCCAAACTATAGGTCCAAAATAAATCAATGTTTATCATACTGTTTTAAATGCTGATAGACTTCTATTGTTGTTGTAGTAAAAACAAACTACCGTATTTGGTAGTTTTATCATTAAAGAGAGCATCAGCAGAACTGACAATACAATATTCATATTTCATTGCTGTCTTTAGGGCAAACAAGCCTTTCTGCAGCTAAGTGTGCTGTTTGATGGGGAAGATAACACACATAAGTGCTGATTCTGTAAATAAGTGAAGTTAGTTTGGCTGCACAGGGACAGTCAATCTGTGTGTGATCAGTTCTAAGACTTATTTTTAATGACTTATGAGAAGAGGTTTTATACCTCTCCTGTGCATACTATTTGCCTGCCTTTCTTGTTTTTATACTCAAAGAATCACAAAATCACAGAATCATCCAGCGTGAAAGAGACTTTCAAAATCATCTAGTCCAGTTGTCAACATAGCACCACCATATCCCCATTTGCCACATCCAGACACCTCTTGAACACTTCAACACCTCTCTGGGCAACGTATTCTAATGCCTGACCTCTCTTTCAGTGAAAAAATATTTTTCTAATATCTAATCTGAACCTCCCCTGGTGCAATTTAAGGCCCTTTCCTCTTTTCCCTTCAACTTAACACAAGAGAAGAGATTGATCCTCACCTCACTACAACCTTCTCTCTATGTCTTTCTGCTACAAAAGTTATTTCTCAGGAAAAACAAATGATACCAGAGTTCTGAGGTGTAGCAGGACTAGTACTGCTTGCAATGGAATGTACCATGGAAAATTACGTATAGCTGAGCCAAGTGATTTAAAGGAACTAGCCAAGCAAAGTAAAGAAACAATGAAGAAGGGAACCAAAGCAGCCAAGCAGGCAACACCAGGTTACTCTATAACCAGGTGTATTGTCATAAAGAATTCCGTAAGGTACTGCACTGGAGGCTCCAGACAGAAACAACCACCAGAGACCCTGGGTGAAGCCCCTCAGAGACGTTATGTAAATGGCCAGTCTTCGCGAACGAAGATCCGGGGAAGGTCTTTACACCTTCCAGCCTGCGCAATGGATTTTTTAGGTGAGACACAGTGTGCGCGGAACTGAGCCCACCCTTTAATCCTAAGGTTCATCTGCCGGGGCCAA
>JAWMRA010000113.1:82566323-82596637 GCA_035584735.1 Pseudotriccus pelzelni | reverse complement strand
GAACTCTTTTAATAAATCGGACATATTGCAGATCTTATAGGTCGTGTGCATTTGTACCCTGAGCCCCTCCATCAACACCTTTTCTGTTCCCAATGTCTGTGTAACCTACATGCAATTATCTACAGGAATATAGGCATCTAAAGGGTTTAGCAATTAGGCAGCAGTTCTGAAATTGTCAATGGCACTGAACTGAAAGACTTGGACAGAGAATCAAATGCCTAAGTCTGAGGTGGTTTGTTGTTTTTGTTTTTTGTTTTTGTTTTTTTTTAACTTTATTTTCCAAACTCCTGTCACAGTTCATTGCAAAACAAGATGCTTTGTGTAAGATAACCAAACCCAACCAAACAAACCTCAAACAAACAAGCCAAGCTTGATTATCTTTCCAATTCAAGATCATTCTGTAAACCTGACACATTATTGTGAGGGTTTTTTTCCCCTCTGGCTCAAAAATATCTGACAAAAATGTAGGAAATAACAAGCTTGTAAAGGTTTTGTTGTTGTCAAAGAACACATAAAACTAAGTGTGAGATAAGAATTGAACAAATAATTGTCATTTCTTAGAGCAATTTTTGTCACAATTAGCGAAACAAAGTGGAAGACTGAAATACAAGATCAAAGAAAATATTTGAACAGTTCTAATACATGTCAAAGTTACTGTTACAATTAAATAGAAAAGGAAACAATGTGACACTACAATCAAAACAAGCACATCAGCAAATCTACAGGTTGTAGTGTTACAGAACTCTTTCTACCAGAACGTCATCAAAGATGAAATTCAGGCGTCACCACAGGTTAAGCTCAGCCCAGGATATACATCATGAAAACCTGGTGCCTCCTTCAGTAATGCAGTGAGGATCTGCAGTCACTGCTACCAAGTTGCTCTTGGGTTACCAAGATTCATTTTGTATTGCACTTACATCCAGGCTTTCTGTAACGCTTGGCAATGAAATTGGTTTAGGTCTGCTACTACTTCTAAAGTAAGTGGAATATTAATCACTAACAGACACAGAGACTGAATTTGTACTATCAGACAAGTAGCTTGCATGTGGTACCACGTCTGTATCACTGGTCTCTAGTGGATTTTAATGGGAAACATAGCAAAAATAGGATGGCTCTTCAGCCTTGATCCATCAAATGTTTAGTGATATGGTATCACAGAGATGGTATCGTGATCATTCCACCTAATAGTCTAGCTTCCATCCGTTTGACATTTCTGATACTGAAACAATTAAACCATTGATAGACTTCAGAGCATACAGTAATGCTTTTCACAATTCCACTACTCTGTGACCAAACTGGTCTGTGTTTGAAAGTAATGTCTGATAATTTAAACAGGCATCACTGATTCTTCCATCACTGACAGAAAGAGTGAGTTTGTACCAGATATTCAAAATAGCTCACTCAGTCTAAGCCCTAACTTTAGTTCTAGAGTTGGATTCTTGCATAACACTGCTTTTTTCTTTGGTTCTTTAATTTTGATTTTTTTCTCTCTGCTTTCCTTTTTACTAATTGAAGTTTCAGACCAAACACTGCATTCTGAACACTGCCTTTCACCAGGGAAATCAGAAAAAATGATCAGTATCATTTGTTTGAAACCGTTTGCAGTACCTTTTTGAAAATTTGGAATTCTTAAATCTGTCCCCAGCACTTGTAGGAAAGCATATCTGTTGCTCAGTTGCTGGGCTGACAAAAGGTGAGAGAGGAAAGACAGAGGAAGATCATAGAATCATAAGATTTGCTGAACTGGAAGGGGCTAGGGGTAGGATTAGAGGTCATCAAGTTCAACCCCTGGCCCTGTGCAGGACACTCCAACAATCACACCACGTGGTAGAAAGCATTGTTCAAACACTGCTTGAACTCAGGCTTGGTGCTGTGACCACTTCTCTGGGGAGCCTCAAACACCCTCTGGGTGAAAAGCTTTTCCCTGATATCCAACCTAAATCTCCTCTGACTCAGCTTCATGCTGTTTACTTGAGTCCTGTCACTGGTTATGAGAGTGTAGAGATCGGTTCCTGTCCACCCACTTCCCTTTGTGAAGAAGTTGTAGATTGCAATGAGGTCTCCCCTCACTCTCCTCTTCTCCAGGTTGAAAAACAAGGGACTTCAGCCACTCCTCATATGGCTTCCCTCCAGAACCCTCACCATTCTAATGGCTCTCCTTTGGATGCTGTCTAATAGCTTAATGTCTTTTTCACATTGTGGTGCCCAAAAGTGCACACAATATTCAAGGGGAGGCCTCACCAGTGCAGAGCAGAGCTGGAAAATCACCTCCTTTGGCTAGCTGGTGATGCTCCGCCTGATGCCCTTCAGGACAAGGTTGGCCCTCCTGGCTGCCAGGGGACTCCTGAGTCATATTCCACTTGCCATCGACCAGGACCCTTTCTGTTGTGCTGCTCTCCAGCCTCTCATTCCCCATTCTGTACACACAATCAGGATTGCAGAATCCAGCATTTGCTCTTGTTAAAATTCATATGGTTGGTGATTGCCTCTAATTTGTCAAGGTCTCTCTTCAGCTCCTCCCGATTTAGTGTCATCAGCAAACTTGCTTAGCATTCCTTTGGCCTCCTAGGTTGTTAATGACGATGTTGAAGAGAACTGGGCCTAAGATGGAGCCCTCCGGAACGCAACTGGTGACCAGTCACCAGCCTGATGTTACTCAATTCACTATAACTTTTTGTGCCTGACCTATGAGCCAGTTGCTCACCCACCACATAACATGGTTATCCAGCTGTGTGCTGAACATTTTTTCCAGAAGGATACTATAAGAGACATTATCAAAACTTTTGCTGAAGTCCAGAAAGATTACATCTGCTATTTTCCTAGAACAACTAGGTGGATTACACTGTTGGGGCAGGAAATCAGGTTTGACAAGCAGGACTTCCCTCTCATGGAGCTGGGCTGGCTGTGACTGAACTGGAGTACTGCACTGTTCTCCAGGTGTTATTCAGTACCTCCCAGAATAATCTTTTCCGTGATTTTACCTGACACTGAAATGAGACTGACAGGACTGTAGTTTCTAAGGTCCTCCCTCTTGCCCTTCTTGAAAATTAGGACAACATTTGCCAGCTTCCAGTCAGATGGGACCTCTGCAGATTCCCAAGACCCCTTAAAAATCATTGAGGGAGACTTTGTGATGACATCAGCTAGCTGTTTTAGGATTCTGGGATGAATCCTATCAGGACCGTGGATTTGTAGGGATCCAGCTGGAGCAACAGATCCTGCACAATATCAGGATTGTCTGGGAGTCTCACAGTCATGGTCCTCCGGCTCAGAGCACTGAGACCCCCTTGGGCCATCATCCGTGTTGAAGGCAGAGGCAAAGGAAGTGTCAAACACCTCTGCCTTGTCTCTGTCCCTGTTTGTGAGGTGACCATCCTCAACCTGGAATGGGCCAATGTTATTTCTCAGCTATCTTTAGCCATGAATATATTTGGAAAAACTTTTTATTGCCCTCCACATTTCTGGCCAGCTTCAACTCCAGTTGAGCTTTGGCTGCATGAATTTTCTCCCTACAGTGACAAGCAATATCTCTGAATTCTTCCCATGTCACCCTGACCTTGCTTCCACTGGGCATACACATTCCTTTTTTGCCTTATTTCCAAGAGAATAACCTTAGCCAAGCCAGCCTTCTGTCTCACCTGCTTGACTTCTGACATTTGGGAATTGCCTGCTTCTGTGCCTTTGGGAGGTGATGTTTGAAAAGGACCAGCACTGATGGATCCCAGCACCTGCAAGAACATTTTCCCAGGGGACTTTACTCAGTAGTTCTCTAAGCAGTCTGAAGTCCGTTCTCCTCATGTCCAGAGTTGAGGTTTGCTGGCACTTTTCCTCCTGTTAACAGAGATTTTAAATTTGATTGCTTTGTGGTCACTGTGGCCAAAACAGCCATCAATTTCTGCTTTGCTTGTGAGATTCACTCTCTTGACAAAAAGCAAATCAAGTCAAGGTCAAACATTTTTTTTCTATTTTTAATAAGAATAAACACATAAAAGCAGGGCATATCATACTACAGGGAAAATAAATTTGTGCCCAATCTGAGAGCATTATTCACATTAGACATTTTCTGATATGCAGATTGAGGTAGTTTTGTATGGGTTAGGATGTGGTAAAAGTAGAGGGAAATATTTGCTGTCAAACAAATATACTGGTTCTGTTTCCTCCTGGCAGAATACTTATTCTGAAAGACAGTGCCATTATTCTTGTTCCATTTAACATGGCAAACTTTTTCTTGAAGAGAGGAAAAAATAAAAAAAATTAAAAATTTACTTATACAAATGCAGTTGAAATTAGTATAAGAATGCTGTGATATGACTGGCAAATACACTGATTAAAAATAGGCATTGTGGAAAAAAACAAGAATGAAGGTAAGATCTCAGCTGGTGGCACTCTGATGACAGCAGAATCTTGATGTGTCCTGTTCTATTGTAGTCAGCCTTGCCCTTGGAGTTTGGAAATGGCTCTGGGAAATTATGGGATTTGTATTTAAAGCAGTTCCCTGCGCTGGTATCTGAATGCTGAGTAACATAAGTAAACACAAACGTCACCTGTATAATAAGAAAGAGACACTGTACATGAAGTTCAAGGTAAATCAATAATTCACATACATAAGTTAATTCAACTTATACATAAATAAGTGTGGATATAGCTATTTGACCAAAGCATGAGCTCTGGGGAATAGGTCTTTTTCAAACCTAGATTTTACAGATCTGCAGACAATCATTACTGTAGGGTTTTTTAAATACTTAAGCTGCAAAAACACTAGCTCAGAATGTTTTACTGCTGGGTGTTTATTTCCTGTTTTTTCTTTTTTTCTTTTTCTTCCCAGTCAGTTTTTCCTAGGACAAACTGTGGAAAAAAGGCAAAATCAGAAAATTTGAAATGAGTTCTTATAATTTGTTTAGGCAAAGTTAATAAACATTTACTTTCACAATTATACATCTGATATCAGGACAAGGAAGTTTGGTATTTTTATTTAATTTTCATAAACAGCACACTAAAACACCCACAGATATAAAAGCATTCACAGTTAATATACTTTAGCTTATGTTATTGTCTCATAAAATCTGTGGATGACAAATATTTTGTTCATTCTCTTTTACTGGGTTTCAAAGTATTGTTTTTCTACTCACCATGGGTTTGGGTTGTAATCCATATAATTCATGTAAATACTGCATTTTCTGTCTTTGCTGATGTCATAGCCCAAAATTCAAATGAAACTTTCTGTCAAAATCACCAAGTTTCACCTAATCTGGTGAAAAATCCAGATATTTTGCATGGTATCCATTCAAACCACAAATCAGAACAGCTTTTCTCAGTACTGTGTTTCATAACACAAAAATGCTTGTGAAGTTCAGCAAAACTTTCGAAGAACTTGGGCTGAGTTTTGGATTTTAACAGAATTAAAAACCAGATGTTTCATATGATTTGGAGTTTTGCACTGCAAGCTTTGCCCAGCTCTTCTCCACAGTTAAATGGGACAACATTCACTAAGACAACAGTATTTTATGAAGACTTTTTTCCCATTTCTTTTAACAAAGTACACTTTGAAGAATCTTATGAGAAAATAAATTTTTCTAAACCCTTAAAATGAAGAGAAAATGACAGAGATTTTCTGGTCTCATGTAATCCCAGTTTTATGACACTGTGAATGCACAGTATGTTGCAAGGGGAATAGAAGATTGCAGTGGAGATTTGTCCTGATATCCAGTAGTTTGCTGAAGATTTTCTGGCCTTCTATCTAACTCCAGACTAACCACATTCCATTTCACCTTCTTTTTTTCTGTCATTCGAGTTGCTCCTTCACGCTCCTTTCAAACTCCTTCAAGTATGATTTACAAATACTATTACCACACTCAGCTTATGCAACTTCATATGTGACTGCCTAAATAGAACAAAAGACAATTTTTATGTAGCTGGCACATATTCTTTGAACATTGCTAAGGGCTTACTACACCAATCATTCACAAACAATGGTTGGACTACTAACTCATAACACCTCCCACAATACAAACTGCAACATGGAGAGTTCCTTAACATATTCTAAGGACTGTGTTGTGTTAAAGGAAACACTCCAAAAAATATTTTTCCGAAAGCATGTATTACACTGTTGAAGCAGAACTCACTTTGAATGATTGTAGGGTGGAATGGGTTGAGAATTGCTCTGTTTTATATGTGGGCTAAGGTACTCTAGGTAGAAAAATGCAAACCCTACTCTCTTTTATAGGTTTTTCAAAGTTTAGTTTTCACACCTTGACATTTAGTTTTGTCCAGTCTTCCCCAGAATTTGCCAATTAGCCTCTGAAAATCTGGTTCATACAGAAACAAGCCAAAGAACAAAATTAGGGGAAAAGAAAGGGGCAAATGTGGAGGCAGCAATGTTTTTGTGATAAATCAATCACCTTAACATCACATTCTTCATGCTGGGCATGGTAGATACGGATATATATACACCAGAAAAATGTTCAGAGAGGTTTTCAAATAGAATAGAAAGGTTGCAACGGGAAAGGATGTGGGGAGAAAAAGGAAAGTTCTCTGAGAGCTTTAGGGAAAGTGTAACTTGAATCCTTGAAACTGGAAGTTAGATAAGAGCATCTCTAAAATTATTCTATGATACTATGAAAGAAACCCCTGCAGCCTGCTAAGCCCTTTAAGATACCTGTAACAAGAAGTTCAAGCATATGTCCAAGAGGAAAAATACAGATTAACTTGGAAAGAGAAGACAGAAGAATTTAGAAGTGTTTATCAGGGGGCACATAACTACTTGTTTTTCAACCCAGCAAATGAGATTTAAATGACAAAGTAAGTAATAAGAGTTAAAGGAACATCAGTTCTGAGACACTGCAATCAGTCTGACACAGTTACTCCCTTTGACAACAAATTGGCATTTGCAGACTTGCACTCAAAAACCAGACATCCTTTAGGTAGGTTCAGTTTTGAATATACTGATCCTCCCACTGAAAAGAGAGATAAAAATAAGAAGCTGCCCCATGGAAAAAGTAAAGGCAAAAAGATATTTTGTAGCATCGCTCAAGTAACTTTAACAGTTGTGAAAGGTACACAGCATGCCCATGATCTCATAGTAAAAATATATGTTTCTTACACTGGGCAACACAGTTATGTAAAAAACATCTGCCAGCCAAGCTCTGTCTACCAGTCACTTATGCCAGCACTTAGCAGGAAGGAAAATGGAAAAAAACCCCAACAAGCCAACCAAAAAACAATCCCCCCCCAAAACCAGTTCCCCAAGACCCCACAATTCAGCAGTTAACACAAGCAGTTGAGGATAGAAGCCTTTCACAAAAAAATGTCACATATTGAAGAAATACATAAGCTCATCTGAATGATTTTGCTGAAAAAGACTTTTTTCACCTGATCTGAAAGGAAAATAACTACTTGGCAAACATTTAAAATATGGCTTATAGCTAAATGTCCTCACAGTTAAACAGAAAGAAGCTTTTGGTAACAGCTGTAGCTCTTTCCAGTGATGTGAGCTAGTCTTCTAAAGTCCTTCGCTTGCCTTTTTTTAAAGCTGACATTTTAAAAATATAATCTTGGAAATTCAGTAATTTCAATACTGATCTTCAACTATAAGTAATATATATATTGTCTTTAGGGCAATGCCTACAGGATGAAGATTGTTTTTTCAGAATAAAAGTTGTGGGAGTTTTTTAAAATTTTGTTTTGTTTTGTTTGTTTTCAGAAAGCAAATTTTATTTTGTGAAGGAAGAATTAGAAAAACAAGAACTGTTTTGGAAAATACAATTATCTAAATGACTTAAATAAAGTCTTTTCAACTATAGTTTATGTGATATCCTATTGTATGCTTTCCTCTTCTTACAGATTTTTCCTTTTTTTCATAATGAGCTAGCTTTTTGCATGTATGTTTTTGAATCTTTTCCCTGTGAGTTCTTAGGGATGTCTAAGTTTTAAAGGCAAGATACTAACACCTAGGCTTTGTAACCGAGATACCAACAAGAAAAAATTAAGATTGTTGTCATTATGAAGATGTTGCTGCTGCTGAAAAATTGTATTTCATACAGTACTTGTCTTAAAAAAGAGTATTTTTAAAAATTATTGTTTAATAATCATAAGGTTGATGCTAATTACTCACTTCTCTATGGATCTTGTTAGTTTTAATAAAATTTTGCAAAGATAGAGTTTTTGTATTTTCAAATCTATTAGTCAATTTATGTAGGAATTTGCCAAACAATTTTTGAAGAGGGTTGGAGTGCAGACTCATAGAAATCCTGAGCAAGAATTTGCTTACTTTATCAGTTCAGCTGTTGTAACAGCTATTTAAAATAATGTAGATACAAACTAGAGTACTGGAGCTTAATGATGGTGACAACAAGGTTGAGTTTTATGGGTAAGAATTGGGGACAAGGCCAACAAGGCAGATGTCATGGTGGGAGTCTGTTTTAGGCCACCTAACCCAGCTGAAGGTTAGATGAAATATTCCATAAGCAGCTGGGAGAAGTCTCACAATTGTGATGCCGCTCAAGATCATCTACTCCATAACCTTTCCCAGCACCAAGGTCACACTGATTGGTCTTGTTTTTTAAGGCTAGTCATGCTGCTAAAGGCTTCTCCCAGGACAACCAGGGAACCAGGCTCAAGCCAGCATGTGTTTATGAAAGGCAGATCCTGCTTGACCTAGCTGATCTTCTTCTGTGACACGGTGACATGCTTAATGGATGAGAGAAAGGCCGTGGATATTGTTTACCTGGATTTTAGTAAAGCCTTTGATGCCATATCCCACACCATTCTCCTGGAGAAATTGGCTGCTCATAGCTTGGGTGGGTGGTGGCCTAGTGGTGGACTTGGCAGTGCTGGATTAATGGGTGGACTTGGTGATCTTATATGTCTTTTCCAATATCAATTTTTCTGTTCTTTTGCTTGAGTAGATCTGTACTCTCAGTTCATTCTAGTATGGCTCAGTATCAAGCCAGACTACAGGTGTATTCCGACAGTCTTCATTTAGTGTAGATAAGGTAATGCTTTCTGGATCAGGGATTGGAACCCAGGTGTCACCTCCCTGGTGATGTCCCAGCCTGCAGGCTAAGTCAGCCCCGTCTTATGGACCGATGTAGTACTCCAGTAGAAAGTGGATCAGTTCCAGGTAGAGAACCTCATGTAAGAGCATTTACCCAAGAAAACAGGAATCTTGGGTGTGTTCCTCCTCAAAACAATGTATTTGAACTTAAATAAATTTTAAATGCCTCCTTCATGCCTTCATTTAAATCTTTGTATTTTGTGTAAAATTCTGAAGTGTTCATTGAATAAATAATAGTAATAATAAGGATTTGACAACTTGAGTACTTAAGAGATGGAATACCTGAGCTCAGACACAGTATACAAGGCAGATTGGTACCAACAGGAAATAACAAGTGACCTTCAGTCCGGAATTTTAAGGAGTTCTAAGGGTTTTAAGTGAGTAGGTATTCATTTCTGGGGAAAAAAATCAAAGCATTTAACATGGAAGATTAGAAACAAAGACCTGCAGAGAAATGACGTTCCCTTCTGTTGTTCAAACTACTAGCCTGCAATACTTCCTCTTTTACAAATACCAATATCACAGCTTTCTCCCTTTGGAGAATGAAAAATGTGTTGTATAACTAATTGTTTCACAATCCATTCCTGGTACTGTTTGATCCTCATGACCACGGAAATATCTCGGCACCTTTCACAGGTGGGATGTTTGTGTGAGACCAGGAGGTATTGTTACACCTGGTCTGAGCCCAGAGACTGAAAGCACATTGAGCAAGTTCCTCTCTGCTGTAGCTTTGGCCAGATTATGTGTTGCAGCCAGTGTTGCTGACATTGCTGTGGAAGTAGCCTGCATCATTTAGTGTTTTGTTAGAAGAAGAAAATGCTGTTTCTATTATATACACATATTTCTGTAACTAGACATGATTTCGTTATAAGTTTAATGAAGTATAATTGCTTTTTTCCCTCCTCCTCAAGCCTGTCTCTGTGAATTACTTCTGAGAGTAAAAAGGAGTCCTACCACCTAATATGTTGGCTATAGATATGAATATTTCTAGAAACTGACTAAGAGATCAGGTAAGAGGGGGTTAAAAATATGTTGAGTGAACTACAGAACAGCTTCCATCCTTCTACAACAGCTCTACATTGCAGCAATTAGTTTTAGATCTGGTAGGAAGATTTCAATGAAGTATAATATGACCGTTTGTTAAAGTTGAAAGCTTATACTCTTACTGTACATGAAACCTTCAGTAATATAGGAAAGGCTTTTAAGAAGCTCTTTGTGTTTGCTCTCCCTGTTTCCCCAGCTCCCAGACTGCTAAAGAAACAATGATCCCAGGACCCGAGCACTACTGGAGAACATGGCTTCATGCAGGCTGCTCTGAGTTTTCCTAGATCCCCTTTTTTGTCATGTCCCACAGCCTTTCCCATAAAACTCAGGCAAACTTTGTTGCTTGCTTCACCAAAAATTTCAGAAATTTGGAATTGTGCTTTGTATTAGAATATTCTGAGATATCACAAACCTCTACTGATGAGAGCCTTTAGAAGTGTATCTTCAGTTACACGTCGCTGACCTCCTGCCAGTCATTCAGGGATCTACTTCCAAGAGTACTCCAACTTCATAACTTTGAATAAAGTCATGGGAGACTCAGGGTGTTTGAAAATCGTGTTCAGTGTAGAATGGCTTGTGCTGACAATTGCTTTGATTTGCCCAGAATCCCACTAATTTTTAGCAGCGCCGAAATAAGTGTAGGATAAAAGTTCCACACAACTTTTGCATCCAAGAAATGCTCCAGCAAGTCTTTTGGGATGTACTGGAGAAAAAGTCAGTAGAAGGTTTAGGAGGTGTGTGCACCTTTTCATACAGGCACTAGGAAGAAAGCTGAGACTGTATGGCTGACCAATATTCCCCAAAAAGGCACTTGTTCCAAAGCATGTATAAATTGTCTCCCCTAGAATGTGGTAGATATTAAAATTAGGTAATTACCCAAGAAGTTCATACAACTGCTCTTTCACAATGGGTGTCATGAACCCCCAAGGACTCAAAAGTGACCATAGGGATGCCACCTGTTTGCTAGTAGTCAGCAGCTCAGTTCCTCCGACAGGGAAGGCATCAGAAACAGCCAGGGGGGTCACACCAGGAGGAGAAAATCTGCTGTTAAGTCCTTGTAATGGCTCAGAGCAGCTCTATCCCTCCAGAGCTGGAAGTGGCTGCTTGCACCTGTGACCAGCATGTACAGCTGCTTCTACCTCACCCAGCCTCAAGGAGCTGAACTGCTTTGGAATGAGGTCTGGATGAAGACAGATGTGCTTAAAGGGAGCTGGTTTTGACACAGTCAAAGAATGCTGAAGGTCCTAATTTGGACCTTAAGTAGCTCTGGCTGTGTGTTCCTAAATTCTCTATCCAATTTGGAAATCAGTAATTCTGAAAAAAGTAAACAGCTGTGAGTGGGCTTTTCAGCTATCTGTAAATGCATCTTCAATAGGGCAACCTTGAAGTGGGACTGGTCTGGAAGTCAGATTGCAGCCAGACAGCCTGGCACTTGACCCCTTAGCTATTAGCAGCAGCCCTTGAAGGAACGTTATAAATTCTGGTAGTTCCCACACTTGGAAATATTTTGATTTAATGTTTTCTGGGTTCTTGTTTGTTTGTTTGCTTGATTTTTTATGTTTGACACCATCGAGGTTAACGCAATTTCAAAAATCATAACTGCCTTTGAAGATATTCTGGAGAGTCTTCTGCCTGGATGACCTCTATATAACATGACACTGCCCCACAGATGCTTGAGGTGAAATATTTGGAGAGGTTTGGTGATATGATTATCTGTACACACACATTCCCCATCCCCCACCCACCTTCAGTAAGAATTAACTTTAATTTCAGCCTGAGAGAAAAAGGCAGTCTAGTGCTTCCCCAGAGAGCATGTGCTTGTTTTGCTGTTTTCCAGCAGTTTGCAGTGATCAGTATCAGGATATCTTTATTTCTGTTCTAGTTCTTTTTTTCCGAGCTGCCTGTGTTTGATGACAACATAGAACTTTCGAAAGTAAAGGTGCAGTTCACAAAAAGCTAAAGCACAACAGTTTCATAGATACACATAGAATCACAATGTTTTTTGATTCACTGAAAATAAAAACGAGACCCCTTTCACCATTCTGAGCTGAAAACCAAAATAAATGGTCCTGTGAGGATGCAAAATAATTGAAAAACTCTATTTGTTTCTTACGTTCTTTTTTGTTAGAAAGCTAAGTCACTTCCATTTAGGTCTCTTAAGTAAATACCAAAGGATTTTGTTTTGTTGGACTATTTCACATTCATTAACTGTCTCAAATTAGATATTTTAAGTAGGATTGGCAAGAGTGGAAATTTAATTTGCTTTAATTTTCAAGATCTTCACACAGTACTTGCATTAATTTGTCTGTGGTGGATCCTATAGAAAAGAAATACTGCCAAGAGTTGAAAAGGAGTTGAATGCACTTCTTGTCACACAAATATTTGCAAATAGATGGAGTCTCCCTTCAGATAACTGGGACCTCCTTCAGACAGAGTGGTTTCTCCTGCCTGTGCAGTAGGCTCCATAAAAAAGAACTATGAAAATAATGGTCAATGCAGAAAGGTTAGACAAACAGCTTTCATTACTAGGAGTTGTAACTTGAAATTTGAACTATGAGGTTTTGTCTTCTGAAGTCTAGGAGAACAAGGCTGAATATATTCATGTAAAGTATTGTCAGTTGGTTATTGCTTTCATTAGCACTTGCAGGGCCCTATGAAGTCAGCTGGACTTTCAGCCCAAGAGGAAATGTTAGGATGCATCACTGCATGGAGTAAGTAACCACCAGGGCCTAAACAAGACACTTAAAGGCAAAGGATACGAGAGTAGGGCACTGAGTGGAATGAAGATGGTGCTGTGACAGCCTAGCCAGTGAGGTGTTGAGCTGAGCTTCTGGCACACACCAGGGAGCTGCAGCAGCACTCAGACAGCCCTGCTGGGGCCCTGCACTATGCCAGTGGAAGTTACGCTTGCTTTGGGTCCTGGGACCACCAGTGACCAAAGAGGAGGAGTCAGAAAGGTCTCTGTTTCAGCAACCAACCAGATTGGCTTTGGAATAAAGTCCCAAGTTTTCTTTGAAAAGAAAGGCCAGCTATGTAGTCTACTTTACATAGACTTTCAATTGTACATGATAAACAAAAGATAAACTTAATAAAATGAGCACGAGTTGAATTCACTTTCTTACCTTGTTGTTGGAAAAGAACAAATATTTAGGAGTTGTATCGCGTGGTCTTCATGTCTTCTGGAAGCATCAAACTGTTAATTTGATGTCTCTTTATCTGTGCTTCTGGTTCAATGATCTCTTGTGCTTTACTTTAAAAATTAAAGTCTCTGCTGTTGTGTTATTGTATAAAAATCATTTATTTCAGGGTATAGTTTTCGAACTTCTAAGTTACCAAGTAATAACAACAATCTCAGCATAGCCTCTAGCCACAAATTGAGAAATCATTTTCATTGCACTTCTTGGCTTTACAATGAGGTTGTACAGCTTTTCAAAGGGAGCCTTTTCTGGCACTGACTCTTGTTTATGGAAGTGAAAAGTTACTCTTCATGGAGATTGTTGATGTGACTTGGCTAGTTTTCTGTGAATTCAAAGCCGACTTATTTTACAGATATTTTACTTCTGAATACTAGCTTTGGAATGTCAATATATTACAAAATGAACTAATTTTTAAAAGACCCATAGTGAGTACTAGGCTACTTGAAAGTATTCTTATTATTTACATGTTAACACCTGCTGTATGTGAAACTAGTTACAGATAAACCACAGGACCGTGTGATAAACCTGGCCCTAAACTCTTCTTACTTCTCCAAACTAGCTTCACAATGTGCACACTAAAGTGCTTTGAAGAGGTGGGATAGGACACAACACAGGCAAGAGAAAGATCTCAATTTTACACAGTGATTGTCACCAACATCCATCTGAAGGTGGGTGGAGATAATTCATCTCTTACTGTAGACTGTTGATTATGCAGTGTGTTTTTGAACAACCATATTCATGGTAAAAAGAGCAGCTATGCATGGTCAGGAACCAAACACAGTCACTACAGCACTTTTATGGGCAGTGTGGTGTGGCAAATTGATGACTACCTAGTTAAGAAGTGAGTGGTAGATGGATATGTATGTCCCATCATGCAGGCATGTGGCAGTCACTGGAATAAGTCATCATGGGCATGCCTGCTGAATATGAAACACAGTGGACCTTTGATGGTTTTCAGGATTGCTTTGGTCACCTAAGAGCAGAAAAATGTGTGGAAAACGTCCTAGAAATGCCTCTGTAAATTATCTGGATTAGTGATATTGCTGTTCTGAAGCTGAAGAAAGCATTAAAAAACTGCAGAAAAAACTCTGGTGAGCTTTGCCTCATTAGCCATAGCCTTATATCTGAGACCCTGCTCCAATCAGGCCCAGAAGACTGTAGACCCCTTTAGAGTTAGGCAAAGAGTGAAGAGTGAAGAGTCCCAGCCTCAAAAACAACCTACTTCTTGGTCTGTCTGTGGAGCAGAACCCTCCCATTAGCAAGTCCCTGTTCCTGAACTCACACGAGAAGGAAGCGTCCAGGTCTAACCAGTTGCATCCCATCCCCTGTTTCAAAATCCGTAAGAGCAATGCCAGGTATGTGCACACTGCTAATCCTTGCTCTGCAGGTGGGATGTAGCAAATGAATCACTCTCAAATGCAGAAAGACAAATGTCAGTTACACTCATAAGAAGCTGAAAAGGAAGCTGAGTGTGGGCTGCTGAAACTATAATATGATGCCACAAAGAAACAAAAAGCAAGCATAAAGGTAAACCTGCCATGGTGCCATGTCTGTGAACACACTGTTGTGTTGGGTGGTGGCATTACCATTCTGACTCTGTTTGGACAAAGATAAAGCATTTGCCATGCTCTACAGGCTAGTACAGGAGCAAAATCTCTGCTTTCCTGACGTGGACAGGGGAGGCACCAAAGAAAAGTGAATTACTACAAGTCTGTGCCACTGCTCAGCACACAGTGGAATGCCTGGGTGGCAGCTGTGAGAAGGCTGGGGCTCAATAAGGATAGCTGAAGAGGTGCAAATATGCCAGCTTTTCCCTTGCACCTGCTCAGCACCCCAGCATGGCCCTGTGAGGAGTGAGTCAATCCTTTAAAAAGGCAAACTAGCTTTCCACCATGCAAATATTTCTTACTCCAATCTGTCCCAAGGCAGTGAGAACAATTTTTCATGATTGGAAGTATTATCTTTTCTAGGTAAACACGAGAATGGTAAATCATGAGGAAAAAAGACCTCTTTAAAATAACAAAGTTGAGATTCCTTCATGAGAACTCTGAATTTTCTGCTTTAGGGGGAAACACACAAAAAATGCTTCTTAGAGGAGGAAATGAGATCAAAACACAAGAATTATTCTAGCTTAATATATTTTTGTTAAGTTTTCTCACATTTAATTATCTACAAGAAAAAGACCCTGCCTTTCAGGATCTTCTATGTTGCAGTGATTAAACTCAGTTCAAATATCTTTTCGTATTTGTAATTGCAATGTAAATGAGGCCCTGCTGGAAGATACTCATCAAGTTTAGGATGTGCTTAATTATTTTTGCCTTATGCATTTATTTCAGCCTAACAATTATCCTTTTTTATCTCTTCACTGTAAAAGTTTTTGGTTGTTTTGTTTTGTTGTTTTGTGTTTTTTTTTAGTAGCTACCATAATTTTTAGCACGCGCATGAGCTGGATACTCCTGTGCAAAGTACTGTGCAGATCTAATTTGAGCCACTGGAAACATTTGCATCACTACAAGTGATGTGAAATTTGTGTGAACCAAATGAACTCCTTCATCTGAGTTTTACCTCAGGCTTCAAGTCTGAATGGCGTGTTGGTCTTGCTTGGTTGTTTCTCTTTTCTGCCTCCTCCATCATTAACTCTAAGCATTGCTAATACTCAGCCTCACTGTTATGAAAGGCACCAGAGAAAGCTGCCATGCCAGAAACATCCAGGTTGTGACAACATGGAGCTCAGCACGGGCTAATTAACCTCTAAGAGTAACAACAGTTAATTAACAGTCTTTGATAGATATTGCCTCTGCCTGCTGGTGGGGATTTTATTATGGAACAATTTAATTCCTTGGAGACTAACACAAATAAAATGTAGATGGTTTATAACAGTTTCAAAGTGAATAGAAGTTAAACTAATGACAAGGAAAAATAAGACTTGGGGGTCAGGGTTGTCAAAATAATAACCAGACCACTGCTGGAGTTTTATCAGCACAATGAATGACGGTAACAAAGAGTACGTGGCACAGAAGGAGGCACAATTGCTTAGGGCAGAATTTATCCATTCTAACTTAAACGTCTTAAAAGATGGACACCTTAGACTAAGTAGGATGTGTAAACAACTACTGAATTAATAGAGAGAAACAGGTGATTCCTGATGGTAATTCAGCTAATCCTGAGCTCAAGGTTTTAGATTGTATGATGATTTAACCTCTGGAACTGACCGTGTTTTCCCCTTGAGCACAGGACATGATTTAGAGGTGTAATCTTTAGGCAGTAGAAGTGCGGAAGGTGAGTTGAACAAAAGAGATACTGTTATGACGAAAGAATATTTAATAGTATGTTACCTGGAGCTTTTCTAATAATTGTTGTAAGGTTCCACTTAAGCAGAGCTTAATGGTTTTTCGGACATCCTGATGGTACATGAGAAAATGTGCTACAGAAGACCACTCTGTTACCCTTTCTAAGATGCCTTTTAAAATTTCTACTGCAGTGAAGATATGCAGTAAAAATATTCTTACTGCACTAAAAACAGATCTCTGATTTCAGAGCACCTAGCATTTCAGCTGATGTTCTAATCTTAAGCTGTAGGTACTATGCCACATTAGAAAACTCTCCCTGTAACACTGAGTACATGAAAATGGGTGAATTTAACACCTGGCAAAAAATGGAAAAAAAGTAAATTGAGGTCAACAAACCTTGTGGAGCTTTAGGAGGGCTTCAGGGTATTTACACACTTGATATCCTTTTATTTAAATGAATGCCAATGTCACATAAAGTCTCTGGCTTCATAAAACTAAGTCTTGGCATGCAGTGAAAATCAAACATCTAGATGCTTTTTAAAACAGCTCATGCATCCTTAATTTAGGTGGCATTTACATTTTAAACTATAAATTTCAATTGCTCTGATCCAAGAAAAGGTTGCAGATGTCCCCTCTGGATATGATCATCAGTAAGAATGAGATAGAAAAGGGGCACAGGATGTTAATCTCTGGGTTCTATTGTTCTGTTGTTTCTCCATTCCTCCAGCCCTACATATAGCAGAGCACATCCCCTCATGATATGATTTGGTGTGCAGATCCCAATGGGGACTCCATCTGAGTTGGAGCAAGGCTGATACTCCTATGGCATACTTCAGGCACTTGATAATAACATCCTGGGGTAGGAGAAGAGCCCCAGACCATTTTTTTTTATTATTATTTATCTATTCATTTGAAGTTTTTCAAAGATTAAGGAGGAATTAACCTAGGAAATGCCACATCTGGATTAGAGTAGTGTTTCTTTAAATTCTTCAAATAATAACATCTTTATTAAAAAATTCATGACAGTAGAAAGGTAGGCAAGGATTATTCCACACAGCAATAAAGACCTCTTCTGTGCAATTCAGTCTGGCAAGCTTTGTGTCTAATAGAGAAAATAAATTCATCTTAGGCAATTTAAGGTAACATCTCAGTGATTTTTGGTTATCATATGGAGGATTCATGACTTCTTCCTGAGTCGCTTCAATGTAACTGTTTAGACGTTCTGAATCTTCATCACTACTTGTCAATTGTGCTCTGCACAGGCTGGCTGTAGCCACTTTTATTCTATGCAGGTACTTTTTCTTCCCACAGGAAATAAGTACTCTTATAACTCCAAAATAAAAGGTACTGAAGTTGGTATATGCAGTTATCTTTTATCACCTGTTACTTCTATGAACAATGTTAACACTGGCACCTTTTCAGTGAGGAAGTAATTTCATGCTAACAAGCTTTGCTTGCTTCAACAGCTATCTTTAATATGTCAATTATTCTCAGAAATGATGTAAGCAACTGTGGTTACAAAGGTATTTCTTTTATCTTTTGTTCTTTGCAACAAATTCATCATCATTAAATTATGCCCTATTTCAGAAGTCAGTTTATTTTTCTGAATACAAACTGATAAAAGATATATGATATTATATAGCCTTTAATACAGGTGGGGAAAATGCTGATCTTGTGGGGTAATATAGGGCATTTGCAGAAACTTTAAATACTTCTCTGATAGAGTCCCTGATGCAATACTAAAAACCAGTGAGCTGTGCTAATTTACAACACGTGAAGAACTTGACAGTGTATGCACTACTATCTAACCTTGAGTAATAATGTAAAAATCTTTAATTTAGGATTTCTGTTTTCAAAACATGTAGGAGATACTTCTACCATGACTAATATTGCTGTTTGATTGACCAGGACACAGAGTAACAATGGCAAGTCTGAGTAGCCAAAGCCTGAGTGTAGCCATCCCTTGAACGGTACAAGGGATCTGGGAGAATTCTGTGGCCTGGACTGTTCATTCTCCAGTTACACTCAGCAGTCCAAGACCTAATCCTCCCTGCTAAATCTCACATCTCTTCATCTGTCTGGCAGAAGCACCTGAAAGAGGAAGCAAGTATGTAGGAGACAGGCATTTTCAGTTCTGAGAACCAACTATCAAGTCTCATGTCAGTTTTTTTTTAGAAAAGTAGAATTTAATAAAGAAAAACCCCTAAACCAAAAAAGCAAAAACCAAAACCAACCAAAACCCCCAAACAGATTTAGAAAGAACCCAGTAATTTGAATTTGCAGATTTTGTAAAAAAATTGGATATTTTCCTGTCAACATTAAACAAGAAATAGAAGTTTTTTATAAATGGTGTCATTACTTTCTTAATGCATTTTTTAACATTTCTGATTCATCCTTTCTCAGAGCATATCCTGAAAATATATCATGCTCACAGAGAGATTTATCTAACTGGCAAACAGTTCCTCTATTCACTCTTCCAGTGGGCCATCGTTTTTCCTGGGAAGAATAATTTAAATCAAAGCATTCTGCCTTAATAACAGAGTAGTTTTTGGTTCCCATTCCCCACTTACACTTTTGAAGATGAACTAATAGGCATTCTATAAAGTCAAAGGTCATATATTTTATTATTGGAAATACTTCACTTGAACAGAACTGATAAGTAGCTAAGGTCTAATCTCCTCACCACTGGAAGATTTGAATGCCCACCTTTCCAAAAGAATGTTATGGTTTTTGTTGTTGTTCACAGGGTTAAAATAGATCCCAACATTTTTTCATCTATTATACTTTTTAGTCTTTTGAATTTGTATTTGACAGGTCTTTCTATCTGGTTCTATGTATCGGTCTACTCTGCAATATATTTGCAATCTCTAAAAACTTTTTTATTTTTGCTGCAATACATCAAGAACAAATTTTTTGCTGCAAGTGGATGAAGATATGACGTCAGTGGGATGGATGCCCATTAATATGGTCCCCAGCTGTCTTCAGTTGTTCATGCATTCACATCCTCACAGTCAACATTGCATTAGAAGAGGCTGCCTAGGAAAAGAAATTAATTCCAGCAGTTATGTGTCTTGAAGAACACATGCTACCTCAAACTAATTTTCTATGGTCTTTTTGGTGGCCAGTATCCACATATTTAAAGGAATATGAACAGATAATGAATAATGAGATTCTAATGTTATTTCTGTCTTACTTCAGTTCTACTTGAGAGGGAAGATCTTTGGGGGAATTCAAATAACGATGGTGATGTAGTCAGCATATTTCCAAAATGTAAGCTCTGAAAATCCCCAATGAAATGCTACCTAGGTATTGATGCATGTGAGATACAGATATCTTAGGGTGGCCAGTGTTTGGGTTCTTCAGGAATTTGAAGAGCTTAGGATAACATTTTAAAGTGCTTTAAGTGCAGATAAAGTTAAGCTCATCTCAGTCCTAAGTAATTTTAAATTTCAAAGAAAGGGATTCCTCCACCTCTTTTTGTCTGTTTTATGTACTGAAATATAAATTTCACCATTTCAAATGGTGTCTGGATTTTCAGTGTTTTATTTCTTCCTGTAGTAAAGTATTCTTTTTCCTAGAAGTGTTCAATCTTTCTAAATGACAACTTTGAAACCTGTGGCCCTGTGATGGAAATCCTAAACTACCCTGGAAATAACTGCAGGGAATACATGCTAGAAATCAATTTGATCCTGGCAAAGGAGCAGATCAGATAATTTAACATCTTTTCAATTCTGAGTTCTTTTATTCTATAATGATTCACTCTGTCTGCTGTAATATTCCCCTGCCATGCTTTTGTTTTCTCTTGTCTAATGTTGGACAGAGAAGAGAATGAAGAAAATGAATGTTTGCTTTGTATCCTCATCTATGGTATGGTTTTTACAAGAGGAATAATGTTGAATAATGTTTGACATTTTCGTCTGACAAACAAACACCTTCCTAAAAATCGGGGTGGTTTTGTTTTTGATGTTAGTGACTTTGAGAGAGTTTAAAGATCTACTCTTTTAAATTACAATGGCAAGAAAATAAAATGGAAAGAAAGTAGAGGAAAATGTTTTGTGGGGTTTTTTTGTTTGTTTGTGGGGTTTTTTGTTTGTTTGTTTTTTGATGTTTTGTTTTTTAATGCAAATGTAGCTTTTAAGCCAATGTACAAACCACAGAGCATCCTCCAGCAACCTAGAAATATACTGTCCTTGAAATGTTCAGCTAGCAATTTCCTCCATATCCAGACTTTATGAAGCAGATGTGTCAGGTCATTTCTTCACCTATGGAAGAAGCAAAGACAAGATAGATAAAAATATATTTTCATCATAACTTCAGCCTTTTCATTCACCACTTCTGTATTTTGTTCTTGCTTCATTACTTTCCAGAAAAGTGAAATGAGAAGTAGCACAAAGACACAACTTTGAAAAATCTGTCTTAAAGAAATCGTCTGTGAGTTCCTCTTCTCAAAGCATTAGGCATAAAATTCAAAGGAGGTCACACTGGATTGTTATTAGCCCTGTCATTCTCTTTCAGTGCTTTCACAGTCTTCACACACTGTCAGAAAAGGCACATTACTATTTGGTATTCTAGGATTAAATTTTTAGAATATAGTAATTAGAAACTGATCCTTGAAAACATATTTTTCTATCAGTTTTATAGTATTCAGCTTTAATTCTCTTTATTTGAACACATATTTTGCAATTTCTTCTTACCACAGTCCTAGTTATCGAGCAAATTACAATAACCTACTAGTCCAACATCCATATGTTAACAACACACCAGAAGAATTCTAGCAAATTGGAGAAGTAAATTTATTTTCAGTACAGGTAATGCTCTTCAATCTCTGTACTCTGTACTTGCAATAGATAGAATAAATAGAATTCCTGCCTATGAAGAGCAAGAACAAATCCTTGATCTTTATTCCTGCATAGAAACGCTATTTCTATGCAAATATAATATCCATAAAAGACAGGATTCAAAGAAGATCTCTTCAAATAACTCTTCAAATAACTGTACTTTCAGACATCAGGTGTCTGGAGCAGGATCCAGAGTCCTGTACAAAATAATACCTGATCACTATACGGAGCTCATGGTCAAATTCATGAACAGGCAGTTCTGTGACCAGCCTCAACACTCCTTCCAACTTTTGAGAACTGTCTTGCTGGAAACTGTACTGACAGGACTGCACGTGGCGTAAGGACTTCTTCATCTACTCTGGGCACGTAGTCCAGCAGAACTGCACAAAAATGCTCTTGTGTGGTGGTATTGGTCCTGGGTGATACCTGGTCCTTTGGTAAAGTAGTCTGCTAATGAGAATAAGGGGTGACAGACTCAAATTCATGTTTCTCATGAATTTATCCAAAACACCAGTCTGGTCTATGAGATGAACACTGCCTGCTGTGACCTCTGTCCAAGTTGTTAAACTTAACAGAAGATAAGATTTATCTGATGAGAGGTTATGGTTGTTTTGCCTAAGGGAAGTTACTTGGAAGGGAAGAAAAATATTTTGATTTGATTCCAGGACCATTTTTTTATATGATATTAAACACTGCTGGAAACCAGGTGTCAGTTTTGTGCTCCCTCTATAATACATGAGCATAATATAACCAGTTTGGGGTGCAGGATTCAGAATAGTTTGGAAGTTCCGGAAACCTGAAAATCTTACCCAAATGCCATGGCAGCATATATAGGGTCGAGGTGCCTATACTGGGAGATACTGGTGGGTTTAGTTTTGTGTTAAGTGCTCAACGCCTTTAGTAGATCTACTCCAGTGCCTCTGTTGGCTCCAGCCCACAGCTGCTACCAAAGCAAAGACTGCAATAGATGTTGCTAAACTACTTGTCAGTTTACTCTTATTTCTGAAATAATCTTGGTCACAAATTATTGCAAATAACAATATAGTTAATAGTTTCCTTAGGCTATTTTACTGGATCTTTTCCTATTACAATTACATTGCATGTACAGTGATGTAACTTCAGCTTTGTTATGGGAAACATCAACCAGAGCTTTCTAATTAAATATTATAGGAAAGTGATAGGATCAATATGTCAAAATCATCTTTCTGCAGCATGGCAGACTTAGTAACCTTCATATTTTCATGCAACTTTTCATTTTATTGCTGGTTTACAGGTTTTTTTTTTAAATTACAAGCATATGTTCATTATTCTCCATAAGCATATAAAACTCAAAAGCCATATGCCTTTCTCTAAAAAGCTGGAAGAACCCTATGCTCTCTATACACACAGGCCAAAAAATAAAGAGGCTACTGTTACTGGCTGTCCTATATCTTCTCCTCTCTAATGATGCTGGTCCTGACAGAGAAAATGTGAAATAATGATCATCTAGAATAGATTGTGCCCAGTCTTGTTTTTATTCAAAGGTAATATACCTAGGAGAAACAAAGTGCGTGCATAATGGACTTGGAAAAAAGATTAGAATGCTGCCAGAAAATGACATTGTAATTAACTGTAAACAGGTAAAATAAAATTGTCCTCTCAATTCATAGAGACCTCTTTTCGTGGTACTTTAAAATAACAAGACTTTGAGACAGGGGTGTACATAGGAGATGAAAAGATGGCCTTGAAAAAATAAAGCATTCAAGTATGCCAAGAAGCGTTGTTCAAAAATCATTCCCAGAAAGTATCAGAGGTTGTGAAATGTGGCTGCATCTGAGCAAACATAATTCAATCCAGTACTTTGTAACATCTTGTTAATTTCTTACTTTTCCTTGTTCTTTGAAAATATTCCAAGCTATTCATGTAAAGGAGGTATTTTTCAAAGTCCTTCTCCCTCTAAAGCTTCAGCTCAGTAAAGTATCTAGTAATGCTCAGTCTTTCTTTTTCTCCGTAATCAGTCAGTTGGAACCCAACAGTCTGGCTGTATTAGCAATCTATGATGACATTAATGCTTATGTAATTCAGCACGATAAAGTGAGATGCTTTGACTGAATTTTTAAATGCATAAAAAAATTGCTTGCTAAATGGAAAGTTTTGCTAAACTATGACTATGGAAGCTGTAGTTGGTACTGCAGAATCACAGGCGTTTTGCCACTTCTGTATGAGCAGTGAGGTACATAGGTCTGGGATCCCCTGAAACAAAACAGCAATGAACAGTTCACATTTTCATGTGTGGAAAGCCTATGTTAGATGTACAGTCCCTTGCACCTGGTATCCTGTAATCCCAGCTTGTCTGGGTGTTTGACTCATTTTTGTGGGTTCTCTCATTACTCTCAATATCTCTGCTGCTGTTTCAGACCGATGTCAGCAACATGCATGCAGTGCTAGGTAGAAAAGTTCAGTGACCCCTTACTCAGCCTCACCCTCATCCCTGGGGATAGTATCTATTGTGGGGCAGCAGGGGAACTGCCTGGCAACAATCACCCATGAACTGAAACTCGTAGAGTCACCATGTCCCTTCCCAGCTCCAGGGACCATGTGCTTTCCCCAGAGCATCTGATCCTCAAGTATATGGAGCCTATTTCAGCAGTTTGAAGTCAAAATGATAGCACAGACTTAATGGGTCTTTGCTCACAGTATGGCAGGATATGTGATCTATGCATGCAAAGTGTTACCTATTACTGTTAAGACTTTTGAACACTTACCAGTTAGTTACAGCTTTCATAGTACTATGTTTATATCACACCTGTTGTTTCCTTTAGGTTTTGTAAAAGGCAAAGTAAGATGCCTTATCTCTACATTTCCTACTTATAGAAGACTGGAGGAGTTTGAAAAACTTTACCTTGAATTTCCTGGCTTTTGAGAAATTGGGCTTCCTCAGGGTTCTCATACAACATGCTCTTGCAAGTTTCCCCTTAGACTGCTTACAACCTTCACTTCTTCCCTTACCCATGTGCTTGCCTGGGAATTTACAAACAGGTTTTTTACTGTCACTGTTTATATCTCTAGAGAAGAGTGTAGCTTTCAGGCAAGACATTACACCCAGACATGTGGATTCACCCTGGCAAGGGCTTTGACTGAAGCACTGCAGCATTCATGCCATGACGTATTTTACTGCATGAGCCAAACATGCCTTTTAAAAGTTGAAAATCAACCTTTTGGGATGGCATCAAATCACTCTTCCTGTGACGTAGCAACCAGCCTCCATTTGCTTACGCAGTGTTAAGTGCAGTGTTTTATCTGTGCTGGGCTGTTTGTTGTGTTCCTGATGGAGTCACCTGATGGATACTGGCAAGTGCTTCCCTTCATCAGTTACATTCTGTACTATGGTTACAGATAAAGAACCTGAACATGGTGTTAAGATCGCTTGCAATGGTCAGACATATCAGGAAAGGATGTGTTTAGAGAAGTCTCATATGGATCCAAAGAGATGGAAATAATGAGGAGTTGGAGGATGTACCTGACTATAAGGACCCAATGCCTGCTTTTAAAAGCCTTTGTTACCTACAAAAGGCAATGCAGTGAATATTTCCAGAACCATTTGTTCCTTGGGCTCCTGGTTGGACTTGAGTCAGCATGTTTAATGTCCATGTGCTATAAGCTACCCCTGGATCTTCCCATATCAGCACTCTAGTCTTTCCATATCAAGGCTAACAGGGAGACAGGGATTAACTTTACTTTATATGAGAGAGATATTGAATAATACAGGTTAAATAACAGTCATGGTTCTACCAATATTGAGGTTAGTTATTCGTGGGGTTTGGTTATTGACGAGGCTGTAGCTGTCTGTGAATCCCAGACTGTGCAATCATGTTTTCCCTCTGTTATCGGCTCAGATGCAACCTGCCTGACAGTGTCAGCATGTGGGGAGCAAGTCACATTTGTCTTCAGCCCAATATCAAGCAAAATGGTACCGACAACCTACAAAGTTACTGGAAGGTAAGGACTGAAAAAGAAATCAATACTTACACTAGATGCAAAAACTTCAGAAAGCTACTTGGTTCCAAAAATAGTGCATTGTGGTACCATGTAACAGCAAAGAACTGAGCTCTAAAAGTGAAGAATTTACGGAACTCATAGAGAATTTCAACTAACTTTGCTAAGGTTTAGTCTACATTCAAGAGAACTTGTCACCTGTGAGTGACAGTGGTAATAAAGTTTTTTTGGTATCTTTTCTTAGTTTGCTTGTGTATGTTTTATAAACAAATGGAATTTATTCTAGGCATTGTAGAGTTCCATGGAAATTATTGACTCATAAATAGCTTGGCTCAAGAACAGCTATGCTAAAATAACTCATCATTTGAATCTCAGCACAGTAATATATTTAAGTTTATGCTCTACTTGAAATGAGTCAGCACAGTATTTGGATGCTACCATATTTGAAGAGAGCTTGCTGTTCACAGCACTGACAGGCAGAAAAGGATCATTGTTCTCACTGTACTCAGGCAGTCTAACTAAAATATGAATTTAAAAAGACCCTTGAAGAATTAAATGCTCCCATCGTTTCACCACATAGAAGGTGAGTTTGGAAAAAATAAATAATAAAAAAAGGCAACCAAATCTATCTACATAAATGTATTTATTTTCAAAAAGGTATGAGTGTGTGGGAACTCAGTAGCAGACATTGGATTTTACTGACGAATCTGGACATGACTTGCAGTGTTGGGTTATGAGGCAACTTATCATATCGCATCACAGCAGGAAAACTAGAAAATATACACCAAAAGGAAACTGTGAATAAAGTATGGAAAATAGACTAGGTTTAGACTCCTAAGATACTTAAGTGCCCAGATTTGCAGAGTACTCATTCATTAGGAGCTGAGTATCTCAGCTTTTGAGTTGTCTAAGCATCTAGGCTTCTCCTTCCGAGCATAAAACAAACCAGCTAAAACTCAGTGCCTAAACCTCTGTTGATGTAACAGATATGATGAGACAAGCTACTTCGCTCACGTGTGCTGTCTTGCATCTTTAAATCATATTCAGCAGGTCAAGTCTTGCACAAAGCTGAACTATGCGAAGCTAGAAGAATTTCTCAGACTATCACCTTATTGCCTTTCAAGATCACTAAGCTACATTTGTACTAACCTATTTCAAAGGTATGCCACTAGTATCTAGACATAATATAATTCTTCACTTGAGTTTTTCATGATGTTTATCACAACCAGAGAATATAATTATAATAATGGAGTTCTGTTAACTCATTGCAGTAGAAAGTACATTTTTCTGGGAAAAAACCCCTATCTAAACATGACTGTATTTAATGAAAGATATTTTTTTCCCCTGTACAAATTTACCCTCTGACCATTCTCAGTCAGCGTTTTTCTCGGGTTTCTATTGCTGGCCCAGAGCTTTCTGGAAAGAGCCAAAAGATATTTTAGCTGAAGAGAAAATATAGTAAGCCTACATTTACATGTAAATCAGCTATTGATGTTTACATGATACAGTGAAAAAAAGTATGCTTGTTTTAAATAAGAAAGAAAATGAAAAATACCAAGCAACCAGCCCTCGATGTTCCCTCATTACTGATGAAGTTAAAGTAAAAAAATAATTTCTGACTGAGAGATGGGAAGGAAAAATGTGAGCAAACTTTGCAAAGTACTTTGATTTACCTTCTATTTTTAAGGCTAGGTTGTTGTTTTTTTTTTTGGCAGATATTGGGTCCAATATTCTTTCTTCTTCACTCACACAGAATTCTTCACAACCTTTCTTGTTTCCAAATAGAGCATTTGGAGATCAAAATTGATTAAGTATTTTTAAAAGGTGACATCTCTCCAAAGCTGAAAACATGGTATCTGTACTTTTTTAATGGTATCAGTTCAATGGCTACTAACTTCAAATTACTCAGAACAAAGAAGAAAAAAATGTAGAGCATTTCACATACTGTGTTATAAGCACAATTTACAATGACAATTTGAGGATTTTCCAGTGGTTGATCTGTGTTTAACCTGTATGACTGAAGTTTATGGGGCTGAACTTTGAAGGCCAGTCTTTTGTTTTTCCTTGGCACCTCTTCTTCCTCCATTACAATTCTGCTATAGCAGTTTGTGAACAAACCTAAATTTTTCTCGTGAAAGAATTGCTTCTGTTCTGTTTTATGGCAGCCCAAAGTTATGAACTCTGGATTGTCAGTTACAACAGATATTATATCCTGTCGTCTGAGTTACATGAACACGGTATCTGCAGGCTTAATAAAACTTGGAGTATTTTAATAAGCATCTATAAATCTGTACATAAAAGATGGAGACACTTTATTTTATCAAAACTCATCCATCTACTTAGCAAGGAAGAAATGCCAGTATTCTACTAATAAGGGACCCAGGAATTTCAACGTTTTGAATATTTACAATATACATGCAAAGGAATAATTGCTCATTAGACATTGAAAAGCCACAATTTCCAAAGGCCCAGAATCACGAAGAATATTTTTTGTTTCCACAGTTCCCAATACTATTTCAAGAAGCCAGTAATAAGGCAAAGAGAGCTGATAAGCTTGAATGGGCTTATCTTGTCACCCACAAAGAAACTCCAAGCTCATTTCAAAAAACTTCCAATGGATACACAGTGTTTTTTAATGCTATACACTCACTAATCCCCAGCACTGTCTATAAACATGTAGTTGTAACTGTGTACTGATGGCTAACACTATCTTATAAAACGCCCCTGTCCCACGGGAGGGATTGCACCATAAAAGGTTTTTGCACCTGATTATTTTGCAACTAAAAGTCTGATCAATGTAGAAGTAAAAATCATATCCAAGTGCAGAAGAAAATCCTGAAACTGAGGTGGCAGAAATATACACTGTATAAGAATTAAAACCAAAAAAAAGAAAAAAAAAAAGGACAAAACCCCACCCTTGAGTTTGATGGGAGCTATTAACTTTTGAACAAATACTGTAATAATTTTCCAATTGCAATTGCCTCTTGGTAATTTTGCTTGTACATCACTGATTGAAACCTACACACTTTTTTTCTTTTCCTTTGTTCTTTCCCTCTGCTCTGTGGTTGTTCAGTCTCTTAGGAGGATGAGATTTCATAATGCATTAACTGGCACTTGGAACGTGAATAACATGGAAGTAGCCAAGGATTGCAGTGAACTAGAAAGAGAACAGCATGTGAAGTGATTTATATATTGTTTCCATTTATGATTAATCCTTTTCTTTCTTAGTTAAGTCTGAGCAGGTATACTTATTTTCTGTGACAACAGAAAATCATGAAAAAATGTGGGGTTTATTTATTTGCTAATAATTCAAAAAAGCTTATTTATCTACTGTTCAATTTTTCCCCATAGTCTCGCTAATAATACATAAAAGAACTCTAGAATTAACACTAACTGCAGTTACTGCCTGTTTACCTAAAATCAGAATTAATTCTATGCAGATGTCTGAAAATATGCATATATTTAAAGAGGGTTTAAAACAATCCTAATATGTTGTGCCATCTATTTGTTTTGATTTATATATTGGCCTGTTTCACCATGACCTGCTAAAATGATCCTTATGAGAAAAAAATTATTAACTTCAAATATTTTCCATACTTTTAGAACAGATTTTACAACACTTAAGATTTTCAAAAAGGTTCTGTTTGAAGCTATGTGATGCACAGTGGACACACATATTACACACACACAGACAGTCTCAACTTAAATTTAGCTATGTGTTTATACCAGCTGAGAGATAAGACCTCTTTTGAGGGCCTGAGTTTCATAGACTGTTATTGAGGAGAAGTAAAAGATTGTGGAGCTGGTCCAGAAGCATGAGGTCTCTTCCTTCTCTGGGAATGAATTCCTTTTTCAGACTAGAAATGAAACCTGGCTATTCATTTGGGGTCCAGAAGGTTTAGTTGATTTCTGAGGACTCATGCCTCAGGAAACGTCTTTTTGTCAAATAACTGACTATTCAGATGCTTACTAGACAGGCAGTTAATGCACCCTTGACTATCTGCAGCTTCAGATGTCCTTGTACTGCAGCCACCAGGATAATGTAGTGGAGCAGTCTCTGACAGACATTTTGATTACTTTCTCCTGAACAGCAATGGTGTTGCAAGGGACACTTGAGTCACGGTGCTAGGACACCCACCAAAAATTCTTAGGGCTCTATCCTCATTGTTTGGGCATGCAGGTGGGAAGATTTATGCTTTGAAAATTACTGTTTTCTTAGATTAGTCATAAGGAGTAGACTTCCAACAACTTTGAGCCAAGTATTCTCTATAATAAAAGACCTGTATCTTTTTCGCTTCTTCCGTTTCTAGCTTGGTGATTTAAACAATCACGGTAAAACAAAGGCTTTGCTTTGACAGAAAGCTGGAGAATATGCCCACACAGAATATCTGACTGTATGAGGTTTAAAGCACATTTGGGCCCTGGTTCTCCAGTGCTGGGATAGGCATTGGAGAACCCAAGGTTACAGTGCCCTGGGTAGGACCTGTGACAAAAGGTTTGTAATTAGCATCACTGTCACTGACTACAAACAAACTCAGCCTTCTGCAGCATGGAGGCAATTATCTCCCTGTACTGGGAGCTTTTAAACTGCTTGGTATTGAAATTTAGGCATTCATAGAATTTTAACAACAACCTGAAAAAATGATAAATATCAAATATTTGGCCAATGTTAAAGAATAAACAATCTGGGTGACAGGAAGGGACTTTGGCATCAAAGCAATGGCTGAACATCAGATAATATGGTTGCTTTCCCTAATTACTGCAGGATTATGATTTAGGTTGTTTTGCCATTGTCATGGGTTTGCCTAGGGGACAATTTTTATCACACCCCCCACAAATTGCTCTAAGGTGAGAGAAGTTTATGCAGACAAAGAGATTTGATTGGGGAGATAAATAATATTAGGATTTATTATTAGCA
>JAWMRA010000113.1:82547233-82566223 GCA_035584735.1 Pseudotriccus pelzelni | reverse complement strand
CACCACCTTCTCTTCCGTTTCTTCTTGAAGATGTAATTGGCAAAGGCGTCACCTGAACTCCTGATTGGCCCTTGTCCAGAAATTCATCAGGACAAACTATTCTCAATCCCCAAGGAGGGGGACTTTTGCAAACCCATGACAGCCATTATCATCACCACATTTTTTGCTTTGGTAGTCACCACAGATCTGAAGCACTGTTGTTTCTCATTTATCAAAGGCCAGAGTAATATGCTTTCTAAAGACCTGTACTGATATTTTTCTTCACTTGACTTGTAATTCTAATGCAATGCACCATCCACACTCTCCCACTCAAATTCTTGCCAGCATCTTGAAAATGTAAAGTGATCTCTTGTGACATTCACAGATACTGTTTTCTCAGTGCTGACTGACTCTTTGAGCAATGTTTTGCTGATATTATCAACACTGTTGAAATGTAACCTCAGAGGATGCTTTAGAGGTCTGTTCATAGTAGTCAGAGAAGGTGATCTGAACTGATTTGTAACGCAGTAGGAAAAGCAGAGAACACAATATCCCTGAGAACAAGCTGGCCACTTTGGCATCTTCTTCAGCATCTAAATAAGGTAGTAGTAAAAAATGTATTGTAGTATGATTTCAAATGTATAGTTTGGCTCCTTAGTAGAATCTATAAAGGAAAGGCTGGTGGGACATTATTAGGTGATATTAAAAAATAATTTTGTAATGTATTATATATGGTTGGTACTGAGAGCTAATATAATAAATTATATTTCTCTCCAAAAAATATTGCACAGACTGTGGTAGTCAATAGGAACTTGCATTTCTTTTCCCCTTATTGTTGCAGCCACCTCTGTCTACACTGAGAAGTTGATCTCCAAATTCCCTGAGTCTCCATATTTACAAGTCTGACTGTTCTTGGGTATCACGTGGGTTTATTGAAGTGGAATGCGTTCTCTTAGGGCTTGAACTCCATCCTACATACCTCTTACCAGTACCTGCTTCTCAGAGAAGAAAAATAAAAGTCTAGCATTAACAAAGACATCTTTGAGAGTTTCCCAATAATTATTAGTCTAAAACTATAGTTAAAAATTTATCTTTATTCTGTCATTAGTCACCTGCTGAATGTTTGAGTCAGGTTTGCTCATTTTGTTTGAAGATAATAACGTCATGTAATAAGCATCATATAGTCCAAAGTACTTTCCAAGGAGTGATGTTACGAAAGAAAGAGTGAAAGAAAACTGATTACCAAGACACAGGAAATCACTACAGATGGTGAGCTATTGTTTAGGCTGTTATACAAATCTGTAAGAGCTGATTGATAGAGAACTGATAGAAACACATGAAAGAGGTGAAGGAGGAAGATGACACTGTTACTGTATTATTTTTTTTATAATAAATGATAAGGAATTAATTATACAAAATACAGTTTATTAAAAACAGACAAGGTATTTTCTTAGTCCTTATTCTACCATTTCCATCAAATGATTCTTTCAGTTTCTTTGAAAAATCAGTGCAGCTGCAGCTCATTTTCCCTATATCAACTCATGTGCAATCATCTTCCTGCACCAGAATCTGTCAAATTCAATCAGGCTTTAATATATATCTAAAACATGCATAAAAATAAAATGGAAACATCATTAAATTGCTTGTTCTCTGTATTAAAACAAGAGACAACTTGATGCTTTTTGAGCTTATCCCACAATTTTGTTTCAGCATTCCCTATTGTTTTCAACAGCAATATCTTGGATGCTACTTAGTGCCAGGTCCTTGGAAGTCTTTGATATTATTCTGTGTTGTAGCACTTCATTGTCAGTAGCCTGATGCCCAGCAGTCTTTTTAATCTTGAATCAAATGGTCAGTTTTTCATTAGTGGGGAGAAAACTTTAGCAAGAGACCACCTGGGCAAGAATTACTGAAATCATCCTGCAATGAAATGGCCAGAACAGGAATTAAAGCAAGCAGTGCAGCTTAGACAGTTGTGCTAGAGACCTGATGTCTGTGGAGTGTGCAGAGCCTTCGCTCCTTGCTTCCAAATTCTTATGTTTACTCATTAACTGCAGATCAGAAGGGAAGGACAAATACTACTCTTAACACATCATTAAATTCAGGCAATGTAAAAGTGGATATTTTTCTTTTTCATCTGCAAGAAAGATTGTGATCGAGGGTGAGTCATCTCACACTTAACAATCAAAGTAAAGGATAAGTTCATTTCTATGACAACTTTCAATGCCCTAGCAGGATGATTCTTTTGCCATGTCTAGTTGCTGAGTCCTTGGAGGATTAGCACCCTGTATCTCTTTTATCAGAGTATGATAAGCAGTTCATGTCCCAAGCTTGCAGGCTGACACATCGTCTTTCTTTCCTTCCCCTTCTTCACCTCTGCTGATATATTCATACTGAGAAATGTTTCTTTTGTCATTGATGTGCTAATACAACTCTTGATATAAATTTTAAGTAGCACTGTACAGGTCTAGAACTATTGTGACTGAGAACTGCTTCGGCTTTGCCTCTCTCTCTCTCTCTCTCTCTCTCTCCCTTCCTCTCCCTTTCTCTCTCTTTCTCCACCCCCTTCCACTCAGGGGTATTCCTCTCTAGTCATGGGGAAAGCGTGGTGGGAGGAGGGTTTGTCCAACATATTTTTCATTGTCCCAGGCTTGGTGAGCATTTTTCATGTAAATCACCCTCTCTTTGTACACTTTTGTTGTTAGTATTGTTGCTGCTGCTGTTACTGTTCTTTTTCTTATCTCATTTTCAGTAAATTGCACTCATCTCAGCCCATGGTCTCTGCCATCTCTACCTTTTGTCTGCCACTGGAGGGACTTGTGGTTTTCTTTTTAGCGGAAAGACTAAATTGGGAAATACCATTTCTAAATCACCATACCCAGCACACCTACTAATAGATCAGCTGTGCCAAATTTTCCATCTATATTTGAGAGATAGGCAACTTGAAAGTCAGTAGTTTGCTTTTATTAGATGTCTGTCACTGATTCCTAGGACGGAATGAGTTTTCACTGTACCTGATTGTGCAAACACTTTGATTATCCCTAGAAGTGCTAAATGTTGTCCTATTTTATTTCTTCCTGTCTAGTGAAGGAATAATATATATTAAGAAATCAAAAGGAATGCACAAACCCAAATTTTCCTACTTTGTAAAGAGATTTTAAATTTTCCTTCTATAAATTTATTATTTTAAAATCTGGACCTTCTTTCCAAACTATTGGATTCTGTATAATAGACAAAATTAATTCACTGAAGAATATAAATAATCCAAATCTCAGCATATTAACCAGTTGCATGGGTTATGAATCTGTCTCTTAAAGAGCAACAATCCTTAGAGTCAATTGATCATATCTCTTTGTCTAGCATCCTCATTCTGTCTGTGAGGTAAAATATTTCTTTGAGCTTGTTGTTTCAATGAACTTTCTCATCTGCAAAATTCTTTGCTACAGCATTTATAGGACTTTAAAAGGGATTTTCCAGAAAAAAGTGAGCCCAAGTTATATTTCTCTAGTGAAAACACAGGGCAGGGACTGCTCCCTGGCATATGTGCATCCAGCCGAGATTTCTTAGCCCCTAAGTCTATGTGCTGAATCCAAGCTGCTTATTTATTAACAGTCTTTAAGCCACACTTGTTCCCAACCAATCACTGTCTATCATCCTGTTAACTCTCTTGGATCAAAACCATGCCAGGGAGCATGAGAACAATTAAACCAGACACAGGTGCCAGAGCTCAGCCTGGTTTCCTCATGCTGTTCAATTTGCTAGCATAGGCATAGCCTGTACCTTCATTTGACTTGGTTTTATTACACATTTTAGCAAATATTCACAAGTTATTTTTTCTCTTAAATTTAATTTGCATCAGATTTTAAATGTAGGTTTCCTCAGAAGCCTTGAATTTTATAGGTAAAGAAGTGTTTTCCCTAACCCAACAATATTAAAACCCATTTCTTTTTCTGTGTTCCTCAGCTATGCATATACTGATTTTAGTAATGACAATGTCAGGAACAGTAGTAATGAAGCAATTACTATGGTGCTTGAAGAAAGAATTTGGTTTTAATAAAACTGATTATTTTTCACATAAAGACTAGAAGTGAAATTAATTCAGCTAAATCCAACCTATTGTTGATACTTTAACTCTGAAAGAGGTTTATAAAGAATTATGACTATTGTTCAGATATAAAGGCATTTGGCAATAACCTGAAAATGGAAGGAGCTGTGCAGCAGAGAAAGAAAGAACAAAAGTAGTTCAAGAGGAACACGGTGAAATGAAAAGTGAAGGTCAATTCAAATGCTTAAAAACATTGAATTTCAGATACCTTTGTTGAAGTTTGGATGAGGGTGGATTCATAAAAGAATCATGGCCACATTTACATTTTTAGAAAAAAAAAAGTACAGGAACATCACACTCAGTTTTCTTAGTTGAATTAATGAAGTGGTAGAGTCTATGATAATCTGGCCCTCTGGCAAGAGAAATTGGCAAAGGGTTTTCTAAGTAGATTTTTTGTGGTTTTTTTTTTGATAATGAACATTGAAAACCTTTATATGTTGGAGTCTTCAGTCACCATGACAACATTTATACTATGGGACTCAGGAATATTCTGAGTTTCTGGTATCATGTGTCTCAGCTGTATTTTATCCCTCTGTCAAGGTGAAAAATCGGCATACATACCTATCTGAAGCCAGAGATTGTTTGGCTTCAGAACAGAGAGAACAAAAACACATGGGCCAAAAAGCAAACAGATCTGAAAGGCACACCACTGGAGGCCAGCTCTCCTGAGGTACACACAAAACTCAAGGTAGAAGGAGAGACAGATACCAAAGAAAGCTAATTATGCTGGTATCAATCCGGTAAAACTAAATTAAAGTCAGTGGTACGATTCGCACTTTATCTTACTGCGAACAAAAATGTAGATAGGATTCCCAGTATTTCATAGCTCACAAAGGTCTTTTGTGCATTAAATATTGAAATTTACACAAATAACAAAAAAAAAAATCTCATTTTCACCTTAAAGGACTAACAAAGAGTGGGATTTTTAGACACAAATAGAAATTTAGATAATTTTTTTTGCTGAAGACAGAACAACACCTACATTCTTGCCACGTTCACAGGAAAGTTGTTTGTTTTGTTTTGTTTTAAAAGAAATTCAGCAAAAGGTGTTGCCTATTACAGTCAGCTTTACCTTTTATTCTGTCACTCTTACAATACATTTCCAAATGGATACTTCAGAATACTCAGTTTGTATTTGCATAGCACTTAAGCATTCTTGTCAGGAGACGAAAAGGAAGGACGTGAGAGGAGCAGGGTTTTAACTTGTTTGGAACTCTTATTTCACATAGCTAACTTTCCTCTAACTCCATTTTTCCTGCAGGACAAGATCTTGATGCCTACACAAACTGTACTGATGTCAGTGGAGCACAGAAAAACATTGACTGAACATACCAATTAAGGTAAAGGGTCAGAGACCCTGTTTATAGTTTTCAGAAAGTTTCTGTCTTGGAATTTCCATGTCAACCATTCACACAACACTTCTAATAAGAAGTTTACCCTTTCATAAAAGCCTATTAATAGTTTTGTACCTTTTCAATTAATTTTGCTTTCATTCTGTTGTCTCTCCACAACTTTTTTCTGGTGTTTTTTTTTTGTTTGTTTGTTTTCTAGGATATTTCTGTGTTTATTTGTGGCTTTACTTTTCTTGGTAATATGGGTTTTTAGAAGGTTATTTCAATAGAAATAACGATTAGCAGGTATTTGTAATTCATAAAATGGTCAAGCAACACATCGTCACAGATAAAAATTGCAAAGTTTATTCAAAATCAGAAAATGTTATTCCAATATCTAAACCAGCACCAACCAAAAAGAAGTGAAGCTTTTCCTCTAAATCCTGGACTTCTTTTCAAGCTGTTAAATATATGGATCCCTGATACATTCTAAATGGAGAGATAGACACACAGATACGCACTGCAATATTTTCCCATTCTATTTTCGCTTGTGCAGTCCACCATGATATTAGAAAATCAGAAATTTTGGGAAAAGATCAGGTTTGTTACTTGAAATGAAGAACTGAATAACGTTGCGGAGAGTGAGAGAGGCACTCATTTGCAAGTCATTCTAATGGTCTAAAATCTGTGTACAACTCTGGCTGCAGGTAGGTTATGCTGGACTATGTAACGCTTTGATTTAAGAAGCTAGATCTAAAATCAGAGAGGGATTAACCCCAGATGTACAGGCAGGTGTTCCAGAGGGCTTGAGACATGATTTATAACTGTCATTGGAAGGGTTTACCAGTACAGACATTTTCCATTACCTCAAAGAAAACTTACCACAGAAGTAAAATAACCTGAGACACTGCAGTCCACAGACATGTGGAGCTATCAGCAACAGATGGAGGGAGCACACTTGAAATAAATGAAGCAACTAATTGTAGGGCAGAAAACAGTGTAGCTCTTGGGTTAAGATATGGAGGACAATATGGTATGGTTACAGGGAGAGGTGTATGAAGTGGCACAAAAAAGCAGTTTGAACAGTTAGTTTAACAGCCTGTCCAGCCTCTGTCTTTCTTCAGAAAGAGGTTGGCTAGGACCTCAGGTTTGCATGTCCTGGAGTTAACATATCTCCCCAGCCAAGGCAGTTGTGTCTTCAGCTCAGATGGTCACACAGCATGGGCTTAGAAAGGACTGAAGGGTCCACTCTAGCTGTCATTGTAACAAGAGTTTGAGGGCTTCAGCTTTTGGCCCTAATCACTAGCATTAATTCCTTGAGTTTTAAATGTCTTACCATTTTTTGTGTATGCCTGAGAAGCACCACAAGCTCACACTTTTTCACATTTTTTTTTAATTGCTATTTTTAACATAGTTGTGCTGAGTGAACTCAGTCACAGAAAAGACTGAAATTTCTTCTGTTGCACATTAAAAATATTTACATCTCTGACACTCCACTGTAACAGCCGATAGGCAACTCTGTTCTTCCTATTTCTATTCCTAAATGCTGTCCTGCTTGTGAGTTATGACAACATTCAGTTAAATCCTTTACACACTTGCAACCAAAACCCAATCCTTTAAATAGCTTACACTGATTACACAGAATATAAAATAACAAGTGGAGGAGCATTTATATTTGAAAGGTTTCCTCTTGATCTAATAACTAGGCAGTTTTGGGCTGTTACTCTGTGCACTATGTCGTCAGCAAAGAATGCAGTGTCAGCCCCACCTGGGCTTTCTCCAGGCATAGTGGTTTAGGGAAATCACAAAGAAAAAACATTATGTGCATGATTTTGTATTATTATTTAGTTGCCATGTGACTTGGGGGAGAAAATTAGTTCATGCCAACTTTTTTCCTATAAGCTGGAAGTAGTGAGCTAAGTTGTAACATAGTTGAAAAAGATGGTGACAAGGGTGACAGGCACAGAAGCACGAGAAAGGGAGAAAGGCAGAAGCACTGAGATTGCTATGAAGTGTCTGTGAGGGGTGAAGCAGTAGGAAGAATGAAGGAAGTAGCTTGCTAGCATGAGGGAACATAAACTACAGACAGAAATATAGTGACACATCAGTATTTTTCAATTTTTCCTGCTGAACCTGCTGAAATTGCTTTTAGTTCCTGCTGTTTGAAAGTGTGTCTTCAAAACCCAAGAAAAGAAAAAAAAGGGGATTTTGACCAAAATGGTCATTTTTTTCCAGATAACTTTGGGTTTTTTTGAAGAAAACATTGGAATGTCACTGAGAGTCTCCCTGCTGTTAGCTTCCATGTCTTTGGGCCACCTTCATGGCCTCCTATGCTGTTGCTTTTCTACAGACCACACAGTCAGTTAATAGGATGGAGAAGCTGAGAACCTCCATGTGGGGAGGGTGGTCCCTCCACAGCGCATTTGTCCCTCAATGTGACAGTAAGAAGTAATACCTCTGAGAGGTCCTGAAGTCTGGTAGATTAGAAAAATAAAAAAGGGCCTGACTGTCCAGATTATTAACATGAATGATAAGATTAATGGAGTTTAAAATGGTGTCCACAGTGAATCTATTAAGCACAACACCATTCAGTCTTTTGGTCAGGATCAGGTCAGTTAAAAACTCTTCTAGAGTGGGAGACTAATACTGGGACTGCTGAGCTACAGTCCATGAATAGCTCTGATTTAATTTAGGATCAAAGTTGAACAAAAGTTGAAAGGCAAGAACAACAAATCTTGCCGGCATATATCTATGATTGTTTTTTTAAAAAAAACTTTAGTTGCATATGTGTACTATGAATATTAAAACAAAGCTGCATTTTGAAACTGCTCTGTTTCAAGAACTCATGTGTGCAGAAACAGTTAATTCTCCATATGAACTGTGGATTAGCGTGTCAGAACTGTAGCATAATGGTGTGCTCTTTTCACAGGGAGCATCTGTTTGGCAACCCAGAAAAGACACGTATGATAACCAGAGAATACCAAGCATGCAATGACCCTTTGTCATAGCATTGTACATAGGAGCATCCACAATATAAGAAAGATCTCAGGCTCTTAGAGAGCATCCAAGGGAGGGTAATGAAGATGATGAAGGGTCTTAAGGGGAAGCCGTATGAGGAGTGGCTGAGATCACTTGGTCTGTTCAGACTGGAGAAGAGGAGACAGAAGGAAAACCTCATTGCAGTCTACAACTTCCTCAGGCAGGGAAGTGGAGGGGCAGGCACTGATCTCTTCTCTGTGGTGACCAATGACAGTAACCGAGGGAATGGCCTGAAGCTGTGTCAAGGGAGGTTTAGACTGGATATTAGAAAGAGGTTCTTCACCCCGAGGGTGGTTGGGTGCTGGAACAGGCTCCCCAGGAAAGTGGTCACAGCACCAAATCTTACAGAGTTCTAGAAGCATTTGGACAATACTCTCAAGCATATGGTATGACTCTTGGGAATGATGCAGGGCCAGAAGCTGGATTTGATGATCCTTGTAGGTCCCTTCCAACTCAGTATATTCCATGATTCTGTGGTCCTGTGATCCTCAGATACTTTATTATATTGTAGTTGCTGAGTTTAACTTGACTGATACAGCTCTGTTGCAGAAGAAAACGTCCAGAGTAAGATCCAAGGACCTGGCCCTGCATCTTTTGAGAGGGTGTTTGCAACACAACTGGAAAAAGTAGCCAGTGACCCAAAACCACATATTCTTTAGTGCATTTCTAATGCCAGTGATACAGAGCCATAACATCCTATTGTGTGAGAACTCAAATGTCTGGCAGCTGCCTTGCCCTGTGGTAAATGATGTCCCAAGGTTGTAAACACTTAAAGACTGAACAGTACTAATTCTCTAGCCTAGGTGTTTTTAGTGCATAACTGTTTTAAGTGAGACCATAAAAGACATCTTTCAGCTCATTCACTTCAATGGAATTACTCTAAGTTTATAGTTGTGTGATTACAGGTCCTACTTAAGCAGGTATTCAGGCTATTAGACTAAGAATTATATTGTCAAAAGAAGAACTTGCCAAAATGCTGCAGCAATCCCTAATGGAATGCATCTCCTTCATAGCTGTGACAGCTGCAGCCAATGGGCCTGCTGTCATTGTGTTTAAAATCTTCTAAATACTTCCATGAGTCTGAAAAACAAAACAAAACAAGACTCAATATAAAAGCTAAAGATCATGTAAACTTTTACTCACAGAGACTAATGAGCTTATGAAAAATTAAAATTTTATATTGGGTTTGTATGGCTAGATTTTGATAGCAGGGGAATACAAGGGTGGCTTCGGTGAGAAGCTATCAGAATCTTCTCCCATGTCTAACAGAGACAATGCCAGCCTCCTCCAAGATGGACCCACTGCTGACGAAGTCTGAGTCCATCAGCAACAGTGGTATTGCCTCTGGGATAACAGATTTAAGAAGGGGGGAAGAAGCTCTACGCACCTTCAGTCAAAGAGAGGAGTGAGAACATGTGAGGAACAGCCCTGCAGACAGCAAAGTCAGCGCAGAAACAAGGGGAGGTGCTCCAGCAGCTGGAGCAGAGATTCCCCTACAGCTCATGGTGAAGACCATGGTGGGGCAGCTGTGTCCCTACAGACCATGGAGGTCCACAGTGGAGCAGACATCCATTGGCAAACCTTGGAGAAACCCATGCCAAAGGAGTGGATGCAGCCGAAGGAGGCTGTGAGCCCATGGGAAGACCATGCTGGAGCAGACTTGCTGGCAGGACTTGTGGCCCTGTGGAGTCCTGTGGAAAGCATACAACTTGGAGAAGTTCAGAAGGACTGTCTCTCCAGAGAGAGGGACTCTACTCTGGAGCAGGTGAAGAGTGAGAGCAGCTCTCCCTCTTAGGAGAAAGGAGCAGCAGAGACAACGTGTGATGAACTCAGTATCCACTCCCCATCACCCTGTGCCACTCAGCAAGAGGAGGTAGGGAAACTGGGAGTGAGGTTGAGCCTAGGAAGAAGATAGAGGTGGGGGAAAGGTGGCTTTAAGATTTGGTTTTGTTTCTTCATATACTTTACTCTGATTAGATTGGCAGTAAATTCAAATTAATTTCTCCAGGTCAAGTAAGTTTTGCTTATGCTGATAACTGATGAGTGATCTCTCCCTGCCCTTATTTCAACCCACAAGCCTTTCATGATATTTTCTTCCCTCTGCCCTGTGGAAGAGGAAGGGTTCCTTTGGTAGGAACCTAGTGTCCAGCCAGGGTCAATGCACTACAAATATGCACCTTAACATTTAACAGTTACACATTTACATTTTTATAAATTCATCATATGTACAACCAAAACAAATATGATCTTTTGGGAGCTGAGACTTGTGTGAAAATTGGCCAGTAATAATAAACATGCATTTCACCTGTAATGATGATACATTTCCTCAGGACTGGAACATAGTGACATGACAATATTAGAGAAAATCTTTATAGAAGACCATATTTAAAATTATATATGGATTAACTGCAGATTCAACTTATCGTTGCTGTCACTGGAGAACTTATGTTGAAAATACTGCTATTTTAAAACCAGAAGGAGACAAAGGATATATTATAGCTAGAATGACCAATTTTCACCTAATAAAAGAAATGTGTAGCTACTCACTTCACTGGATTTGCATTTTATTTGCACTTTAGAAGCTTTAAACTCCCTGTAGAGCAACACATCTGGGAAGCTTCTTGTTTGGGAGGTTAGACAAATGAAGAGGCTTTAATGTTTCATTGCAGTCATGTTAAGGGAAATACTTTCATCTGTCTACAGACATTTCAGGGCTGTTTTGTTTCATATTTTGAAGTATCACAGTTTAGAACTTCCCCTGAGAAAAGCTCTGAAAATGCAGATTAGGTGACTCAGACGAAACAGTACAAATTACAAATGGGAACAATCTGTATCAGCGGAGAAGATTACGACTATTTCCTCAGGTAAAATGCCTTATCTCTTCCATGGAATTCCTTTCACTGTTCCAGGACAATATTGCTCCATTTGCATTATAGGCTGTGATGTATATGGAAAATATGAAATAGGAGTTCTTTCCACCTGCACCACAAACTAGAAATTTTACTGCTTGTGTTCATTACAGTGTGAGCACATTTTTTTTAATTCAATTACCTGTGACATTAAAATGCTATTAAGGATATTAGCCTTTAATAAAGTTGATCTCTCAAGTGATCCCTCTTGCAAAAGTGTATTTGTAACCATTTTAATCTTCTATTTATTTAGAAAATCAGATATTTTCAACAGCCACTGCACATCCTTAAGTCTTTCTGCTAAACCAAATATGCAGATAACTAAGTTAAAATGCAAGACTGTTACGACAATCAAAAATTGTTTAGGAATTTCTTCAAAAGATGGTAAGTTGTCTTGTTAAAACACAGAAGTTTTGACTCCTCTTATCACAAAAGCAATAGGCAGCACTTAAGGCAAAGATAAGCAAGGGTCAGAGGAAAATCACAATAAAGGTGTCACTAAGCTGTAGTAGACAGGAAGACAGGATTCAGGTCCTGATCATGACATTGAAATGTAGGTCATACATAAATGTTGCCATTGGTCAGTGAAGCTCTAGTCATACAGGCAGGTGCGAACTAGCTAGCCAACAAATCAACAGCTGCCAGCTTCAGAGGGAGCTGAATCCCTGTCAAACACAAAATATGACCTGATTCCTCCAGAATTTTCTTTTTTTAAGATATTAAGAGTCTGATATGTACAGGTCGCAAACTGACATGAGCAAACTCCATCTGTATTAGAAAACTGCATTCATCTTTATTTGTCTCTGATACTGAGGAACAGAATGATCTTGTCTGTCATGTATTAAACAGTTCTACCCTGCCAAATACAGTGGATATGTCTAGATTGAGCGGATATGTCTACTTCTGAGGCTGCTAATTAGCTTAAGCCAAAATTGTACCAGGACAACTGAATAAGTACAGACCCAGATCAGTGATAGGAAACACTCCCTAGTGCTTTTTTAATTTCCTAGCATGGATAAAGCTGCTAAGTGTGGTCATTCAGAAAAGCATGAATTTCCAGTCTGAGCCATCTGTGTGTCTGTTCTAAGAACCAATGACTTGTTGACTTTGCAATGAGGCTACCACAGCTTTTATTCTTTATGTATGTTCAGTGGTCTTCTCTTGTCCATGTTTCCTAGTGAGCAGAAAATAAATCAGCCTTTAAATGTCATCAAATATGTAGTACAAACAAAGTTTTTGGTAGCATCCTCCAGCTGACTGGGAACAGTTGAACCCACTGAGGCTGAAGGTTTATGATTATGTGGCTGTTCATTAGTCACGGTCTGCAAAGTAAGTAAGGCATCTGGCCATGAATTTGTTACTGGACTATGACCAAAGGCCTTCTAGGGTAACCCAGATGTTTTCTGTCCTCCATGATCAAATCAGGTTAGAGACAAGACTAACCACATCACATCTTACATGTCAGTGGCAGAGGGAAAGACTGTGGCAGCATAATTTTAAACCTTTACTTTCCTTCCCCTGTCCTGTCTTCAACTCTCCCTCTTCCCCTGCCCCCAAGGATTTTGAAACTATAGAGGTGGAAAGCCAACAAGGTATTAGGAATCAATTTGACCATAAAATTCCACAACATACAAAATTTTTGGAAAGTGGGAATTCTTGCTTAAATAAGAGATCATCTAAAGCACAATTTAAAATATTGCTTTCTCAGCTTAAAATGGTCCTCATCAAGCCAAAACAGCAGTAACTGAAAACCTGCCTTGAGCTGTGTACAGAGATTGTTTGTCAAGCTGATTTTCCTCAAGCTCATCACAATTCCACAAGAAAAGAACTGCAGGCACTTTGTTCACATTACAAGAATCTAGTCTTACTAGTAGTGATGCAAGTTACATTTACTTTATCTGCATTCAGCTGTTCCTAGGCTTTGTTGCACCTCAAGCACCAAGCTCATTTACGCACCCTATATAAATGCCTTAAATTCTTGAGACATGGAGAACGGAATAGCTTTTAAATTGTGGAGCTTATTTCCAAGAGGTTCTGTGAATGTCAAAACTACCAATGTATTCAAAAAAGATTACATATTATTTCAACAGATATCCATTGATGGATAGTAAACATGATGGTCTAGATTAAATTTTGGCTCAAAAGGTTCTGAATCAGATTTAGTATCTGGATTTCAGTACAATGCTCCAGTGAAAAGATCACTCTGTACTTGCCAGGGTTTTGGTGTTCCCAGCAAAAACTACTTGCCTCTGCTGAAGTCAGCCTTTAGACTGATGTTTTAAGGTCATACTTACCTTACTCCTTAAGCAAAACAGGATTGACTTTGTCCACAGAACCCTTTTCCTGTCATTTCTAATGGTTCAGTAGTCCCACTAGCACTGTAACAAAATTCTATTAAGTCAGTATTTATTTGTATATTGTAATATAACAGAATATGTTTATTCATAGCATAAAGATAAGTAAGAGGAAAATGCTGTTTGGAAAAATTCTGAGTCACATCTGATCAAATTGCTTAACTTGAAACACACAAAGTAACTGTTTTTTAAAATTAGTTTTGATAACTTGAAAGCTCAGGAAGTTAAAACTCATCAGCTCACTATGCTTGGTAACAAAGCTTCTATGGTGTACCCCAAGGTCATGCACACACCATTTGCCTTTGTTGCCATCACCCAAATTAATGTTTCTAAAGTACAGCGTGCATAGGAATAACTGCAACTGCATTTGGGTGATCCATACATTATCTATCCTCCAGAACTCTGAGGAAGAGCCAGTCCTTTATTTCTGTAACCTTCTAGCAAGGCTAATCGAATGCCCACTTTTTAAAAAATGTATCCATACTTGCTCCTTGAAAACATAATTCGCATTCTGTTGTCATCTTATAAATTGTGATCAGCTGGAGACTTCAAGAGCTCTTCTGGCACCAGGCTTAACTCCAGGATTATGTTATTTCACTGCTGATTATAAAAAGCCAAAACAAAGACATAAACTGAACAGCTTTTGTCATTGATTTCATTATTGTAATCCCTACTCCAGCTGCTTTTGTAAAATAATGAATCATCACTAACTTATTGTAAAAGAACATGTTCTTTCAGCACCAGCATGATTTTCATGGCAAGAGCCTATTCATTCTGAATTGTCAGTATAATCTTCTGCACATTTTTATGATTACATTTTTATTCAGAAGGTTTTATATTGCATCCTGGCAGCAGTAGCAATGAAGAAAGGCTAGAGATGTTTTCAAAATCCATATTTTTATAGTATGTTTGTGACTGATACCACTCTGTTCTTGTGGAACATATGTATGGATTTACCCACTGCTGCTTTTGTCAGCAGTGGGAAAGTGGGAGGGAGATTGCATACACTGGTGTGACGTCTCATAGGTGGAAGTGTTACACATAAAAGTCACACACACGTTTTGTATAGCTTGCATAATTTAATTCAAAATAACCCAATGTATAAGAAAATCTCACAGGTTTTTAAGCAATGTCCTGATCCTTTTTTAGTGTGACTTACTTCTTTTCTGCTGTGTGATCAATATACTTATGTTGATAGAGGATACCAGTCACATTCTAAAATATACTTAACAGATTTCGTCATTTAAGGTACAATAACTCTCAAAGAGCCATAAGAACTTAATAGTCATAAGTCACTACTGAGAGAAGTGAACTGGGTTGGTAGGTCCCTTAGAAAATTTTGAAAATGTGATTTTTGTCTTTGATGTTTACTATTTTTCTAATCCCTTGTCACTCATTTTGACATTTGAGGTGAAATAGATCTTGTATATCTCCACGCTGCAGTCACCTACATCTGAATGATCAGAGAAATAGGTGCTTTACAGGTATTTAAAAATCCAGAGAAAAAGGATCAGATCAAATCCCATTCAAAGTAGGGCTGACTTCTGAGTTAGGCCCAGATTCAATGATGAACCGGACTGCTCAGAGACAAATTCAGATCAATTTTCTGGAGATTGACCAGCCTATCCTCACAGTGAGTCAATGAGTTCTGCAGACAACACTTGTAACACAGCTGCCTTCTTGATTCTGTCCTCTTCCAATTGTGAGCACCTTTCTGATACACACCTTCTTCAACCTCATTCTTCAGAGCTGCCTAACTTTCTGCCAACTGGTGATGCTGCTGCAGAGCTGAATAGTCTCTGTAGTCACTGTCCACTCCTTCATAAAACAGAATTATAGAATGGTTTGGGTTGAAAGGGACACTGAAGATCACCTTGTTCCAATCCCCCTGCTGAGGCAGTGACACCTTCTACTAGACCAGGTTTCTCAAAGACCCACCCAGTGTGGCCTCGAACACTTCCTTCGACAGGGCATCTACAACTTTGTTGGACACACTGTTTCAGTGTCTCATTACCCTCACATTAAAGAGTTTTGTTCTTATATCTAACCAGAAACTAACCTCTCAGTTTGAAGCCAATCCCCTTGTCCTATCACTGTATGCCCTTGGTGAAAAATACTGTCATTGTCTAAGATCGTCTACGTAAAAACAGAGTGGAATAAAAACTATGCATTGCTTTTATCAACACTGAAAAATGCAGAGAAACACAAGGTGCAAGTTTTAAAAAAGACATCTTCAAAGCAACACAAGCACCTGAATATCTCTCCATTGATTCCTGCAGTGCTTGACAAATATGACCTTGTGAACCATATTCTTTAAAATGTAGACAGAAAATATTCTATGCGATAAGATATAATTGCCTGATTTCTACAAATACTTGTCTAGTACCTCTCTGCAAGTACCTGTTTATGCCAGTTAACATCTGCCCTTGTAACAAAAATTATATTCCAAGGCATAGCAGTTTTCCAATTGACATTGTGAAACCTTGCTGACAGCTAAATGTAGGTAGTTGTTGTGCCGTGGGCAAAACAAGTTTTATGAATACATTAGGATTGGGATGGGACCAGGCCAAAAATCTGTATGATTTACTGTTGGAGATGGCCAGGATGAGGAAGAAGCCTACACCATGTGGAAAGAAGGATTCCTTACTGAGGAAGACACAGAGACTACATTTGTTTAAGGACTATATTGCAGAGACTTTAAGCTAAAACCAGTTGTTGGTTTGATGTCTTCGTTTGGAGTTACGCTTCATCTAGTTGTTATGGACTTTATAGTTGCCACTTCCTTATTGGGCACTTTCCCCTCCTTTCCCAGTTATTCCATGTTGTAAACCTCTCCCCTAAATGCATATTCTATCAAGCACCCTGGTTTTACATAACCCTTCCCACGTTCTAGAAACCTCCCCAGCCTACCCCTTAAAAAGCCCCCCATTTTGAATAAATTAGATCTTCCTTGGAGCTGCAACCCTGCGCTTAGGACCCTGCAGGTCTGGTCTGTTCATTCCCAAAACGGGACAATTTACATATAATTTTTTATTTATTTGAGTGAAAATATTGAAAAATTAGGTTACTATGGTATATTGTAAAGAGGGGGGGTGGTGTTTTTTCTTGTGTCTGAATACATATACAATACTAAAGCAGGCTTCTGTTTCAGACCTCTTTCTGCTTTCCAAAAATAAGAGAAGCCTTTAAATCCAATAAAAAACATTCTGCTGTAAACAGGTTTTGTAAAAATATTTTTTTTCATTAATTTTATTTTTAAAACCAAGTATTTGAAACTAGAGACCTACCAGTCTCCCTAGCCTGAATATATTCACTGAATTAGTGGCCTGAACACTTCCAGGCCAGAGTGCACTCGTCACTTACTCAATGCAGAACTCAACTCATCTGACCCAGATGTCAGAAAGAGAAATCATAAAGCTTACACTACTTGAAACAGACAATCATGAACAGGAGAACCATTCTCTGCCTGCTTAAGAAAAGGTCTCTTAAATATCTGAGGAAAATGAAATACTGTGTGAGTAATAGAAGTTTAAAAGAATTTCCTGGCTACTGTTTATACAACAAATATAAAAATAATAGGTTATATTTTAACAAGCAAAATGTGAGACAGCCTGACATATGGTGATGATGTTAAAGCCTGGATCTCTAATCCCAGAGTTGTGGTAGGGAAACCCTGAAACTGGAGTGTCTTTTTTTTTCTTCCAACTCCAATAATTTACTCCTAAAGTTCGTGTAGTCTAGTGATTGTTTGCATGAGTAGAAGTCTCCAAAGGCCTTACTTTCCATGCTGCAGTCTCACAATGTCTTTTGCAGGCTTGGTCTGGAAATTTGCAACACCCTGTTCATCCATGGTTTCATTGCTAACAGTGTGGTTTACTGATGAACAGCTGCAAGTGTCTAACAATTTGCAGAAGGGTTATGCGTGCCTCTTGCACTGAATAAAGGCTATCTCTGTGCTACCTGCTTCTTTGCTGACTGTATGTCTTTGTAAAATACGCTGTTGACAACTTTAGAGAGTGGTGCTTTTGGAAAGTCTGTAGCAGTTGACAGGATGGATGGGCAGTGTAGCATTTCTCTTTCAGAAAGTATAATTTGCAGGAAATGGTCTAGAATTTCCAAAGTGACTAGAGCTAGAGAGATTTTGAGTGGTGTTTTTTAAAATTTTTTTTTCTTCTACTTCTTCTTTCTTTTTTCCTCCTTTCTCTCTCTCTTTTTTTTTTCAGTTTTTTCCCCCTCTGTCCACCCTGTGAAGTCTAAAACTGGATTTGTTGTTAAAGAGGAACAGCTCAACCAGTACTGGGAAAAAAATACATTTGTCTTTCTAATTAGGTGCTCAAAAATTCATGCTTGCTTGAATTGCACTTTACTTTTAATATACAAGATCAAAACCTTATAAGTGTCAAAGCTTTATAAAAGGAATTTCCAGGCCTAAGATAAAATAGAAAAAAACGTATTCCACATAAAACCAATGAAATGGCCAATACCCTTGTCAATAACAATGCATGCAAAACATTGGGGCTGCTGATGCCTTTGAAGATGAGTGCATCTTACTCTGTGAAAAAAAGACAAAAGTCGTGTACCATCCTTTCAGAAACAAAGCCCAGTATATACCAGCTAAGTAAGTAGTAACTAATTAAATATATAATAAAATTGTAACTTTTCCTGGCACTTGGGCAAACTGACTTAGGTTGCTTAACACCTACAATATTGACTTTTATCACCATCCAAAATAGGGGGCTGTACCTAAGCAAACTGTGGAAAATGGTATATTGTTTTAATTAATGTTTTAATACCCAAAATGGGTGTGAGAAAGGTTTGGGAAACTTGTTGAAGACCTGGGCCAGAAATGTGCCCAAGGCTGCCCCAGCAGGTTCACAATGCAGGCAATTCTCTTCTGTTGCCCAAGAGCACTCTTGCCTACTCTTTCCTTGTACAGAAAAAGGAAGACGAATATTCAATGTTCTAGAAGTATGAATAGTGTAATGTGAATATTGAATACTGTCACAGACCAAGAGGGGCTTAACGAAGGGTAGAAGTGCTGTATATGGTTATACAGTTATATGGTTACGGTCTGCTTTGGGAAGCGTGAGAGAGTTCACAGCATTAATGAAAGTAGGTAAGCAAATAGTAAGCAGACCTAGACAAGAAGAGGGCATGCTTTCCAACAATTCAACAGAATATAATGGCCAGTCTTCACGAACGAAGATCCGGGGAAGGTCTTTACGCCTTCGAGCCTGCGCATTGGATTTTTTAGGTGAGACACAGTGTGCGCG
>JAWMRA010000113.1:82525128-82547133 GCA_035584735.1 Pseudotriccus pelzelni | reverse complement strand
GCCTTACAGGGCTAACGAGCTCCACCTGCCCGGGGAGTGTCCCTGGCTGGAATCGAACCCTTGGCCTCGGCGGTGAAAGCGCCGCATTCTAACCACTAGGCCACCAGGGGCTCCCTCAGCAGAATATGATGATTTGTAAAATGACTAGCTTCAGTTTGAAGTTGCCATTTTCTGTTCTAGTACTCTGTTGGGACATCTGTGTAAATAGCATGCTGATAAATATGCCTATAACAATACGCCACACCTCTTGGTCTCTTCTCACCTGCCAGTGACTCTTCTTCGGGTTTTTCATTTGTCATTTCAGGCATTTTCACCTTTGCTCTAGCAGTTTCCTCTGCTTCAGCCTCATTCATATTTATGTTCCACTATCCAAGTTTAATTAAAGTAGTAAAAGTAATCTAAAGTCCCTTCTCAGAGTTAGGCCCTCTCATAATACAGTGAAGTTTGATCACTATTAAAAATAGAAAAACACCCTACAAAAGGAGTTGTGCAGGACTTCAAGGTATCTGATTAACTTTTTAACCCCAAGGCAAGGTTAAGCGATGTCTAAATATTTTGCAGTTGTTTGTCTAACCTCTACTTGGAAACTTCCACTCATGGAGATCTTGCAGGCTGCCCAGATAGGCTGGTTCTGTGTTAAATTAACTTTATCTCTAAACAGTCTTTTCCCCCTTATATCTTACCTAAAAGTCCTTTACTGCAACTTAAAACTGACTATTGTTTTTGCTATTCATCATAAATATGGATGCATATTATTCCCATCTCTGCAGGATTTTTTCAGTTACTTGAATACTATTTTCACTTCTCTCAAACTCTGGGCTTAACAGCCCCAGCTCTTTCTGTTTTACTTATTGCTCATGCTGTCCAGACTTTTACTAATTTGCTTGCTTCTGGCAGAATTTCTTCTTATTAATAGATGCCCAGTCCAGCCATGGTTTTAGCAGCACTGAATAAAGAGGAAAGTGTCAATCACACAACTGATTGGTTGAATATATGCTCATGAATCTATTTTTTTTCACAAAATGAATTTCATATTCAGATTTTGATTCCCTATAGCCCCCAATTTCTTTTCTGGAGAGCAACCGCCTGGCCTGAAGATAAAATATTGCAGAATATGCTTTCTGCAGACCATCTCCTTTTTTGAACAGTTCACCAGTATATGTGTTCTTCCTTCCATCGTGATATAATCCACAGCTTTAATGCCAATGCCAGCAAAACTGCTTCTCAGTGCTCAAGACTCAATACAGTAGCAGTCAGCAGTAACAATGTGGACTTAAGAGATAACCACATATAAGTGATAGGTATTTCCATATCCCCATCGCATTAGAAGTGAGAGACTTCACTTCCCAGCAAAAATAATCATCTGAACGAACAGAAGCTAACTCAAAATTAATCCATAAAAGATGGAGCTTATATGCACAGGTGATATTCTATAGTAAATTGTAATATTAACCATTTTATGCAACTGTAACATTAACCACTTTCTGCTCATGTGATTATAATGTAATGCAATATAGCATAATATTTTACTATGATTTGACAATATTGCATTTTATAATGTAATGTAGTAAGAAAAATAAGTTAATCTAAAATATGTAATTAAAGTATAATTGCATGAAGTATAATAAAATAATAATAGAATAATATTATAACATAATGTTATAATGTAGTATAATGCACACACATATATATACAAATGTGGATATATAGTACTAATACCTTTGAACTCCTTAGCATCAGTGGACAACAGAATATATGGTAAGTTAAATATTTCAAGGATCCTGAGGCCAGCAGCACAGCTTTGTATAATTTGTACTATTAAATTGTTCTACCTTCCAGAACAGGGTGGTCACGTTCAGACTGCCTTTTAAATATGGTTCTTGGCACATGCTTGCTCCTGAGTAATGCCTAGGAGCAGTTTGGGAGATCCGTGATTGCCAGACATAACCACACCAGGGACCTTCTTATTAGTTACAGATGTGCCAACAAAGTTGCAAAATTAGACACTTCTCTCCCTCACTTCATGCTTCAGACAAGATTGTTCCGATATTTAACCCATTCTCCTGGAATCAGATTTAAAGAGTCATGGCACCCTGCTTTAACTATTGCACCTCATATAATTTCCGTTTTACAGAGTAGCCCAGTACCCCTACTCATGATTGAACTACCTGTTGAACGAATACATCACAAAACAGCAAACAGTACCTGATTTTAATGTTTTTGTTTAGTCAGTTACTCAAGTGTTGATACTGAGAAAGAAGCTTCAGCTAGAATACCATATTTTATATCCCCATTACCATCCTTATCACAGTCTTGATTATGATGACTGTCACACTCATTATGACCTGCAATTGCTTACAGCAGCAGAGCTGACATGTTGTTTAAACACCTATGTCTTTGAGCACGTTATAGTTGTGTTTAGGTAACATACCTGAAATTTAAGGTCTCAAAGAGTTCTCCTCTAAAGATGTGGGAAGAAATAATAGTCAGAGAAAAAGAAAACAGCAGCAGAAAAAACCAAAATTGTAAGAAACAGAGTGTTAATAAGTGTGTGCCGTAGAAGACTAGCTGTTAGCATACTGAGTGTTGAGCCAAAGGGCTGATACTTCAACTACTTATTCTACTGAACAAACCTAATGAACTGAGCATTCACAGGGTCAGGACCCCTGCTTGCATTTTGTTACAACTGTCTGAGCATCTATGAATTCCACACTGTTTAACTTTTTAGCAAATTTCTGTGACTTTCAACATGTTGAGATATTTGTGGATGGCTGGACATGAAAGTAATCAGCTGTGCTAAATTCACTGAGAACCCTTGAGTGCTGCCAAATTAAACTTTGGGCTGAACAGACAGTTGATAGAAGTAATTCAGGCAAAAAAATTCTGTTGTAAAATTGTTCAGATTGCAGTTCTGTTCTTTTGTTAAGTATTCACCTTCTTTGTTTCTGGTGCCAGAGAAAACCACAAAACCTAACTTTCCTTCAAAGCACAAGAAGAAAGAAGGTACTTAAGAACTGCAAAATTAATTTGGATTTCTTAAGCCTTTCTGCAATAAGACAATTATCATGATTGAGGGGTACAGGTCTTCTTGCTGGCATGTTTGTTGTAAAATAAGATTTATCCCCCCTTTAAGAGAACATTATCGACTCCTGTATTTTTCAGTATGTTCTCATTACTTTTATGAATCACCTTGAAGACTAGCAAAAAAACAATACTACTACTGTTTTCTGTTTGTAAGTCTTTATGCCTGAAAGAGCGACTTGCATGTGATCCTACATTGCAGCCTACTGCAAAATCATATTGCTTAGGCTTAGGCTAGATTGGATTCGCTGACTGTCAGCAAAAAGTTTTGTATTTTGGCACTGAAAAAAAATCTGAACTTTTTTCTAATACTCTGATAACTCTAAAGATACGATGACAAAGGGAAGCATTTAGGGTAGGATTTATGTAATCTAATTTTAGGTGTCTTAAAGTTTAACAGTAACGTCTAAGATAGGCACTCCCTTTAAAACAATCAACCGGCCTCTTCAAAAGACATTTACTCTGGCATGAATTAGGTTTTTATTTTTAGAATAAATTGATCTGATTTGATATCCAGAGACATCTATTTTATTAAAGGACTATAAAGAGACCCAGAGCACATTTAGCTTGGACTTGTGGTTAATTTTTTTTTAATGCCTGGGCAGAGGAATCCCTTACCTAGTACCAGTCAGAATGCTTTTGTACCTCATAGATCAACATCTGAGCAATAAACCAAAAGGTCATGTAGGAGAAGCTTCTTATTCTTGCAAAAAAATTGGGAGTAATTGTTCTAGAAAATATTTTTGCCATCTTACAGATGTACTTTCACTCTTTCTGTGTTTCACTTTTCATATGTAGTCAGATGAAGCCATAAGCATTAAAAGACACTGTTTTTATGACCAAACCTCATTCAATATGCTGTTTTTTGGTCTTTTTATTCCCAAAATATCTCATTCTCATCCTTAAATGAGAGCTGCAATTTGTTGTTAGCTCTTCACAGACACATGAATCTTAAATGAACTTAATTAAGCATCATCACAGTACAAAACACCAAAGCAGAAAATGCAGTTATGTCTCACTTCCTAGAGTTCACTTGGTTCTTATTTATATTGTCTGTTTAACCTGCAAATCAGACTGGAGACCAGCAGGCTAAAACATTTTTTATATTATGTGCTCCAGTTTATTTATTATGTGCCTGGAGAAATGACATGGATATGAAGTTACTACTAGCCTTCTGCAAAGCAGAGTCACTCTCTCTTTGGCACACTACAGGTCTTTCAGATTGACAGGCAGGGAAAGACTTTCTGAAATCTTGCCTGATGTGGCAGTCAATGGTGTGCATCATTTAATGTTTTCTGTACTCTATATGCTGTTAATTTTTTGATACAGAAATTTTGCTGCTGTGTCACTAGGCCGACAAACCAGAAATTCTATAACCAGATTATTTTTTGTTTCATTCGTTAATTTCACATAGCTAATGGGATAAATAATGTGCTGCTGTACTGGAAATAAATTCCTCAAAGATGTCTATAATGTCAGAGACACATAACAGTAATCTAATTATGCACGCTGGATCATCAAAACTGATTTGATGTGGCTCTTGGGTTTGCTGACTTCTGAACACTAGAAAGAACACAGTAAGTAGAAACAGAATCATTTTTCTAGATAGTATCTTGCCCCTTGTATTTTAAATAATTCATCTACTTTTTGGTCCACTATCTCTCTTTAAAACAATTTACCAAATTATTATTATGCGGATTGGTTTTATGGTTTTTACAGTTGTAGCCCTTATTGGCAAGGATTGGAAACAGCATGTAGATAGTGTAGAGGGTGTTCAGAGGTGATGCAGAGAGTACTTTCTAATCTTTCCTAGTAACTACGTTTTAATGAAGTGGTGAGACGCATATGGACCATTAAAAAAGGTATTAAGAGGAAGGTCTGGTTGTGAGGCAAGCTGTCGTCCTTTTGCCCTCTTCTTCAAGCATAGAGTATGTATCTCATGGGCTGAGATTATTGCAATCTGTTACCTGGGAAAGATATGAGCACAGATTGATTCTGGCATCTGCTTATTTTGATTTCTGAGTCACAGTTTAGGCCCATAATATTTCAAATTTCTTGTTTAAGGTCAGAGATCTTGGTGCTTTTTGTGGAACTGGCAGCAGCTTTATGGCTAAAACACATTTGTAGGAATGGACAAAAAATTTGTCAACAGTGTAATGAATTTGCTTGCAATGGAATGGGAACCAGGTGCTCTGTGAAATTTTTAACTAATTGTATCCTTACCTTGTAAGTGTACAGTAAACAGCTGCAGTGTAAATAAGACTTGAGATAGGTTTCTTTCCATTCTGTGCATTGCCAGAAGTGACAACTGTGCTTTCATATCCTGACAAGTGGATAACTGGTTTTAGAGACTAGACTTCTATAAAGAGGCAGACATCACTGTGAGTTGTGAAACCCTGGGCTTGTGTTAATTCATTCATAACTTAGTGTGGAGAACTCTTAACAGCAGCAATGACGTACAAGAAAGAAAGTAGATAGCCTGAGCACCACAAGTCACTGCAGGTCTGGGAATAGGCATAAGTAGGCTTTTGAGATGAGCATATTTGATACATAAATTATTGAAAAATATAAAATATTGCTAAGGAGAGAGGTAGGAAAGGTAATTGAGTGGAAAGCATCTGACTTTTTAAAAAGCAAAGCAATAACATATATAAGAAAGTGAAAATGTGTATGAAACTGAAATTTTTCTCTAATGGTGCATTTAAGAACTGAGTTGTGCTACTTTTAATGTTCCTTATAATTGATCAATTACATTAAAACCAGATACATCTAGTATTATATAACACACATCTAGTTACATATAACACACATTTAGTCCAGGTTTGCAGCATGTCATCCGCTCACTTCCTTTTGGAGAATGAATTACATTTACCATTACACATTAAATACTGAGATAAGATACCTGATGTCAGAAAACACATCAAAGGCACTTGTGGAGCTGAAGGCTGAGAGCATCCACTATATGGATACCAAGCCCTACTTTCTTGTGATTCACTGCAGCAGAGCAGCCCTTCCATACTTAGTGTAAGGTTGTTGTTGAGGAACATGGTTTACATCTTTCTTATCTGTTATAGATAGAGCAGAATCAGCAAAAGGAAAGCTTGACCAAGGATGCCTTGTTGCTAGGGTAGCCAATCTCATGGGAAATAGCTATCATTTGGGATTCATTATGTCTCAGGGTTTCCCTGGATAACAATGCATGTGAGTAGGGCTTGCATTTTGATTTTTCATTCAGTCTTAATTGACTCTTCAACAAATTTCTCTTGGCAAATCTATATTTTTAATTTCTCCACATATTATCACCAGGAGGGATGATACACTAAGCTTGTTATTATCTGTACGAGTAAATTTAGTGGCTCAGAGGTTGACTGTTCTTCTGAGGTGGAGAAAAGCAAGGTGTTGGAGAAGGAGTGAAAAAAGAGTAAGGAAAGGAATAAAAATACTTAATGGGAGAAGCAGGGATGAAATTACAGTAGAAAAATAACCTTGGACAAGAAGACGTTCTTATAAAGCCTGTTTTTTTCTCATATTTTAATGGCAATGTGAGATCCACTGCATGGACTGATGCTTAGTTCAAAAGAATCCTTACTTTGGAAAAGAGCTTACAACTGCCTGTTCATTTTGGTACATGAAGAATGAATCTTCTGTTGCTGAGCTAGAGCCAAAATTTAATATCTGGGGTGGAATATGTGTCTAATCTCCCTGGTCTGTCTGGCTCACATACTGAGCTATTAGCCCAGGTAATTTAACATTCTGAAAGGGAAGCACATATGACACAAGCATAGCAGTCTTTGTTCTGATTTTAACCTTAGATAAGCATGCTATCCTCACACAAATCTGAAAAGATATCATGCTTGGAAAACTCTGCATATATGGGAGGGTTTTTGTTTTTTTTTAAAAAAACCTGTTGTCGACCTTCCTCTTTTCCTAAGAACTCTCTGATTTCCTACATTGCATGAGCTCCCACTGCAGGTTTTAATTCATGTATCATATTTTACTTTTGGCCTAAGCTGTGAAATATTAGTAAAGTGTAATAAAGCCTTTTTAATGATCATGGTTACTTCACAGCAGCTGCTTTTCTTAGGCTTTTGTGCTTAGTTATTCCTTTATCTGCATTGGCCTTTCTTGGAATACGTAATTCCTGTTTCCTAAGAGTGTAATTATGAGGAAAAATAAATTTAGTAGTGATTTAATAAATTATCTTGGATTATTAATTTTGCCTTGACAAAAAGTTTGTACTGCTTTAATGAAAATGTTTTTGCATATAATTTTCAGTTCACCAGTACAGCTGCATTACTTTTATTTTTTTTTACTGTATTTTGACCACAGGATATTTGTCTCTTGGCTCTGTTTTCATGTATTACATAAACACAAAGGTTTTCTTTTCAAAAATATAAGGACTGAGGATAAACCTGTAAAACCAGTGTCTGACCACCTAAATAATCCCACTGAAGTTTTAATGTATATTTAAAGTCTGGTCTTTCACCAAGAAATTTTGTGGAAGTGAGAACATAAAATGGTTTCATAAGTGTGTTAAAATGCATTGAATGCATAATTTCAGAAGTATAGTAAGCAACTCGACACTGTAAGGAGATTAGTTGGTCTTTTGAGTCCCTCATTATAAAAAGAGAAAGGTCACAGGACAGTATTGGCTTTAAAACCGCTGTAAAGTCAAGGCCTTTCTCCAATGTGTGTTTTAGGGAGTTTCAGGATATTTAATCCTCTGCAAAAAATATCTCTTAGACTCAGATTATCCAATGAATAGGTTATACCAAATTTACTATGGATTATATGTCAGAAGAAGGAATTAAACGATGCAAAGTAGTATATATTTATGGGATTTTTGTGACTTTTATGCAAGTTTGTCACAAAAGGTTATAGCAGGAACTCTTAACTAACTTTATGTGGATTGGAAGTTATTAGATTAAGTAAACCATCTAGCAGCCATACTTGTAAAAGATATTTTCTGACTGAGAGTCACAATGCTGGTACAAGATTTATATACACAGTAAGCAAAATTGGTAGCATTAACATGCGGCTATAAACTCTTCTTGGCATCCATAATTGCAAAAAAGCTTAGGCAACTCAGCTGAAGTTGCTGAAAGTATGCACTGAAGAATTGTAACAGCTAAAATACCAGACATTACACTTTAAAAAGAAGACCTTTCAGTAAAAAGTTGTTATTGCAAAATACTTAGGGCTGTTTATAATTCCCTGACCTATAAAGTGACAATAATAAATTACACACAAAGGATTTTTCTCTTATTCCTATAGTTTCTGGCAAACAAATGGCTATAATGACTTTTCCAGGACTATTCAAAAAAAAAGCCTTGTTAAATAGTATTTATGCTACAGCTGGTGTTCCTCTGTGTAAATGTTTTACTGTTTAAACAGCCTAATGCTCAATTCAGTTGTGAATCATACTGAGAATTAGAAGGGGGGAAAAAAACGTTAATGAAATCCTGATATTTAAAGGATTAAAGCCCAGCTCTTGCTGGGATTGCAAGAGAGCAGAGAGCTTCGGCGTATAAATTTTCAAATGTTTTCTCATATGTTTCCTGCTGACAGAAGACAACTGTAATTAGGCCAACATGAGGAAAAAAAAAAGACTACAAAACAAACTGGAAAGAAACAGAAATTGTCGTTGCCTCTGGCAGAGGTACAGCTGAAGGGCAGGGGAGGAGGGCAGGACAGTAGAAGGATCCTTTTGCACAATTGCAGGGACATTTTCAAAGAAATACATGACAGCAAGGTTCTTAGCCCCCATCTATATTGTGGAAAGCCACTCCCAGTATCTGAGAATCTACAAAATTATTTCAGTTATCCAGAAGCTGTAATGGATACACTTGACTTCAGGTTGTACTTTGGTTCAGGCTGACTAAGAAGCAACAGACCCCATGCCTTGTGATGAACCTGGAAGCTGGAGTATGCCTGGCTTATTCCTGGCTCTCTTGTGTCTCCAGTCTCTGGGTGGATCCTTGTAAAATATGCTACATTACATCAAATGTATTGAAATATCTCAAATTATAGTTTTACTTCAATAAAACATATTACCTTACTCTTTTGAGTGAGGTGCATTCCACTAATCTGTGACACAAGCTGAACAGAGAAGCTACACTGCAGGCCAGAGGAAACTACAAAATCCTCTTTCCTAAGACTGTGAGAGTATTCAAATTGGTCAGAGGCTGAGACTCTGCAGATAGGAGTCTCTCAAGAAAACTATCTGGATCCACAGCTTAAACAGCAGCTAAGCTGCTTGTCTTCATTTGATGTTTGTGAGAAGCCTCATAATATTTTCTTTTATTTCAGTCATGTCCAAGTTTTCAGCCTCAACTCCCCTTTCCCAAAGGATTTCAAGACAGATTCTCTACTCTGCCCTATTCTCTATAAATGAAACAATTACATCTTGCAGTCCTCTATGGGGATTTTCTCTGGAGGTGTGATGTGTGACTAGGATTAGCGTAACTGACTCTTATTCCTGTTTGTGCAGTCTCTGATGCAGTAGTAGATTTGAAGAGGCTAGAAGACTGGCTGGAAAATTATGCTCTTTTTCTATCCATCCCCAGGTGGCATCTGATTCCAATGGACCAATTGCCAGCTGTGACAAAATTAATGTTAAGTATGTTTCATTTTAATTTGGATAAATAAATACGTATCTATTTTGGAAAAGCATAATTTATTTAGAAAAACTCAGTGAACTCACACATAAAATTAAGTATTATGACTGTGAATAATTTCTTAATTATAGATACTATTAAAGAGCAGCATCAACCCGTGTATCTTCTGGATTCAAATGAGGGAAAAAAAAGAGAAGATTAAGACCATATTTTTTAGGACATGTGTTTATAATCTGTTCTCTCAAAATACAATATTTCATCATTCTCTAGATTTTCCAGCTTGATTTTCATCATGTCTTATACTATCCTTTATGCTAATGCTCTAGCACAAATAGCTCTTTGCAATCTAAACCAAAGAGTTTCAGAAGCTCCTTGAAGCAATCCAGATATCTAAACTGAAAGTTCCCCTTTTACCTTTCAGGAGGAGGGCAGCCTTGGTGATTATTGTTTTTCCTCAGCCTGCCTGAGAGTACATAAGCAGAAGACATTTCTGAATAGGCATTCTTGGATTTACTAACAAATGCTGAGATATTTCATTTCCCCAAAAGTCTTCTAATTCCCCTTTGGCTCCAAGAAATTCCTGTAGTTTGTCTGGAATGACTGATTTTCTCATTTCCTACTGCAAAGGCAGTTCCATTAGAGATGGCTGCAAAGTTCTTGCAGTACTTTCTACCAAGACCTAAATAATGTTAGTGTGGCACTGCCATTCGTACAAGGTTCAGTCTCCCAGTATCTATATGAGCATGAGAGGATTAAGTTTATACCCGCTGTGGTTTTTAGGAGCACAGGGCATAGATAAGACATGGTTTGGGGGGTTTACAAATTCAGTGCAAAGTCAGGTGGGTTAATTTAAATCACTGCTTCAAACACTTGCTATATCCACGTTTCATTTATCAAACAATTTGGTACTGCTGAAAGTGTGAGTCCATGAATTCCCATTCCAATATCTTCATTAATTTCTGATTAAAATGTAAGATGAGCTTTAGGGTGTTTCCTGGCATTAGCTATAACTGGGAAATCTGTCAGTACAGTGCTATGAATTACTTAAAGTAAAATTTTTTTATTGGTCATCTCGAAGTGAATTTCTAGTCTTGTTTACACTTGCTCTAGATCTTTGCATTAGATTATGTTCATGAAAATGCAAGTTATTCCAAAACACAATTCACAAAATCCTTGTCATGCTATTAGCACTTTAGAGACCACAAAGTAATAAGAACTTGGGCCAGTGGGCTTTGTTTCTCCCTTTTAGATATTGTCCTGTGCCCTTTCAATACTATTTGAACAAGCAGAAAATAGGTTGGTTTTTGTTTGTTTGTTTGTTTGTTTGCTTTTAAATCTGTTTATTTAGATTTCTAACCGGTTCATTAAATGTCATTATAAGGTTCAAGAGAAGAACTGGAAAATTCCGAGGAAAGTTTTCTTAAGAGAAAAAAAAATATCAAAACCAATTCTTCTGGTAGCTTTTAATAAGAAAGTTTCTACCAAAGATGGAGAGAAAGGACATCTATTCCCCAAGATGAGTTTCAGGTCACTAGCATGAAAAAGCATGGCACAGCAGGAGTTTAGAAAATGATCCAGCACAGTGCAAGACAGTTTATACTTTTGTGCACTGGCTGCTTTTTGATGGCCCTTATGTAGAGGGTGTGACGCTTTTTGTTTTACAAAAACCTTGTCTTTGTCTTAAGGTAAAATGTGTACATATGCATATGTATTTCATAAACCAGATTTTTGTCCAGTTCCACTCAGAAAACTGTAATATGACACTGGAGAAAGATGGATAAGTTCTACCCAGAATTGCTCAGTTTTGATCATAATAGACATATTTTTATTTAGTCCATTCAAAGCAAAGTGGAGGGCCAGAGCTGAACAGCAGAAAAAAGCTTTCAGTCACTGAACCATTGCTTTTCGTATCTATTTTTTTTTAAGAATGTCTCAGAATTTGTCTCATTAAAACATTTCAGATTAAATTTATATAGTATTTTTTGAAACTAGTGTCTCTATTAAAAAAAGAAAAAAAGGAAACTTTTCATGTTCTTTGATGTGTAGAAAAGATTTTGGGACACCTAAGTTTCTAATTATCTTCATTATTTTTTTCTGGACGTTCAATTTTAAAGGTGAAATATGAGGGTTTTTAAAGACCCAGGTTGTTTTTCATGAGAAATTTTCTTGCACTACAGTCTCTAGGTGTTTACGAATTATTACATAATTGAAAGTTAAATTTGCAAATTATTTGCTTGGCCTGATGAAGACTTATTAATATTCCCCAGTGCCAGAAGAAAAGTGGAACATGCACCTCACATGCAGTCCCAGAGAGCCCTCTATGCAGCTCCTGCTGCTGATGGGAATCTGGCATATGCTTCTCCTGCACCTGCTGCTTTGCTATTGCTCAGGGACATATTGTTGTTCTCACATCATCTGCTTCTGATCTGCTTTCAACATCTGCCAAAAAACCCAAGGACACATGCAGGATTTTCTGCAGTGGAATGGAAGAAAATATATTTTCTTTCCTGTGAAAAACGTGCCTCTGCAACAGAATTAGCAGGTACCATACTCTGTGTTACCATAAGCAGATCCTTTTAGGAGAACTTTGGTATCAGATTTGGACTGGCATCAAGGCCTTCTTAACTGGAGTTTTTCCACTGATCCTGATGGTTGCTGAATGAAGCCCCATCAAAGAGACTGGCATAAGTTCAATCAGTCTCTGATGAATAACAAAGGCATTTTGAAGGCAGCTGCTACAATTCACGTGCAGTCTTGTCTGAGTCGGGAGAGTAGCTTCTCCAGAGAGAAGCCTGTGGAAAAGAAGAAAGGTAAGAGGCAGGAAAGCACGATGTGGTAAAAGCTCAATCAATACAACTAAAATTTAAGAACCACCATATTGTTTGATCTTCACCAAATTTAAATGCAGTTGTCATTAAGTTCTTTTACTTTTGTTTATTTTATTTTTAATTCAAACTTGATACTGTCCCTCAGCCCTGCCACTTCCCAAAAAGAAGCACCATTCTGGTGCTGACAGTAGAAAATAAAATAACTCTCATGGCAGCAATATGTGTGGTACCTCTGTATGGTAAAATCATGAGTATCTTACTTTGAACCAATTCATTAGAGAAGTAGTGGAAAAACACCTTTGAAGGAACTTATTAGCATGCTGAATGACAGAAATGATTCTGAAAGTTAGATTTTAAGCACTCTGCACAGTGGTAAAGGCAGCTGTCACTGGGATATGTTAAGGCAAAGTGCTCAGTAGAGCGCCCTTAGGTCCACCATCACTCTGGCTGTGTCAAGCCAGACAAAAGCGTGCTAAAACATTAATGTTTTCACCTACTAACCTAAGTGACCTTTCAGAGAATATTTTTCTCAGGATTTATTTTTCTTTATGATTAAAACCTCTCCTAAGAAGCAGAAGAGAATATCTCCCACAAGAAGGTTTGTTAGAGAAATTAAACCCTTCTTTGAAATGCACACCACAGAAATTGTCGTGCTATGAGTAACTGCACATTCAGTTGCATGCCATGAGAGTATCATGGGATTAGGAAACATTCAGGGTAAATCCATTTTCTAGTCAAAATTACTGAAACCAAGATTGCAAGTGATTCCACCTGGACACCTGAAAGGAAGCGAGAATAGCTATCTATTTTGCATATCCATAATAATGAGTGTGCTATGTTTATATAGGAAACCTATGCTCTACTCACTGTTTGCTTAATGAGAGATCTGTGTGGACTTTTAAAGCACAGAAGACTCCTAGGAACAGTATGGGGAGAATTTCTTTTAACTGTAGGAAGATTACTTATAGTACTCACTCTTAAACTGAGTAGAAATCAAATGGAGTCTAGTGCATATCTCTGCTCTCAGGATAATCAAACAACTCTCAATAAAATAAGCAACCATGGGATTTTTTTACACTTGTGTGTGTTTGTGTGTGTGTGTATGTTTTCATGTACTTTTCATTTCATGTATTTTATGTACACCAAAAAATGTTTGCAAGTACAAGTAAATGTCTAAAATTCTAAGGCTTCCAGTCTCTTCCATGAAAAGTCTGAAGTACTTTACAGAAATGAAAAGTGTGATGATGGACATTTAACCGGTATGACCAATATAATGGTACACGGCAACTGAGAAAAGAGAAATAATACTAAAGATTTACTTGAGAAAGTAATGATACAGTTTATTTCAGGGGGTCCCAGACTTTTTTCGCTTCGTATATAAACACCAGCAGTGGTGACAGACAGAAGTTGTAGCAACATTCAGGATTGCAACTAGCAAACGTGCTTGCCAGAACATAAACTACAATAGATCATTAGAAAAAGCCTAACATGTCCTCTTGGTGCACATGGCAGGAATCCAACTTACACTGCAGCAACGCTCTGAAAAACTACCTTAAACAATATCTCATATATTTTATTCATACGAAGATGAAATATTTTCTGCAATACATTACACAGTCTTGGGCAGGCCAATAGATTGCTGTGATGATCCATGACAGAAAACAATGCACAAACAAAATATCTAACACTAAAACATGACAGAAATGAGCATGTGCATCTGGAGTTGTAGAACTTTAGAAGTTCTCTCCTCCTACACAAAAGCCTTTCCCTCTTTTATTTGCAGGACTTCAAAGTTTTCAAGCTATCAATTCCATAAAACCAGAGCCTCATGAACAAGGACAGTTCTGCTTACTGCCACAAGACTTTTCCCACTTGCTCCCTCTTTTTCTCTATGCATACACACACATGCACAAGCAGGCACAAGGGTCAGTTTTTTAGGAGCTAAGAGATTACAGTACCCCTTCACACAGAGCCAAGTCTGGGTACATTTGAATAAATAACCCTGTCTAGCTTTTATTTCTTCTCACTTCCTAGCTTTGCAGAGAAGAGTTGTCATGCATAATGTCACCAGACACTGTCTTTAAATGTCCTTTGGCATTTTAAAATATGGTAAAATCCCTCTGCAGATATGTTACCGTCTTTAAAGCAGTTATTGGGGAAGGTAGACAAGACTTTTTTTGTGGTCAGCAATATCCTCATTTCTGGCTGGCCTAAAGACCAGTGCTGTGGAAAGGAACGTCATGCAAGAAAGTTTGAAAACAGCTAGGAGGAACACAGCGTTCCAAGTCTGAATATCTCCAAAAATACCTCTAAAGCAGCTTAGCATGAGCGAGAGTTAAAAGAATGAGCAAAGAGGAGAGGAACTGGCTAAAGGAGTGAGTTTTTCCAGACAGAGAAGTATAACTTGCATTTGTTTGTTTTTCAGAGAAAAATCCCACACTGTATCTGTATGCCAGACACCCTCATAAAGGGACCCACATAAATCACTCTCCTTCCATCGCCCTGTCTCTGCATGGTGAACCCTGCCCAGAGCGACAGACAGCTCCTCTTCTGCTCCTGTAAGGGCCTCTGAGCCTCCTCTCTGCTGGAGCTGTTTGTCTGCAGTGATTCATCCCAGGATGTGAACCAGGAAAAGCAGGCTAAACTGTCTCTCCTGCTGTGAGGGAGGGGAAAAAAGGGACCCAAGTGTTCCCAAACCATCTATGTGTCTCATTCTGTCTGAAAGGGAGAAATAACTGCAGGGCTGGATTTCGGAAGACCACAGAATTTTAAACATCAGGGATGTTTTCAATAAACACTGTAGATGTTTGGCTCACAACCTTGTTCAGATTATGCATTTCAGTCTGCATACTGCGGAAATCTGTCTCCACAACAGATGTCAGCAACCTGAGTGTTCAGTTTCACTGAGTTTCTCAGTGCTGAAACAACATGAAATCCGCTTCTCTCACTTCTTCTTGCTGCTGGCGCCCATGACTGTCATTTGCCTTAAGTTACCAAACTGGGAGGAAGGCTGAAGGGAGGGGGAAGAAGCAGCCTAAGGGTTGGACTGGTGCATGTGCCTTCAATGGATGCATAAACTTCTTGGAGCAGATTCTCCCATCTATTTCCTTGTCTATGCTCCACTGTCTTCCTTTACCCATGCTGGAGCATGACAGGATTTGTGATTTTTAAGAACTCAAAAAACCCAGGATACTTGTATTTTTTGGCTTACTTCTCCAATTCCTTCTTTTCCCTTAGAAAATTTTTACTTCCTTTAAGGTAATCTTTCAGGTTATCATGATAAGTGTTACCATGATAGCCATAGCAGGCTTCAGATAGAAAAAAATTAAACAAAATAAAACCTCCACATTTTTTCCCCCCACTATGTTCTTTAATCTGTCTGTACCATGCCTGCTTCTAAGGTTAGGATTTACCCTACCTGGTGAGACACAGGTTCTTGTGAAGGATGTGCTAAGAAATCATTGTCTGAGGACCACCACTCTGCTATGTTAATTTAAGTCTGTTGTAACAAAAAGTAGTTCTTTTAACTTCAAATTACTGAACAGGTTTTTTGGCATCTGACAGAGGAACAAAGATATTCTAGTTTTAAATATAAGTGGAGTGAAGCTGGGGCTTTGCCTGCAGCAATTATTTGTATATCAGTAAAGTAACCAGCAAGAATAATAAGCTGTTATATAAGAAGTAAAAGTTTTTTGCACATTTTGTTTTGAAACTAGAATGCCAGATTAAGATGACTTTCAGGATGATGAGGATGAAGATACACACACACACACACAACACACACCATATTTGACTTAATTCTTTTGTGCATCACCTGACAGTAAAGGTGCAGAGACTTAATGCATAATCTGCTTTTCATCTGAAGAGAGAGAATGACAGCACACAGCCAGTCAGTCACAACTTGGACGCAACCCCTGCTCCCCATGCCATTGACTGCACACAGATATGCCACTGTATGACATGCTGGAGGAGAAAGGGAGTACACATAGTGACTTTCAGAGGCATAAGGTTCACATGTGGAAATTACAAAATGATTCAGAAGGAGATGCCAGTTGCACTACAGAGAATCCAGAGTTCCTTCAGTTTTACAGTGAGGGAACTGTGCTCAGACTTGGCAGGCTGCTGTGCTTTCCCATGCAGGAACAAGGGAGCTCTAAGCCCAAGTCTGAAGATAATCACTGTATGGAGACTGCAAATTGCTAATTACTGCAATATATAAGTGATGGACTTTTTTCTTGCTGCAGCTTCAAGACAGCAATAAATGTACAGAAGGCCATTTCCCATTCCCTTTTGTATTATTGTTAATTTCACAGTCATGAATTTTAGAGCATTTTCTCTTTCTTAATTTGTTATACCTCCCTAAGTACCTTACTCATGTTGACCCACAACCCCTGCAACTTCCACAGGACTAATTAAAAGGCAAGAGTGTGATTTGCTAAACATAGCGAGGAGCTCTATACAGAAGTCAGGATCATTATTACTTAGGGATAGCTAGCAGAGTCTTCCAGTTTTTATTTTATAAAACTGTAACGTACAGCTTTTACACATCACTATAACGGCTCTGTATCTAGTAAATCCTGTTAATGTCTGTGGGTCTGTACTGTTTAAATTCATTATCTCCTTAAACTGGAATTTATACAAATTCCAAGGTTCAGTCTGCCCATCTGCTGCCAGGGGAGATACTTGGCATGCATTTTGCACAGTGTTGTTTTATGAAATGACAAATGGACTTTAAAACCTTGTAAATACATTACAGAATTAATTACTTTCTCAGGAAAAGAATCTGACAGAGCTTGACCGTAATTTGGGGGTGGAGGGTGGAGGGATGAGGATGTAGGTGACTAACAGTACAAAGCAATGCTATAAATCAATAACATATGACTGTGTAGTGGGTCCTCAGACATAAACTATATTTCATCTGAATTCTCCACTTTCCAAAGAGAAAGAAAGCTGGATTTGATTGCAGCATGGACAGCAAAGGAGCTCCTAATGTAGAAGAGCAGGGGAAAGGTGATGGAAGCTAGGTTTGGGAACTTTTTCCGAGGAGGTGGTGTGTGAGGGACAAAAGGATAAATTGACTCCATTCCCTGCATGGTAAAGTGGCCCAGCACACAGCCAGGGACTTCCATCACCAGGGAGTACATCTGCAGCCAGACCCTGATCAGCAGCAGTTCAGGATGCCCTGTGTGAGGGTTTACCACTTTGAGTTTCAGGTAGTCTGCTTGAGCATAAAAGGGAGCTGGAGAGTAATCCTCATAGCAAAGCAAACACTCTTAAGTGTCTTACACAAAGTCAAAGCTAGGGGTTGCTTGTTATGGCAATGGAAGTATTCTATCTCAGGTTCCATAAATCCAGTTTTACTGGTTGTCATGGAAACGGTTCTGGGGTAGGTCCATTGTGGTACCTTGGGGTCAAGACTTCTCACCATCTGCCACTGTTTATCCTTAGTATGCCTTTGAGTGAGCTGTGAGAAGGGCCTTAGAGAAACCTGGGTTCCACTCATATCCATGTACCCTCCCAGCCAAGAGAACCAGACTGTTGTTGTTCCAACAACACTGGAAAGGGACTACAGAGGGGTATGTGGGGCATGAGTGTGTGTGCAGGGGGAGGTAGGCCACTACCCATATAAAAGGCCAAGAGCTGACTACCTGAGCTGGTGAACAGTCAGAAATATTGTCCAGGCCTTCCAGGACTCACTTATCTGTCTTTGGTATATATTTCAATTCATACAATTCTCAGACACCCAAGATGGCACTTTGTCTTCATAAATAGTGCTGCAACAGACAAAGAGCATCTTGAGAGGGACCAGGGCACGGGAGAGAGAGCAGATGGGACAGGCTTGATATGGAATGTGAGGGGGTTTTGAATGAAGTTCATAACCTCTTGTGTGTAAAGTGTGGGTCACTGTGCCAGAATAAGGAAATAAAATGCCCCGTTGAGTCAGCAGAGAGGTCCATCCAGTGCCAGAAGTGGCAGTAGAGGAAGCAGTCATGTGAGCCTTGCCAACCTGTGTTATCTGTCCCCCTGCAACCTCCTCAGCAGTCACAGCATTTATATAAAGGATGCTAGAGGCTGGGATGTCAGAAGGTCTTTGGGATCAGTCTTGGTAGACCATCACTGGGTACAGTAGGGCATTTGCTCACTCGCTTATACTCACTCAGTTTACAAACACAAGAATGCTTACCTTGAGCTGTCCCCTTATGTAAAAAGCAGTTAGAAGCTAAATTTCAGACCTTGCCTATCCTGGTTTAGAGGTAGGTGGCTTGTTTCTTCTCCTGTTTATTGTAATGAGTTAAGGGACTGCAGGAATGGTGGAAAGAGAAATGTAATTAATCGTGTATTATCACAACTGATGCTTCAGGTTCATGATATTATCTGTGATACTGAAGAAGCAGCTACTCAGAAATTCTTTGGGAAACTGTGGGGTTTTTTGTGTGTGGTGTTTGTTTGTTTTTGTACCAGGATTTTAACAAATCCTGGGGTTTTTTTTGATCAGCAAGGTTACCTCATGACAAAGATTTGAACTTGAGGCAACCATGTCTTTCTGAATATGTCTCTAAGCCTCTGTGCACATCTTCTCCTTATCTCTACCTTTCTTTAACAGGGGTTTTATTATTGAATTTTGACATGAGGCATACCTATATTAAGGGAAGTCTGCTGCTAGTTTTTGGACTGAGACTAAGAGGAACTAGGATAGTCACTGGCAGCCAAAATAAAGATACATGTTTTGTGTTAGGTCAGTTCTGAATGTCACTTGATTCTTGAAAATGATCATGGGCCCATGCACCAGACCACTCTCAAAGAAAAGGATGTGCTACTTTTCAATGCAGAATTAGAAAAAGTAATTATAAGTTATCTAATTGATGATTAATATATGTCTAAAATAAATTTTAAAAAAATCAAGGTAACATAATTTCTGGGTTTTTTTGAAATAGATTAAAAATATTTACTATTTAAGAAAAAAAGTATGTAAAAAGCAAATATTTTATGAGTAAATACAATTTTCTATTCAGGAATTTACTGTTCCTATCCCCTGTGTAAATCTGGAACATTTAACCTTCAATAGATATTTCTATTCCTACTTAGTCTTCCGGAACAGTCCTAGTTTAAATGAAAAAACCAACTGCTTCTAGGTTGTCACCTCATTTATACAAGGCTGGCTGGAAAAAGTAAACTGGATGAGTTTGACCTTGTTTTTCTAATTGTTAATTATGCAGCAATACACATTTACCTATTAGTTCAAGAGGGCTTTTTCAAGACTAGCCTCTGCAGAAAGGATGTACAACTTTCAGCGTTTTCGCTTTGCCAATTTCCTTAAAAATAAAAGAAAAAAAAAAGAGCAAAAGTGCTTAAAAAATTCTTGCAAATTCCATTCAGGTGTCATGAACTCAGATAACCCTTTGAAAGATCAGTTTTAAAGAACTGTCTTTAAAATAAAAATAATCTGTTTCCTCTCTTTGCTTTTCCCTAGATGGTAGAATGTGAAAGCATTATTTTTAATGTTTTCTGGAAAGCAGAAAGATGTAAGAAAGCTGGTCATGGGGAGTTGGGATTTTCAGGCCTTAAAAGTGAATGGCACGTTTGTGTTTCTTCTTAAATTTTGTTTGTGTTTGTTGATTGGTTGGTTGGGTTCTGTTTGTTTGTTTGTTTTTATTAAAATAACATTTAGGGATAGGAAAGGTTACAGTGAAGGCACTTAATAATAGGCAAGAAGAACCACTGACCTTGAAGGGTAAATGTCAATGACACAATTCCCATGTGGTAGGTGGGTACTGATGTTGTTCCTCAAGGAATGATCTGGGGCCAGGGGGTTTAAGTGCACCCTCAGTAAGAATCCATATGAATGAAACTGTCAATAAACTGCAGGGCAGGGCTGCAACTCAGAAGAATCTCACAAAGCTGGAGAAATGTGCTGACAAGGATCTCATGAAGAGCAACGAAGGGATATTCAAAATCCTGCCCCTGGGGAGGAATAGCCCTAAGCACCGGTATAGTCTCAGGACCAACCAGCCAACAAGCAGCTTGGCAGTAAAAGACCTGATGATCCTGGTTGGCAACCGGTTGACCATGAGCCAGCAGTGTGCCCTTTTATTACTGCATACAGGCTGCAGGGGGTAGGCCAATACCTGCCAGCTGAGTGAGGGGATCTTTCCCTTCTGGTCAGCACTCATGAGATATATCTGGAGTGCTGGATCCAGGTTTGGGCTCCCAAGTGAAAGACAGACATGGACATACTGGAGGTGGTTTAGTGGAGAGCCATCCAGAAGTCAGAACACTGGAGCACATGATACATGAGGAAACACAGAAAATTTGCCTTGTTCAGACTGGAAAAAGAATTTGGAGGAGATTTCGTCACAGTCTTCCACTACCAGAAGCCAGAGCCAGGCTGCTCTTGGAGTTGCAAAGCAAAAGGACAAGAGACAGTGGATCTGAGTAGAAGGAAATAAAATATAGACCCTGTACAAGTAAAAAACTGTTGGCTGTGAATGCTATCAAACACTGTATCAAGTTGCCTGAAGAGAGGTGGTCATCCTCATTCCTGCAGGCATTCAGAACTCAGCTGGATGCAACTCTGAGCAATTTTCTGCAATTTTGCACTTCTGCCAGCTTTGAATAAGGCAAGAAAACCTCCAGAGGTCCCTTTCAAACTGCATTATTCTTTGATTGTACATCACCTTGTTAGTCATAATGACTACATACTTATGAAAAAATCAGATTACATTACATATAATATTGTTATTAATTGGCAATGCTTGCAGGATAGGAAAGAAAGATGAGGTTAAGAAGAAATGTGGGCTAAGTGATTATTTCTGTGGGCTGAATTCAGCCCATAGTTGGATGTATGCTATTTAGGCTGTTTGTAGATGACATACCACTATAATATGAAAATTACCTTTGACGTAGATGTAATCACAGAATGTGACACAAACATCGTTAATATCATTTGTTAATTGAACCTCTTTGGATTTTTCCATGCTTGTTCTGATACTTATTATGTTTTATAGTTGTCCTTTACATAATGGGGAATCTTCATCAAGTTCTCATTTATTTACAATTAGGAGAATAAACAATTTCTGAAACAAAGTCAGAGTTCTCATGTTTCTAAGAAGTTGCTAGGGGAAGAGATTACTTTAAGTTTGGAAACATGTTTTCCAATTTCCTGGGTCTATAGTTTTCACAAAGTATGTAAATGTTAAACAAGTACAGAAGAATTCTGTGAGAGCCTGCCTTAGCAGAGAGCAAATCTGCTAAAGCTTAGGTATAAAGAAAGACCAGTGGTTTTCATACAAACTATCAGCAATTAAAGTAATTAAAAGTCATTTAATACAATGTTTGTCTCCAGCTGTCCGAGTGATATACCAGTCATTCACTCTTCTCCTTTTCTCCCCCTTTCCTCCCCTTTCCTTCCCTTTCCCTTTCCCTTTCCCTTTCCCTTTCCCTTTCCCTTTCCCTTTCCCTTTCCCTTTCCCTTTCCCTTT
>JAWMRA010000113.1:82380968-82525028 GCA_035584735.1 Pseudotriccus pelzelni | reverse complement strand
TGATTTGAGAAAGATTTCATTTTGTTAATAACCAGATGACATTTTCCATTCTGTATGGTTAGTATTGAAAAACGTAAATATATGCATGCAAGCTGAAATTATCTTCTTCCTAGTTTAGGCCTTCTGCCAAATTTCTGAGGTCTATGCTTACGTTTGACACCTGCAGTGCTAAGCTGAGTACTTCACTCCCTACTACTGTGGCATTCCGCAGTATTAGTTCCCAATGAAAGCAAGTGCAAAACATTCCAAACCACTGCAACCACCCCAAGGCAGAACAGGGTCGCTTTGTGGATGGAACTAAATGCTCATGACCTATTGGAAATTGAGATTTGTAGAGGATAGCAAGCCTCTTCCAAGGATAATCAGCACATAGAGCGTGGAAGAATGATCTGTACACAGATCAAATGATCTGTGCTTTAGACAATAAGAACTGAGTCTACACAGTGAGAGGGCTACAGAAGACAGTGCTAGAGGGTAACCAGAAGAACTGTTAAGCAAACATTAAGGGACCAACAGAATATTGGTCAGATGAGACTTAAAAGGCATTTGGCAGGAAATAAAAAAACTGGAATGAAGATCTGGTTTAATACACAGTCTTGTTAGTGTAAAAATAAATAAATATTCAGAAAGTAAAACACAACAAAATGCATCTGGTCTGCAAATGTAACAGGCAAACCTCTAGATACAGTTTTCTTCCATTATGTTTTAAAAACTGATTCTAACCAGACAAATAAATAAAAACATTTGATTTTTATTTATCACATTTTCAGGTAGCTTTCTACCTTTTATTTCAGTAAGGAAGATAGTTTCTCAGCTAACTTCCAGCTCTGTGCATGGTAGGTTTCAATTTGTCTGTTTTCCTCTCAACTGTGCCAGAATTATCACTTTAAAATGGGATTCTTCTATCATATGTACCTCTAAAGACTAATTATGCTTCAAGCAGACTCTGCTCACCTCAGAATGTTTGAAATGCCGGTCAGTTGAGCTGCTCTCAAAGCATGCTCCCTGCAGGATACTAGAGGACGGATGGAAGTGAGAACTAATTTGAAGACAATAGTTTTAAATACTAGTAATTAATATGAAATTTTCCTGCCCAAGTGTCTGGAGGATACCAGAGCTGAGACTGGGGAAAGAAGGGCTACTGGCTAGAAAAAAAACCTGGAGTCCTGAATTGTTGCCTCTTCTCACTGTTGCAATGGATTTTTCTCCCTCATCTGATAAATGAATGTACCATTTCCTATGAAGGTGCTGTGCTATCCCAAGCTCATACCATGCAAAGAGACAAATCACGTAGTAAATATTGAAAACTAAAGTACGCTTTTATTTTAAATGAAAAATTTTAAAAATCTAGATGTATTAGAAATAAAACAAAAAAGTCCTCTATGCATCTGATCACTAGGCTCTGTTACCAGAGAGGAATAATGGCTCACAAGCAACACACCAAGCAACACACCAACACCCTCGGGGCCAAATTCACAATGAAGCCAGATGTGAACAGGTAATGCTGAACCAAGCACAGATGTTACTTTTGGTATCGTTTTCAAGGACTGATCCTTGGTGCAGTCTGACCTTCATGTTTTATGACACGGAATACACACTTCTGCAAATGGGTGAGCAGTGACATCCGTCAAACAACCCTAATCATCTCAGTACCTACCGACATCAATATTCCCATCTTTCGGAGGAAGAAATTTACCTCGCTCCCTAGTATTTAGCTAGGCTCCTTTATTTACCTCCTTTTTCTGTGAGTCTCTGTTTATGAAGGTCATTACCCATCCTGAATTCTAACCCCAGGAAGAGCTTACCATCCAGGCCAGGCAGAACAGTGCTCCTCATGGCCAGCACCAAACCAAGTGGCGACCCAAAGAGGAAGAAATCAGACACCTCAAATTCAAATCGGCCCAGGTTTACTTCTGAGAGACTGGAATCCACAGGAAGAAGGTCTGCATCATCTTTCAACACACTTGAGTGGATGCTGAGCAAAGAAAACGTACTGAATCAACAATAAAGAAGAGGGCACTCCCAAAACAGACTGCTTAGAAAGCTCTAGCACCTGTGTTTAGATCCAAGCAATACACCTTGAAACTGATATTGCACCATAGCAGCCACTTACCATGATTTTCAGTGCGGCTATTCAATAAATTTACTACTTTCAACATGCAAGAGTTTTCTACAGTTATTATACAGAATACTTACTGGTAAGTTATTCAAGGACTATGAAGATTGAAGTTTACCTCCCCTCTCTTTTAGCAGTACAGATGTATGTAAGTTTATTCTGACTCTTCTGCTACATATTTTAACCTACTCTAACTGTGGAAGGACAATGGTATTAGAAGGTTACAGTCAAAGTATGTTACTTGGGTGCATAAAACGCATTGTTCCAATCTGTTCCCTGACCTGTGACCTAGAATTTCACTACTTTTCAACTATTTGTTACAGGTTAAAATCAGTGATGCTTACAGACAGCTTTTAAAATTATTTACACACTTTCATTTACTTTGTATGCCATACATGCATGAGGTAAATACAGACCACTTATCCCCCGATGACAGAGAAAAGACTCAGCCATCATTTAGTTCTGCTGGAGATGAAATACCTACATTTAGAAGCAGAAAAGTAGCCTGTACACCTGCTGTTCAGCCATGTGATAGAGCAGAATATGCCTCCAGAGCATGGAGAGCCTGACTGAGAGACACTGACCATGCCGACTTCAATCACAACTGTAAGTGAAGTGCTCAGGAGTTACGTGCACACTACACACGGTATCTGTGGCCAAGCATGGATCAGAATCCAGAAATTCTGAAGACTGATCTCAAGTCAGGCCAAACCTCCTTTCAATCTGAGAACCTAGCGACGTTCTCAATTTATAATCCAATGTTATTAACTGGAACCCTGGGGACCAAACTTAGGCCTTCATTTATTGCAGAAGTGAAGAAAGCCAAGAACTAAATCCATCAGCACAGCAGTTTGTAGTTACCTCTCTGTGCCACAGGCACTCGGACAAAGAGCACAAATTGAGACACTGAAACACAATTACAGTGTGTAAGGCAACAATATTCCTTTAAAAGAATCATCTCTGTAATGATCATCTGAAAAAAATAAAAGAGTGATCTCTATAACTTCACCACTGATATGCCTCTGCTAAATTGCAGTAAACAAGACCATGGGGAAAAAGGTCTCAATGATGTTTAGCAAATTCCACAGACAGGAAAGCAAAGGCTTAGAGCCTCTCTTTAGGTACAGGGTGGGTCAGAGGATGACATGGTTTTGTTTCATTCATTTTTTCACCCTCTTCACCTTACCAAGGAATTTTTTCTGCTGCCTTTAGCCTATATTTGTCCAACTGTTCCTCAAGAACTTAGCAATAGCCTGAAGTTTGAGTCCAAAACGTGAATGGAAGGTAACACTTCTATCTGCTTGTTTAAGTACAGCTCACGTAAAGCTTTCAGTTTAAAATCATAGACACAAAGGTAATGAAAGGCTTGGAAGAAAACTGTTATCTTTGTCCTTCCATTATCCTATTACTCTTCAAGTCTAAAATGCTTTATACAAGTCAACATTGTGCTTTAAATATAACACACTACTTCTCCTATACAAGAACCTAAAAGTGACTGACCAAAAAAATCTTCATGTTTTCAGCCATAGACAAGTGAAAAACCACCGCTGTGCCTCAGAGGAAAAACACTTTGCAACACAAGAATACCCAGAAAATACAATGGTTTGAAAACGAAAGCAGAGTAGTCAACAAAAACAAAGGAAAGGGCATTCAGTCAAAGCAAGAATACAAAACTACCTCAAACTGCTACTAAGAAAACTGCCAGACTCGAAATAAAGCACAGTAGGAAGTCTGCACTATACTGAACTCTAGCAGGACTGAAACTTAACACACAGTAAGACTTCTCCCTCTGCATCACTCACAATGAAGTAAAGGAAATAAGATGATGGATAGAGGAAGCAAAAGCCCAAATAAAACAGATAAAAAAACCCAAACAGCTTAGAACAGACAGAAACAACGAGACAAAGGAAATGCTTATGTTCCTATCGAATCTGTATTTCAAAGGTTTCTTAAGATCATGGAAAGCTGATTAAATTAACTCTCCTCCCTAACCTCCTCCTCATTTACACCAAATGTTTATGCAGGGCTTTTCTGTTATTGTTTTAAAGCTGACCTGAATAGCTCATAGACCAAGGGGAGCACCTAAAGCAATTATCTCACTCTTTACAGAATAATAAAAATCCTGAAAATGAAGTCAGAGGGATCTTTAGACAGAAAGAGGTAACAGAAATTTACACTTATAAAGTATTCATCCGTCTTGATTTGAGTGAGCTGCACTGAAGAAATAGAACTTTGTGCATTCATTTTTGCATATTCAATACTCTCACAACTGAATAAAGATTAAATAAAAAACACTCCACATGTGAGTAAGTTCATATTACACCACTAAATCCATGGGGTTTTTTGAAGGGTAGACAAGGACTTCAAGCAAATGTCCAGAAACACACCACAAACAGCAACAACAACTCCGTGCTCTGGTGCTGACAGGCTCCATTTAATGGCAAGGCTGTTTCTTTTATTCAGTCATTGAACACCAGTTACCTAGACAGGAGAGCATGATGCTGGGCTATAGCATCACAGTCATAGGTGGAGGAGTCACTTTGTTTCCGAGGCAACGTCTGCCTTGGCTCCTCATCCTCCATGATTCCCGAGATGTCAATATTGCTTTTGCTCAGGTGTTTGCTGTCACCCAGACTGGAGTCCTCTGCTAAGAGGGTATTATCCTTCAGAAAATGAACACAGCAAAAGGAAGATTTAGCAAGACACCAAAATATGACAGAGCTTATATGAAATGGCTGCATTCATACATATGACCTCACTTTATTCGAGAAAGGGTGGAAAGGGTTAGACTTCCTCTCTGCAGTAGAAGGAAGGAGATGAAGACTAAATTTCACTGTAAGATGCATAGCCTAAAAGCTGGAAGGAGAATCAGGAATTTGAGGGGGGGGGGGCGCAAGGGGCAGAAAGGAGGAGTAACACAAAAGCTTTATCCTTCATGACTTCATCATTCTTAGAGAACTATAAATATCATCACGTAATCCGAAGGGTCTTAACTAAGTGCACAAAATGCCCACTACAACATTAATGGTCTTGTTCATCACGTTCCATGGTCACTTGGTCTGGAGAAGAGGGGACTGGGGAGAGACTTCATTGCAGTCTTCAACTTCCTCGTGAGAGAAAGTAGAGGGGCAGGCACAGACAAATTCAATGAGAATAAGTAGTTTTAGAAGGACAAGGGACTAGATCTTTGTCAGATGAACCTAGAGAACTTCACTGGGAAATTGGCTAGGCATTGTACAAGAAAGCAGGATTCAAAGTTGTTCTTTTCCTTCCTGCATACATCTCTCTCCCAATACTCACTTACATTTTCTCTATCAGTGCTCCCTGCTCCTGTCTTCCTGGATACAGCATTATGCCCTATACCACTGAAGTGTCATTGGAACACTTCAGAATCCATAACCTCAAATACCCCAAATCAAAATACATTATCATGCTCAGTACTTTTAAGCAACTTGCAAAAAGTATAAACTCCAACTAGACAAAACAGAGGAGAAAGTGCATAAAGCTTGCAGATGAGGGCTGGGGCATAAAAGATCAAGAGGCTTGGCCAAAGACATGCAGACAGGCTATGGAAAATGTGCTAATTGAATCTGTTTCTCTGAAGCTGCAGAAAGAACAAGTTCATAGGACATACAAGCTGTGAGGTGAACCTTTCCACACAGGTCCACCTATATTCTTCAACAGCCAAGAGGATCTTCTGCCTTCTGTAACAAGTGAATAACTAGTCTTATTCCCAAAAGCCATGTTATTAATGGTGAGAAATTCTCCTTCCTGGAAAAATTTAGATAATGTCTCTTTGGTCAAGAGTACAATTTTTACCCAGGCTCACAAAGCCAAAGAACAGAGCATGGGCACCTCACACAGTGTCAGCTCTAATTCACCACACCCACTCTCCATATGCATTTCAGCCTGAAGTACATTCAGATCAACTGAACGTTAATTTTCTTTCTTAAGTGTCGAACACAATAATTAAGTTTACATGCTAGCATTACATTAAAAACCTCTGCTTTCACTATCATAAAATCTTTCCTGGATCACAGGTAGAATTACTCCCCCCTTCTCTGCAAATGCAGCACTTGTATAGACACTCAGTTGTCCATTCACAGATCCTCAGGTGACTTGCATTCCTCACGACGAAAGAGGCATTCTTTCACCAGTCACTAAAACTTATCTGTAACACACCTGAATGCTAGACTATCCCCAGGCACTAGCATAAGGAATTCCAGACCACATGTGAACAAATAAAAAAAAATTTTAAAACCCAAAACATTTTGACAAAAAATAGGAGCCTAACAGAGATTACTGAGACAGGGCACGTTTGCATCTACAGTTAGGGATACCATAAAGGGCACTTGGTAACCCTATTTTAAAGGTTTACAGATAAAGCCTTCACTACTGATTTCTGATATCATAAAACTGAAGCTGACAACAGCAAATTTTTGATACATGAACAAAATCCCATTCGATCATGGTAATTTACCAAATCCTTAAATTTTCAGTCTTATATGGAATTGATTTCCTCTAGGGTGTGAATCTATAGGGTTTCAGCTGTGTGGATTTTTTTCTCTTCACCTGGATGCTGCTGATGCTTCCTCTCCTGCTACTGTTCCGACTCTCGTCATCTGTATTAGAATTATAGCAGATGGCATCAAAGCCCAAAATTCCTCCAATGCAGTCACCTATGAGGCACACCTGTGAAAACAGAAAGATTTTTTGGGGACATGTAGCAAGTGTTTTAAAAGAAACAAAAAGCATCACAGCACTGCAGAAGAGTTCCTGTCTTACTTCACATCCTCATTACTGGTTTTTACACCCTTGGCTCCTATTGCAGCTAAAAACGTGGAGCCACTTTCTTCCACTTCCTTTTTTCTCCAGAAATATGCCCTATGCCAAGAATATCTGTCCCAGGGACTATTTTGACCAGCGGGAGTTCTGCCAGATGAGTAAGAACTCTTCCAGCTACTTGCAGCCAGATTCCAGCTCGAAAAGTTCGTATCACCAGATGACTGGTGACACAAAGATTTCCAGTCACTTAACATTTCCTTGAGAGTCATAGAGGGAACAGGACCTCAACAGATTGGTACTCTCCTGTCAGGACAAGGGAACAGAACTTCAAAATGAGGTATTAAGTACAGAGATTCACTCGTGCTTCCCATTTAATATAAACATAGAAGCTACCTTCAAAGTATGACCTGGCAATTAAAAAAGCATAGACTACTAAAATAGGGAATTCAATAGTTGGAATAATTTTACAGTACACTAGAACTTTCCCCACAGGCCAATTCCACTGAACACCTCCCCAGTCCATAGCAGATGATTCCTGCTCCCTGTCCCCCTGTCTGTGTCTGTGCATGAGCAATAGCTTGACACCAGGCTCCAGCAAAGCCTCTCTCTCCAATTCTCAAACTGAAGCCATAGTCTAGTCTATTATTCCCAACTCCTATTAGTTTTCTTAACTCACTTCTAACCTTACTTCAGCTTGGCTACAAAAACTATAAGTTTTGGATATAGGATGTTGTGCACGCTTTCTTTCAAGTGAAGATGTTAGGAAAAGCAAGTTCTTCAAGATGCAGGTAGGAAAAAACCTCAAACTTATCTCAAGTGCATCTCCCTGTGGCACTCTGCCTGAATTGAGTGCATTTATTGTACTCAATTAAAATTATAAAAAAAATTTTTAAAAATATCAAAATATATTAAAGTAACATCTATCCTAAGAGATTTCTGATTCTAAAGTTGTATACAACTGAACAGCACGCCAATTTACTCTCTGATTTTCAAATTCCTATGCTGCATGATGAAGTCCACAAAGAACTGAAAATCGTATGATACAAGTAACCTTAATAAAATTAACAACACATTTTGTAGGGAATTGGTAATAACTTCTTCAATTTACCAAGGCATTTCTAATCCTTATGATTATTGACATTAAGGTAATGGAGTTAACTTTTTCCAGACACCGAACAAAATCAAAACAGAAATCTCTGATCTAATGAACTTGCAACATAAACAGACGGAAGAGACCAAACTATGAAATGAAAGACACATACATGGTGGGTGTCAGGATATATGATATGTATTTAATAAGTAGAGGACTTATTTGGAGGCAGAACTGAAATTTCTATCTAAGGAGAAAAGCAAAGCACTGTAATTGTAGACAGCACAGAGAAGTCACTTCCATTTTAACAGTGCTGGTAACTGTTGATGGTGAAAATTCTGTGGAGCATACAGAGATCAAGCGCACTCTTCCACATGAGGTAATATATCTGATTCATAAAACACCCCAAGGAGACTTCTTTGTAGCTTTCTCAAAGAAAAAAACCCATAACTAAATTTCTATTGAGAAAATTATTTTCCTATTATTCTGTAACTGGTATAATTCTTTAAATAATTACACCTTTTGTAATGTTTTATCACTGCAGTTGGGCTGTTTTTATGCTTCAAGCAAGAACAGTTTAGTATGCATAGTAAAACTGGCTTCAAACCAAATTTTAGTCTAAGAACACTGATGTCACAGCAAAATCTTATTACTGCTATAGAAAAGAATTTGTTTGTGTAATAAGACACATGCTTTCCTTCAAAAGTTACACTGTACTCTATACATTAAATGTAATTTCTTTATTCTTCTGAAGTGTGAAGGTCACTGTACTTAAAGTAAGTGCACATTTCTGGCTATGTAGATGGCCCCATGGCAAAATAATTTCAGTAATTTACACAGAGTATCAATATCATATTCCGATGTGAAGCAGGAAAGTACTTTTTGTAGTCTAAAGATGGCAAAGCAGGAATAGCAACTGACATGTCAGTCAGAAGAAACCTGTGGGTGACTTCACTGGTCAGTGGGTCACAACAGAAAAATTACATGACTTTCCCCAGAGTTATACAGGAAATTTGCAATGCTGCTAGCAACTGAGTATTTGTCTTCTGTGTTCCTTTACTGTGAATTTTTTGTTACTACTGTGATGGAGGCAAAAAAGAAGTAACAATAGTTAAACATTGGACTTCTTATGATCTTAAAGCTCCCCAGTTTTTCCATCAGCTATAGCAGATGTGTGAAGATCTCATTAACACAGATTATCATCTGTCTTGGGCTGTCATGCTTGTTCACTGCTCAGCATACCTCGCTTACCGCACTGTAGCAATACTTAGTAAGTGCTTAGGGGTCAAAATGCTTGTGGAAAAAGGTATATAATCTTCTACCAGCTGAGTAAGTCCACATTAGATAGCGCACAGGATTCCAGAAGTGTCTTTCTCGTGCTGGGCACTGAGAAGGTATTTTGAATAGATGATCCCATGCTAACATTCATTCATCATATTTGCAGCATTATCTCACACACATCATTTAAAACCCTCAATACGATGGCTTAAAAAGAAACAGCCTTGCTCTGAAGGAATTTTAATTTTATGTAAGAGAAAACAGTCCTACCTGTCCATTAAAACCAGCCCCATCTGTAGATTTGAGAAAATCATTGTAAACTTGATTGGCTCTGCTGATCACCATGGCAACAGCATCTTGGTACTGAGGGGATGAAACAGCCAGCAAAGGCAAGGCAGCCAGTGGGATGTGGTCTTCACTGCTGCTGAGACAGCTCTCATCATAGCTGTAGGGATTTAGGCTAGAGAAAGACATGTTATTATCAGGAAAACTGCAAGAGCCAGCACGGAGCATTAGAGAATGGTAATTAACAGAAACAGGTTGGGCTATTGCAATTCACAATGAGAGAACAAAGGAAGGATCGTTTTCTCACAGAATTCAACTGCTTAAAAAAAATCAAGGAGTTACTGCTTTAATTGAATGAGATTACACTAGAAGGCATTTCTGTAGTTAAATTACTTGATACTATTGTGCCACATAGAAGTAGACATAATTTAGAATGGCAATGACATGATTACATTTCAGCCTTTTTTTCCCCCCCATATAAAAACTTACTACATCGTAGGGCAGGATCCAACCATCACAATGGAATACTGATTCCTAGAACACAACTGCAACAGGGGTACGGTTCAAAAGCATATAAAGACATTTTTCCCAGTGACCCATCTTTTCAAAAAGATGAAAGAAAGCTGCACATATTCTCAAATCACATCAAACATTTGCACAGTAACACTTGGCAAACAGGAGCTGGCCCAATCGAAAATATCAAATTTTAAGAACAGCAGCTTTACTTTAGGGGGGATGTGCACCCTGCAAGTTTCTCAGTAAATCTGCCGATTAAGTCTTGACTGATTTTTACTGATGAGTGGGGAAGACAACTCACAGACAGCTAAAGATGAACGGCACATCACTGTGTGCCAGATTCTCCTACAGTAAGTTGACTGTCTTTTTGAGGTTAAAAGAAAGAAGTATTTTGGATAATTCAGCACATCTGAAGTTCATCCAAAGCCACAGGCAGGCAACTTCAACAGTATTTTGTACTCACTTTCTTTAGGAACTTGTCAGGCTATCACAATATTTAAAAGCAAGCTGCCTGAAATGTACTTAGTCTGTGTTTTTGCTAAAACTCACATCCTTGAGACTATTACCAGGGTAATGGAGTAACAACAGAAGATCTGCTGGTGTGTGTTCAAGTCCCAAGTCTCTCTGGTGTTTTCCACACTTGCCTCTGGCTGAAGCACTCCAGTGATTTGGTATTTTTCATCCAAAGTAGTATAACAGTTTCTATGTCCTTAAGCTCAGCTGGTCTGCCAAGCTCTGTCATTTAACACAGCTTCATTTTACCAGCTGGTTAGATCATCCAAATGCACAGCAGATATGCAGTTATGAACACTAACTCTCAGAAATTAAAACTGAATCTTCAAAACCCACCAAAAAAAGCTTCATTTACTAATAAAATTGGCAAATAATACCTCAGAAAGGGAAAGGGACAAACACGTGAAGAAAAAAAATCTTATTAAATGAATGTTCGAGATGGCACAAAATACCTGCATATGTTTTCATAATAAAAATAAAATGCAAACAATATTCAAAAGAGAACCACACAAACCAGAGCTGATGGAAAAGTAAATAGCTGGCAATATGTTTTTTTCCCCCATAGCTAAAGCAATATAGATCAAATTGAAATATAGACAACTAATCACTGCTAACTGGCTTACAAATGACAGTGTGGTTTTTTTAATTCCAATGTATTTTATTGTAAATGTTTAGCCACAGAGACCTCCATTGTTATAGTAGACACAACACAAAGGGAAGAAACATCCAGACCACTGAAAGAGTGTATGGAAGAGATGACGTTGTTTGTCGGAGGGGACATGCTCCTGGAAAAGCTGACAGTCCGTGGCTTGGACAGGGGCACTCTGTGCTGGGTCAGGAACTGGCTGGAGGGCCCAGAGAGTGCTGGTGAACGGGGCTGCATCCAGCTGGGATCCAGTCACCAGTGGTGTTCCCCAGGGGTCAGTGCTGGGCCTGGTTCTATTTAATATATTTATTTATGATTTGGATGAGGGGTTTGACTTTACCCTCACTAAGTTCACAGATGGCACCAAGCTGGGTGGGAGTGTAGATCTTCTGGAGGGTAGGAAGGTTCTGCAGAGGGATTTAGACAGGCTGGATTGATGGGCTGAGGTCAACTCAAGTCAACTCAGTATGAAGTCCAACAAGGTCAAGTGGCTCCTGCACTTTGGCTTAACAACACCCTGCATCTCTACAGGCTGGTGCAGATTGGCTGGAAAGCTGCCCAATGGAAAAGGACCTCGTTGACAGAGACTGAACATTAGCCAGCAGCGTATCCAGGCGGCCAAGAAGGCAAATGATGTCCTGGTTTGTATCAGCAATAGTGTGGCCAGCAGAACTGGAGAAGTGATACTTTCCCTGTACTTGGCACTGATGAAGCTGCACTTTGAATACTGTGTCCAGTTCTGGGCCCCTCAACTGAAGGACATTGAGGTGCTGAAGCATGTCCAGAGATGGGAAATGAAGATGGTGAAGGGTCAGGAGCACATGTTCTGTGAAGAGCAGATGAGGGAGATGGGGATGTTTAGCCTGGAGAAGAGGAGGCTCAGGGGAGACCTCTACAACTCCCTGAAAGGAGGCTGTAGACAGGTGGGGTCAGTCACTTCTCCCAGGCAACCAGTGATAGGAAATGGCCTCAGACTGCACCAGGGGAGACTAAGGTTGGACATTAGGAAGAATTTCTTCACTTAAAGGGTTGCTGAGCATTGGAATGGGCTTCCCAGGGAGGTGGTGGAGTAACGGCCCCTGAAGGTATTTTAGGGAAGACTGGACTTAGTGCCATGATCTAGCTGACATGGTGGTGTTTGGTCAAAGGTTGAACTTGGGAATCTCAGAGGTCTTTTCCAACATAGTTGGTTCTGTGATTCTGTTTCTCCATATAATAAAAAGGAACCCTTTCCAATATCCAAAAGTCATCATAACATTGCTAACCCTAATTCACTTGAGTAAAAAGCAGTCATTTTTCCTCCTGAAAATGGTAACATGTCCAAATTGTTAAAAACTGTAATAAAACTAGTAACTTTGTTACTTTCTTTCTGATACTTGCATTCTAGTATTTGAATTTTTAGGATTTCTTTTCACTAACACTTATTCATAGCCAAACAAAACCAGAATATAATATTTTCATTTCATAAAAAATGAAGTTCTCTAATACTCTTTTTGCTTTGTGAACAGGAACAATAAGTAACCCACATATTATGTCAAGGCTGAGGTTATAATACTGAGGTTACAATACTGAGGTTACAGAGTACTGTTCTCACTTTACTATTTGTAGTTTGTATTTTTTTACCATAAACACTATATCTCAGATCTCCCAGCTTTATTGCCCCATTCATAATCTCAGAATAATACTTTCCAGACACATAGAACAGCCATATACAATATGGTTATCATCAATTTTATTTTGGATTGAGGAAAACCAAACCAAAACAAATATGTATTTTATAAAATGCTACAAATTGTAACTCTCCTGTCTGTGATGAAAGAAAGTAAAGATACAAAACACAGAAGAGAAAGACACAGAATTGACAAAGACAATTCTTCATATTCGCTGTAATCCAACATATTTATTGCTATATTATTTATTCTTACTTCTATGAACACTTTAACATGTATTTCATATATTATCTGCCATCCCAATTTTTGTAAAACAGGATAGCATTTTAGCTGATATTAAATTTTATATTTAATCCACCATGGAGAAGTAAAACACAGCCTTTTAGAAACAATGTGTTTTAGACATAGCTGTCCCTATTGTAGGGACTGATATGGAAGGAAAGAAAATTAACTCTCAGAATTGAGTGCTATATATAGGATTCATTTTTATGCCTGCTCTTCTGTTGGCAATTGTGGTCATAACAGGCTTAAGAACTCCAGCAGGATACATTTTTTTGCTTCCTAAGCCTTTGGAGCACTATCTATTTGTAGGTATCATATATTACCTCTGTGTGGGGCCTGCAGATGAAATCTATTCCAGGAGTAGTCCTTGTTGGTAGATTTCCAGAAAGCCATCTGTTCCCAATGGAGCATCTTGTCTGCCTTCCCTAGCAATTAGAAAGCAGCAGATGAAGATGCAAGGCATAAAAAGGGAGAAGGACATGAAAGAATAAAAAATTATATAAGAAAATCTTATTTGTTTGAAGCCATGTGATAATAAACTGTTAAAAACAGAGGCTGTAACTACCTGAACAAAAGGATTTTTTTTTTCCAAACTCTCTGTAATAAAACACAGGTCGTGTAACAGACATGCTCTCTGTCAGTTATTGTTGCTTGTTTAAGTTCCTCATTGCCATGAGTTCATTATGAATCAAAATGAAAAAAAAAACCACACATGTATTGTGCTTGATGGAGAAAACAATGGCTGTCACATGAGTGTTTCCTTGTGAAAGAAAGACATTTGGAATTATGTCCAGAAAAATATAATTAATTTTGCAGTTTTAGTTCTTTTGATTCGCTAATTCTGATACAATTATGTTATATCTGAAAAATGGAGTTGATTATAATATTAACCTACATATGATTCCAATGAGTAGCCTGTGATAGATCACTGTGTATTACAGTCTTCAAACATAATTTAAGGTGCAAATATACCTTTTTGTTTGTTTGTTTGTGAACATATAAGAACACAAAAGGAGAAACTATTGAACTATATTTCCCTCTAAAAGATGTGGATGTGGTGTAATCCTGTTCACTTGGGTTCCTTCTACACTTAGCAGAAAGAAGTCAACATCTCCAGAAAGTTTTAACCCTATTACGTTTGATGTTTTTCTTAGAAGTGTCTACAGCTGTAGGAGTCAAGATAACTAGCTGAGACTACACTACTTGTATTTAGGCTGTTCTCATTAAATAAGTTGAACATTATGCCAATCGATTTAAAAGCTAATTTTAACATTTAATTTTATTGATTTTTTTTAATCTTTCTGAAAATTAAACTTAAAATGTAAAGGAAAGTCTTAACAACAAAAATATGGAATTTTAACTTTATGCATAATCTTATTTCAGGTCTTTGATACAGAAGGGAATGATTCTGGGAAGAACTCACATGTGATGTAATTCCTTTGGGAGGGACAGAAATAAAGTTAAAAGCCGTGGATTGGTATTCCACCTGAATGAAGCAGTATAGCTAAAGAACAACTCACACGCAATTTAGATCAAAATTTCTTTAAAAGTTCTCTAAATATTCTTCTGTAGATGTGGTATTAAGAATCTGCTACAGATTCCAGGATCAGAATTGGTTATGGATATAGAAATGTCTTGAAATTGTTACAGTGATTAATACTACTGGGAATTGTGCCACTGTGGGAAAATCTCCCAGCTATAAAATGAGTAACAAATAAGGAATTTCTCAACAATTCAACTATTGAAAAAATTTGAGTAACTAATGGTAGAACTGAGTTGTTCCTGGATGTATTAGTAGATAGATTTACATCTTACTGGTTTCATGACTGTATAGAGAATAAATCTATTTTTGATCTTTTCTAAATCAAGGATGTTATAGAAGACCTGGCTATAGAAAATAATTTTAATTAAGAGACACCAAGAATATTTCAATTAAATTACACTAAGGAATAAATAGAAAAATAGCTCAAGGTTCCTATATGAAGGGACAAATAGGAGAAATTAGGAAACCTAATGCGTGAAGTCAACACATCTGCAGAAATTAGGAACTGAAACACGAAGTTGACTGAAATTTCTTTCAGTCTGATTTATCTAAACTTCAGAAATTTTTAAGGATGGGAAGAATTTTAAATAAGATTCAAAACCAATAGGAAAGGCTCCATTTATAATTGAAATGAAAAATCACATCGGAGTTATTTAGGAATAATAAGACTCTATAAGGAGTGGAAAAATTGTGACAGATACATCTTGGAGAACAGGAAATTTAAGAATAAAGTCCAAAACTCTTGCCAGAAGTCTAATTCAGCTTGTCATTGCAAAGGAAGTTAAAACAAATAATACAAAGCTTCTCAGACACACGAGCAGGAAAAAAGAGAGGTAAACTTTCTGTGAAGACGGGAAAGAAATGAGGTTCAAATAAAAATATAGATTTTTTTTTTTTCCCTCAGTATTTAGACCAAGATGATTGATTGATATAAAGTTTTGGTAATGCGGATGACCAAACCACATGGCTTGTCTTGTTTGTAGGAGGGGTGGCTACTTCTCAGTACAGATAAGGAATCCATAATATCCTTGCATAAGGCATCAGTATGATTTCATCCAGAAAGCACTAACCTCTCATACTTTATAGGGAGCAAGAGCAGAAGATGATGACTGAGGAGATAGAAAACTTATTTTAAAGAAAACAGTAAAGACCTCAAATCAGTTTCAAAAATAGTGTAAGGCCGAAAGCATCAAAAGGTCTCAGGGAATCCTAAGTGTCCAACTTTTACTTAGCACTAGCACTAGCTGTTTTCCTTCTTTCTTGCTCTCTTCAACTCAAGACTCTTATATACATATTTATACAATGGGAGTTTCAGAAAGGTGAAAGGACTGATGTGCATTTGTGCCCAGGCATCACCTGGTGGTTGATGCATGAACCTGGAGCATGGGCTCTGTCGCTCTCATGACCACGGGATGCCCCATACTCCGTTTGTCTTTAGCCCGGGTGAATAATTCTCAGCTAGTCTATGTGAAAGGTACCATCAGTCTGAACTGTGGCAGGTCTGTAGGTGTGACACGGGTACACCCAACTGGGACCTGCCCTTCTGGCTGTGCAAATGTGACCAAAGTGAAGCACTCAAGGAACTTTCCTGTTCAGTTGGAAGAATTCTTTAGCATTAGGTGAAAAGTTAAAAACTGACTTGCTGTTTGAGACTTTCAGTTTAAACATAGGATTTAAGCAGGTTGTATCTCACTCTTGTATAGCTGGAAAGCTTCAGAAAGATTTTTTTAGAGGGAAGTTAATGAACACATGAAGACTCTGACACAGAATGCTTAAAATTTCTAAAAGATTTTGACATGGACCACCGCTCATGACTCTCAAAGGAATTTAAGCTGTTTGGATCAGAGGAAAGGTGTTCTTGCAGAATTATTAACTGATTAACAGTTAGTTATATGTGCAGAATATTGGAATCTACGGTAGCCATTCCTATGCAGGAAAGAGGAGATCTTGATAAGTGTATGTACATGGCTCCCTGAAAACTTCTGATCAGTAGCTCATGGCATTGAAAAAATGTTAGTATTATTAAGAAATATTAAGAACAAGAAAGAATCTGGATAAATATCTATTGTATGGTGATGGGTGTTACAGTAATCACTTCTGAGTACAGTGTGTCCTTGTAGTGATTCTGTAAGATGACAAAGTGGATTGAACTTATTTTGGCATTTATAGGAGGGAAAAATAAAACCAATGGGCTTTGAAAAGAAATGCCTGAAAATAGGATCTGTCCTGCTGTCTGTCTGTAGATGTGTTATATCTATTGTCTGTAGTTTGGTGTCTGTTTTATTGGCATTTGTGAAATAGGAAAAGATATATAAAATTTTCTAGGGAGTCGCTGTCCACTGTTACTTTTAAAAGAAGAACTAGGGGTGACCAGGACCTTTAAAGCAAACAAGATATGTACTTTTCCTTACAGTACATAATTACTTTGTGGAATTCATTGCCACAGGATGTTGTGGAAGCTAAAATTATCACTTGATTCACAAAGGACTAAACAGATTCATAGCAGAAGGGGCTATTAATCACTGTGGTCTGTATGTTTCTTCCAACTCCAACTTAAAGTGCTGGTTGCCAGAAACCGAGAAATATTTGCAAAGCAGGATCAGTCTATACTTGCCCTTTATATTTTGTCTCTACATCCCCTCTCTCTGTGCATCGTTTGTTCATCTCATCAAAAAGAAATTTTTTCTTTTCTTTTTCTTTGGAGTAGTATGACTATTTCCAGGATTTTATATTTTAGTGAGTTAAACATTATGAAGAAAGGAGACTTCTAAAGGCTTGGCTTAGCTGATTTTACAAGAAGTGAGCAGCACTGATCACAAAGTACGTTTAGACAGGATAACATGAGAAAACTGATGAGTGAACAGAGAAATAGGATTCTAGGATGTCTTTCAGAGTGGAATAGTGAGAGATAATTTCTAAACTTTGTTCAAAATGAAGAAATAAAGTATTTATGAACAGACTATAAGCAACATGTCTACCTGTGATGGTGGCGATTCACCACAAGGTTTCTTCTAGTTCTGTGTTCTAAACAGAAACCTGACCTTTTGAGACAGCCCATCACTAATTGAAATACAGAGCTGTATGCATGAAGCTGAGCTCAGTTGCTCTAAGTTCCACCTTTGAAGTTGTATTAGCATTTAATGGTTAAAAGAACTAGTAAAACTGGAGGGAAGCTGAGATAGCCAGGTCATATTTATTTTTAAGATGTATTATTACAACAAAAGAGAGGAAGGATATTTACGGTGCATAAAAGTTTCTCTCGTCCTTTGCATGTGTTCTTGGGCTGTGAAAACCAGTTCACACTACAGAGAAAAATGTTGTTCTTACACATGTCTTAGCAATAATAAAGTAATACTAGTACCACTGAGAGCAACTTTGTCCCAGTTTGTGTTTCGTGGTCACATTTATTAAATTTTTATGGGTAAATATGTGTAGTAAACTCCTAACTTATAAGACTACAGACTAAACCCTTTAATCTTGAAGTATGTGTGAAGTCGGTATAACTCCACTTTCTTAATCAATAGGTAATAAGAATACCAAGTAAAGTTTTCCCAAGTGATCAGAAAAATAAAAAGGAAAACAGCCTGGAAAGCCTTTTCCAGTCTCTGCTGTTATGATTAGGAAGTTCGTAGCAAAATGTCAGTGCTTAGGAGAAGCACACTGCTGTGCCCTGACACACATTCGGCTGAGTTTACAGTGTGTCAGGATGGTCAACTCTGTAAGAAAAGAGCAGGAATAATTCAATATGATGGTCTGATATTTTGTCCTGGTGTGTTTTTTGTATACACATGTGCACACACCCTGGAGGAGGCAAAGGAACTGTGGAGTAGATGCAACATCTGAGCTATCGCACTTCAGCCAGAGGAGCACACGCTCTGTGAGTCACTCAGTGCAGCACTGATGGGTGGGATATTGTGTCCTGGATAGGTAAGCAATGTCAGTATGCTACTCTTTGTTATTTTAATGAAAGGAGTAAGCTAACATTCCTGCTGTGTGTGTGTATGCACAGACATATCATCTTGTCTTTGGTCTCTGAACAAAAGTTATCGGCTTGTTTTTGAAATTTTAAACTGGTTCCAGTTAAACTCAGTGAATTATTTTGGTCATAATTTAATTTTTTAGGCAAGTCTTTGGTGGCAAATTCTGTTTTAAGAAAAGAAAAAAACAACAAAATTTGCATCCTATTTATTTATCTCAAATATTTGACATTATCATAAAGCTATATATCTCTATGTGTAGTGTATGGTAATAGTAATTGCAAGGAAATAATGCATTGGTATGAAATACAAGTATAAGCCTACTTCATTTGTCTAAAATGACTTCAGAAGCCCTCCTCAGAACATTGAATACAAGTTTCACAATGGTTTCTCAAATTCTATTACTAATAAATTAAAAGGATGTCTTGGGAAACTCCCATTTCTACATTCCTGTGGTAATTTTAGCAGTTACTTAAAAGGAACTGTAAGATCAGGAATGACAAAAAAATCCACCTTTTTTTTCAGCTTCCAAAAAACCCAGATCTCATAATAGTTAATAATGTTGCTTCGTAACGTCATCTCTTCCCCATCTGTTCTCTTCCTTTCTTTCCCATCACTTTTTTCTCTGCCTCTCAGTTTCCTTCCTCTGTTTCCCTCAAAACATCCTATTGCCTGCTCCTCTTCTACTTGAAAGCATGTTTCCCCATTATGGTTCCCAGTGTTGAGACCCCCTGTTCTCTAGAAACGTCCTCCCTGTCTGCCTCATCATTGGCACCCGGTGACTGGGCTTTTCCCTTCAACAGCTGTGCTGGAGGTTTCAGTGTAGCTGCTGTGCCCATTTCATCAGGGTGACTTCAGTTTCTGCCTCTTTCTCTTTTGTAGAGTTGTACTTCTCCACACCAAACTCCTTCCTTACAGTAAGCTGTAAGTACAGCTTACTTATTCCTCTCTAGGAAATTAAATGCATTGTGTTACTTTGCCTCAGTTTACATCCTTGTATACAATATTTACATTGCTATTAGTCCAGCTTCTGTATAGCTGCTCCAAGAAATGAAAACAGGGAGTCAATTCATGGAGAGACACAGCATTGTTAAGTTCTCATTTCAACTCTGTCACTGATCCATGCAAGATAATATTTTTCTATGATTACTTCTCTGTTATTGCCAATGGCAAAACCATCCAATTATTTCTTCCTCCAAAAAACATTCTTCAGCTTAATAAAAGTATATTGCCCAGGTTGACATGGTATTACCAAACACAGTGCACTCCTGCTCACTGTTGTCTTCCTAAATAGGTTAACTTCTCATGTCTTATTTTCCTGTGGATTGGGCCTTCATTTCTGACAACTGTGAAAATGAGAAGTTTTTTTCTTCTCTTCTGGCCCTCTGAAGTGAAAGTCAGTCTTAGATAGGTTGGTAATTTGTGTATATTTTAAACATTTCTGTCAAGTCTTTATTGTAACAACTCAGTCATGAGGAAAATTGAAATTGTTAAAGACTGAAAATCTATTTATCCAGTTAAAACACTCAAGTGGGTATTTTTTTTTTTTTAAAAATCTTTAAAATTACAGCATAAAACCGCAGCATGGCAGGTTATTTCACAAGAATGTCAAAATTATTGCTTCTGTATTGAAGCTAATTATGGCTAATATTCTACACATAACTGTGTGTTTTTCACTGTTTTAATTTTTTAACCACAACCATTTCTTTACAGTCTGTTCATCTGGTTCACCTGGTTTTCAAAAACCATTGAATGAAGCTACACAAATGGTCTTTCTCTCAGGGAAGTTTCTTAAATAAAGGTCGAAAGAGAGAAAAGATTAGAAACAAGAAACCAATACAGCAACAAAGTAATAGAGACCTCTCAAGCAGCCTTCAGTCTAACCTTGAATCACTTCACCTTCTTACTCTGGTCCCCAAATAGATCTGGTCACAACTGACTCCAGCAGCTCCAGTTTCCATGAACTTTTCACAGGGAACGTGGCTGGCTTTAGAAGGCCAGCCCTGCACTTATTCTCCGACATTCCTTCAGTGCATGAACTTGTTTCTGCCTCTGCTGTTATCTTGTAGTTCTTCTCTGAAAATATTCAAAGTCACCTAAAATGAGGTTTATCAGTATCAGAGAATTCGTCATCTAAATTCAGATTTTGAACTATGTGAACTTACAGATGAATTCATACAGTCAAGTAATAGTCTGAAAATGTGTTACTACAAAATTCAGTCCATATGCCTGGTGGAATGAAATGCCTGTTTCTAGCTACTGACTAAGAAAGAAGCATAAATCTATCTAAGTTAGGTAAGAAAAGTCCGTCTCTCAGCAAATATACTTTGTGGAGAAGACATCTCTTCTTTGCCTCTTTTCCTATGATTTATTTCTAACAGTTTTGTTGTTCTTTCTGGTGGACAGTGCTGGCAGATAAAATGTGATTCCTGTCGGTTATTCTCTCCTTCCTTTAGTGGATCAGTTAGCAACATACACCAGCACCAATTACTCTGCTCCTTTAGTCTTCCAAAACATTGCTCAGCCATTGTGGAACACAATAAAATCCTAAGTACTGACAATGCTGACTCCAGTATTCATCAATTATTCCACAGGATTTGAGGGAGTGATGGGGTTGGTAAATCAGATGCAGTATCTCTGGAAGTCCAGAATGTAACCTACTAATAAACCATCTGCCCTCAGTATGGCAAACAGCGATCTAACACATTGTTGGTATTTATGAATGATAAATAATAATAACAATGCTAATAGATGTCTTTCTGTAGTGTTTCCAGTGGATAGCAGCTGATCATGCTTACTGCCTCCAGGGAAGGAATGCCAAAAAGAAACAAATGAATCTAACCAGCTGTGAGGCTATTTTTGAAAAGCTAAGGAATTCAGTTGGTTGCTTTCTATTCCCTTTAAAGGTGGTACAGCAGTATCTCAAAGTTTACCACATAGCCTTCTTACAAGAAGAGATTTTGATTTGCTTTTTAAATGTCTGAGGGAGCTGTGGGAACCCAGTGTCTCACAGAATACTTTTGTATGTGTATGATGCACAGAAACACTGCTCTGTGTCTGCTGTCTGAAATCCAAGGCCCCTCTGCCCGTCACTTCTTGCGCTGAAGGAGCTCGCAGCGTCAGAGCGTGTGCCCAAATGTCAGAGCTACAAGGCCCACTGCTGCCTGCACGTGCATGAATGCAGCATCATAGCTCCAAGGCTGTTTTGTGCCTCAGCTCTTATATGGATGTGAATGCAACATCACAAACCCAAGGTCTCTTTCTGCCAAAACCTTTACACTGCAGTTCGAAAGCAGTTACAAGGCCTTCGCTTCTGCCGAGGCGATTCAAATGAGGATGACTGAAACTTAGGATGGGTGTGATTTTGAATGTCTTGCTGAAACATTCTGTAAAACCAGTCTTCAGAAAAAGGAGAAATGCCATAAAAAGTGTTTTTCAGTATAAGATTTGGCAGCTCTTTTTCAGCTCTCCCAGCAGACTCTTTTTCCCCCTTTTCTCTTGTGGCAATGAGGCTTAAAAAAACCTCAAAGACGTTTATACGATGACCAAAGAAACTCTTTTTATAAACAAGCAAAGAAGGGTTTATATTAAATGTATGTTGTTTATCATTGCCATTGGTGCCGTATATTAAGATAACAGGCGAGATGGAGCACTGACAGCTCTTAAAGCCACTGAATAAACCTAGACCTGCACGTAATGTGCTGCCTGGGGCTCCTTGGAGCTACTGCCTTGATTTTCCTCCTGCCTATGCTTGTTGATTTCTATCAAAATGAGTTAGAAAGCAACTCATCATGCCTATATAATTCCATGCACACTTCCTCTCACCTCCAAACGGGAAGGTCAGTTTCTGGACAAACTTTGTTTCTACAGCTTTGAGAGGGTCTGTTGTGTTTCATTCTGTTTTGAGTGGTGTAATTATCAGTAATTATTGGGAAATGAGCAGGAGTCAGAGGCAATTCCAAAGCCACCCAGAATAAACTCAGCATTGTTGGAGAGTTGCAGCATGGTTGTTTTACAGAATTAACATTCTGAAATAGTTGGAAGTGACAGTTTCCTTTTCAGGGAGGGAAGAGGGCAAAGAGCTATGCTGCTGTTTTAAGGTTAATCTTCACGTTCAGGAAGAAGTTTGAGCTGGAGAACACCAGGGGCATGGAACAGATCCCTGTGTAGCCCATTTTTCCTTTAAGTGAAGTTTCTTGGATGGGTACTTTTTCTGTGTCCAGAGAAAGACTTCAAATGTCAAAACAGGTGAAAAACTTCTTATGAGACATGTATAAGGCAATCAGTGAGATTTCTTTCAGAGAACACAAGATTACAAGGAAAATTACAAATAATTATATTATTCAGGTTTAAATGACAGCCTTTGAAAGATGAGGTTCTTAGAATAACTGAGTTAGTCACATTTTAAAATAGTCCTAATGTCCTTTTCTTTTCAAGTAAATTAATAAATAAATGTCATGTTGCATGAGCTCAATTAACTGTGAGATAATGAGGACTGTAGAGCAGAGAACTTGATGGGTCACTGATTGCTAATGGACTACAGATTCTTGTAGGTCATGAGTTCATTGCCAGGCTGTGTTTAAAGGTTTCTACTGTTTCCTTTTTTTTTTCCCCCATTTTTTTTTTAGCCTTAAAACACTGGTTAATTGCAAAACAAAAGTGGCTTCATGATCTGAATGCAAACACTAGTGCCCACATCCAGACTGCGATGGATAACAGTTGTGGGGCCTCAGAGTCACACTTCTTAGAAGATGTAGCAAAACTGAATTCTTCTGCCATGAGGACCCATCCCGGGTCAGCAGTACCCCCTGATGGCAGTGATTGAACAGTTCTGAAGATGCTGTATGTACCAAGTGGATCCTGAAAGAGGTCTGTGGAAGGTTGCACTGGTCTGTTCCTTCAACACAATTTTTCCACTCTTTCAACAATGCCGATCCTGGGTATGACACCTCACTGAATAATTTAATTCCACGATGCCAAATGCAAATGAGGCAGGACAGATATTTGAATCCAGCGTCAATGTACCCATGCAGAAGATGGCTAGATTACTGTTAGTGACTGAACTTTTGATTTCCAAATATATAACAGGCTTCTAGGCTGGCTATACAAGGTTTCTACCTCTCATCTACCCATAAAAAACACACAGATGACAGAGAAGGACACAAATGTGCAAAATACGGAGATTTGTACCCAGGTATACATATGAATGCCACAGGCTACAGGAAGCGGCTATAGAGCAGCACAACATTGGCTTGTAGATCAGAAAGATGGGATGCTCAGACTGGGATGAAGAGAGAGCAGAAGGGTGCAGATGAGGAATGAATGACAAGAAAGAAGCTGTTTCGCATTAATCTATAGCAATATCAACTGTACAGACTGTTCACAACTGCCTAATGCAAGCTCTTTCAAACAGCAGTGCTCCTGGGGTTTGGTGTACAAGTAAAAATGCAGAAAGGTTTAAGATTCCACTGAGTCTGGAACTGGTTTTGCAGTTCTCACACTGCATAAATATGCACCAAACCAGCTGCCTGGCCTACAACAATACCAACTGTAGTTAAGTCTGTTTTCTGATATAAACATATATATCTGAATTAAAATCTATTTGCCCTAAGAAGTTCATGCATTTAAATTCAAAGCCTATTTGGTCATATGGATAAACAGAAGATGTAATAGAAAAAGAGTTCATTAGAAGAGCAGAGAGGAAACAAAACATGGTGAATTTAGTGATTATGAAGGTGAATGTTTAATACAATATATTAGTGCCAGATGTAATACAGACAGGCACTGACACAACCATGCAGCCTGATAGTCTTTAAAAATTATATCTTCTGCTCTTTCTACTCCAATCTCAAGCCATTCCAACTCTGGAAACAGTCACCAGTGCTAAATTTTAAGTGGTTTTGTAGTGAAAACAAGAATAGAGAAGAATACCTTAGTGAACATTTGTCCTTGGGATTACACAGACAGGTAGAAATAGGACTCCACTTCCAGTTGCAACATTTATTTTTCTTCTTTGAATGGATGCTAGATAGAAAAGCATGACAGTACATCCTACTGACCAGTAAAGAGCCAGAAAGCAAAAGAACACACAAAAATATCAGTTTTGCTTGTCATGTGTGTCAGCTTCCTTTTACCAACACAATTTTATAGTTGAGACTTAAAAATGTATTTATGACTAGAAGTACAGAAAGGCTTCATTGAGGTTTTTCTCTGCATCACTCTGAAATATGTTTTTCATTTCTCAATTGCTCTGCCCTGCTTCCTCCATTCAAAATACAAGAAGTGCTGAAAGCAGCCAAATATTGCACTAAAGCACAAAATTGACTTCTATAATGGCTTCTATCCTGCTAAGCAACTGGCTGTGAAGCACTTATTTCAAGTTTTACTGGGAATATTCTGTAGAAGAATACCTGGGGTTGGCCAAAAGTGTCATTCCACATCAGCAATGTTATTTGGCTAATAAAGCAGTAGTTACCTGGAGTGAGCATATGTAAGTTAACTGCATCAAGGTACTCGCAGCATTGGTCACTGGTAATTTCTCCTAAATGACCGTTCAGCTCAAGAGAAATACAGCTGTTTCTTTCAGCTGAAAATATGTCAAGATGTTATTTTGGAAAGAAACTCCTGACATTCATCTTTACTGTTTGTAACATTAGTGTCACTGTTCTTGTCCGAAGGCCCCCTATAAATCTGAGCTGTGAGACCTTGAGCGATTCGTGAATAGGATAAAATGTTATGTAGAACAGACTGATAATTGTTCAGACATATCTACTTTTGAAACAGTATTTTAAGTGCAGATATACTTACAGACATACAAGTAAGGGGGATGGAGAAACCCAGGACTACTGTGAAGAGACTTTCTGTGCTCTATACCAGAACCGGTTAAACATTAAAATGTTTAGTGTTTAATATTTAATGCACTTCAGTCACAACTAGATGAACACAAATATTTAAAAAAAAAAGCAAATCGGGTTTTAAAAGGAGAAAAATCAGATTGTCATAAATCAAACTAAGAGATTTTTGACTGTGGGGTATTAAAGTGTGAATAATTTGTTTTACATCTCAGTTTCTCTGAGCTACAATTAGAAACATGTCTATGCTACCCCTCTTAGTGGCCAAGTCTACTTTCACCTACACTTTTTACAATTGCGTATATCTAGAACCAGTGGTAGAATTTGGCTGTGATATTTACTAAACCATTTCCTAAATCCCCACGAGCCATGAAAAATACAAACAGAGGAAAGTTTTATTAGCTCCAATAACTTTCCTGAAATCATTGTTTTCCAGAGTGGCATTATGTCAACAAATTTTTAAATATCTGACTAGACGGATAGGCAGGTGTTAGACTTTAAGTACAAAAGCTTGCCATTCACAGGCCAGACCAATTTTCTCCCCTGTGAATATGAGAGCAGTGCTTACCCCTTCTGGCAGCAAGATCAGAGGAATGGTGGTCTTCTGTCAAAAGCCTTTCCCTCAGGGCATAGTTCTAGGATTGTGATGTGGCAATAATTTTCTAATTGCTACTAACTGCTCCTTAAGGGCTGGATTGTAATGGAAGCTTTTGTCTTTAACGTGAATCAACTGAATCGGAACTTCTGCTCCTGGTGGGGAGTTTAAGACCAGGATTTCAGGTTTAAAGGTTTTTTTTCCTGGAAACACTTGGTCTGGAATGCTCGTGTGTTTAAAATGAAAGGAGGCTGCTAAAAGTGTTTTTTATGTCTTAACATTCCTGTTACAAACTACAGTTTACAATAAATTCTTAGAAATTCATTATGCTTAAAATAAACTTTTAGCTTGAAGCAAATTGCTCTATAGTTATCTGTATCAGGGTTTCTACATTGTCCCGCAGAGCATTTGTTACTGGATACTGCCCAAGGAGACGACAATGATAAGGACTGCAGATCTGACGCTGTAGGCGGGTCACAGGATAGCCAACAAGCTGGTTAAGACTGGCAGCTCCAACCTCTCTCCCTTTCCCTCTCACAGCAGAGTTAGTCACCATGTTGGGTCAGGTTAGCCCTGGGTTTGTCCAGCTGAGTCTTGGAAAACTGTAAAGACAGAGTTACCTCTCTGGCTGTTCCCTTGCTGCCATACTCTCCAAGCGAAGAAGTTTTCCCTAATGCACAGCTTGGCCCTCTCAAACTGCAGTGTGTAGATTTTGTGCCTTGTTTTACCATTTGCTGCTCCCAAGAAAGGTTTGGCTCCGTCATATTTGCTACTCCAGATTGTAAGCTTGGGTTAGGTTGCCTCGGCTTCCATTCTTGCCAGACTTAAGGAACCAAACTTCTTCAGGTTTTGGTTACAGGTCATAATAGTAATAGTCATAATAGTATCTATCTGCTGGACCATGTCATTTCTGAACAACTTTTTTGAACTAGGTGCCCCAAAACAGCACAGAATTCCAAGTGTAGCCCCAGGACTCATGGCCAGTGGGGCATACTAAGTTCCCTCTATTGACTAGCCACACTCCTACAGCTGTAGCCAAATAAGCAGTTTGCCCTATGATAGAGCACATTGTCAACTATATCCTCTATGCCGTAACCCCAGGGTCATTCACAGCAGGGCCAATATTCCTGGCCTGTACTGATGCACATAGTTATGCTGCTCCTTGTTGACTGTCATGATTCATTTCTATGACCTGAGCAAGGAATATTTCCTGAATCTCTATTTGTTGCACAAAATATGTATTTGCTGCTATAGGATTTTTTTGTGGATACTCTTAAAAATCTTTTGATGTTTTTAAATTTCTTAGAGAGAATTTGGTGCAAAGGAAGTAAGCATGGTCTTTCAGTCACATTAGACTTTAGAATATATATCAGATTTATATTGTTAAAGTTTTCAGAGAAATAAAGGCAGAGATAATGGATTGATTTATTAAAAGGCTCCCATCTTCCCACTAAACAGCTACCTGATTACACTCAGTTGAAACTGAGCTTGATCATATTTTAAGGAGGCAGCAGAAAGGGACATGCTTCCACCCTCCTTTTTGTTCTCCTGTGCAGCTGATGATTGTAATTGGCTATAAGCAATTGCTAATTAATCAACATGATTATCATTAATAACACAATTATAATTTATAATACAATTAGTGATTGTGTGATTTCCAAAATTCATATCATGTTAAGAAGTAGCTTTCATGCATTTCATTCATGAAATATGAATATTCATGTTTCATTTTGTAATGTAATGATTACATATTCCCTGAAATAAAATTATTTCAATATCAAAATAACATTCACTTTTTTCAACACTGGGTGGTGTATTTAGATACAGCATGAAGTAAAGCAAAACAAGACCTTTCAAATGTAAAGTTTTCTATTGATAAAATCAGGAATGTAAAAATAACGACTTAGCATGTATTGTTGACTTCATTTTACAGTATTTGACAAACATATGTAATAACAATACAATCATCAAGGCTGAGTTACTCTTTCCATAAACAATGTATTTTAGCAGTTCTGTGCTTTTATCATTGCATGGATGTGATACTTATAACCTCATTTTGAAATGTTTTCTCATCAGGAAGTTTCAGTAGTATTAGAAAAGCTTTTACAGAGGAAAGCATAAAGGACTTGCAATAGCTAGCAAGCATGACATCATTAAAAAGCAATGAATGTTAGGAATATTCCTGCTCTAATCCAGGCCACACATCCTGCTACCCTGGAAGAGAGCCAAGCTCAACATCCTTTTAGGGTTACAGGGCAGGCTGTGGCCTTTCACAGTTTGCTTTAGTAATCTCTGCATGTGGAATATTCACTGGCAGGCATTACAATAAAATCTAAAATTACTCCATCAGAGAGCTGGTGTTCCACCCTTCCTGCATTCTTCCCTGACAGTGAAATTGCCCAAAAAGAGCTCTATTTCATTTCATAGATTTCTGTGAAGGATTGTGTACAGAGCTGATGGGGGATGATTTTGCACATAGGTTCAATAGCACATTTCACTTCAGAAAGAAAAATATTTAGACTGTTTAAAAATATGTTGTGATAATATCCTTTTTAGTTTCATTGCATAAATTCATTAGGGTTCAATTCTGCAAGCTTTTATCTGTATTTTCAGTGAATGCTATAGATGTCCAGAGGAAAAATGATTAGACTTTTCCTTTACACAGCATGACTGTCACACAACTGTACAGAATATAGTTCTCTGGGGCCAGGCACTCTGCCACACTAAATCCCTATACACCGTTCCTTTGGGAGAAAAGGGAACAGAAAGCTGCAGCAACAAAATGAGGAGTGAAAGACTTCTGAAGCAGTGGTGTTACTCATGACAAAAATTGAGGATTTCAGGGTACTGCTTTATTATTCCCAGTTAATGTTCTTGGCAGCATTCACAGGAGATGGTTATACTGTCAGCACCCAGTTTAGATGATGAAGTAACGTTATAGTGGGGGCACATAGTCTGTAATTTGTATGAGAATTTTAGGTGTCTGAAGAGTAACTTCGGAAAAATATCTCTGAGCAACTATTGGAAAGAGATACAAGTTTCTGCAGCCCTCACAATGACATCCTGTATCTCTAAACATAGATAGTAGCTATTGTTTGGCTTTCTCTGTTGACAGCATGAGGAATGTATGTATCTATTTTAAAGCATTCACTAGGGATCTAAAACTCAGGTGTCTTATAGATGCTCCAGCCAGGTAATTTTATAGTACCCCTTTCTTCCTAGGCTTCCTAAAATTCCGATGAACTGAAATAGCTTCCTTTAGAAGAAAGTAGCCAGATTTTACTTGTGTTCTGAATCCTCCAGTAATGTTTATTATGGTCAACTGAAAAATGGGAGAATTGAGAGAATGAGGCTAAGTCTTTTGTAATACTTTACAAGACATATGTTTTGGGGAAAGCCTGGATTAAGAAGCTCATGCCATACTCCTGCACCAGCTGAACTAACATTTACTACTTCAATTTACAAAGTTATGCAGCAATTGAATAGGTGAAATTATCCAGGTTAAATATAACTGCTCTCCCTTTTTTTACAGATTGCCCTGTGATCTATTTAACACCATGGTTTCATGAAGTGTTGGATCACTACAGCTCAGGAGCTGTAAAGTGCAGCACAGGTTTTAAGCTGTGTCTGCCTCCAAAACCAGAATCTTCTGAAATTATACACAGAGGCACATAAATTAGATGTCTAAAATATGACAGCTGAATGAAATCCCTTAGTTACCGTGCTTTCATTTGGTTCTGCAGAGTAATTAGTAATTACATTTAGACTAAAATATGTTATAGGATATCATACAGAAAAGCAAGATTTGATGCTCAGAATGCTTTAGTAAGTGTTAAGTTACGAAGCCCAATATGAAAATGTTTAGAAAAACTGTACAGCATTTTTATAACTTAACCAGTTCCCATAAACTAGACGATTGTCCAGAAGAAAAGAAGTTATCCATAAATAGTCATACTGAGAAAGACAGTAGGAACTGGAATTTCCCTGGGTGTTTTATAAGAAATAACAGCACTTACCAGTCAAGACAATCCCAGACAGATAAGATGAGGGAAATACAGACACTCTGAAGTGTATTGTTACTCTGGTAATTACATCAGCTCTTTGTTTTGCTGGTTTGCAACTGTTATTCTGTACAACAGAAAAGGAAGTAGAGTACAAAGGCAGCCTCAGATTTTGTCTATAGGACTACCATTTCAGTGTCAAATCTATCCCCTTGCTTGGCTGCAGAATACATATGACATAAAAAAAAGTATGGCAAAAAAAGTTTGTGGGAATCTGTACCTTTACATCATGATAGAACGTTCTCTGATACTCACTGTCAGAAACCTTGAGAAGTGCAGAACTGTCTAGAGATGAAGTATGACACACTGCTCTCTCTTCTGTCTCCTTTATATCTGATAGGACCGGCATAAGCTACTCCTGGAGGATACATATATCCCTTGACAAGGAGTTTGTAACTGCAGGAGCTGCTCTGCCTCCCCTGGTGATCCGCTTTCAATGCTGGTCAAAGTAACATGAGCTTGGGAAGGGTGCAAAGAAATCCAGGCAGTTCTGCATGTAGGAGAAACCACGAAGCTGGATTCATCATCCATTACCATTAACTATTCTTGACACCAAAATCAGAGTTTCACAGTGCTAAGTACCATGAAGGCAGGTGAAAAGCCCTGACTGTGTGATCTGACTTTGTGCACCCAGGGGAGTCCAATCTGCACACCCACACCTTCGTACCAAACTCCAGCACTGGGAACACTGATGTACCTATTGGTTCTTCACAAACTCAGCTTTTTCTCACCATGACCACAGCCTCAGGGTCTTAAAGCAGACCCAACATGTAGACAGGAGAGAAATGCTATATTATCTTTGGTTTCTGGAGGCCTTCTCATGTACCCACAGGTGTAGTTGTAGTCTACCTCATTGCCCTGCTAAGAGTCCCTGAGAAGCCCCCTCACAGCCACAAGAGACAGAGGACCAGAACTCAGTGAACATTTTGGCGAGGTGCCCCTGCCTGGAGCACACTCATGTTGCAGGAAATCATATGTAAAAACAGTGAGGTATGCAAGCAGAGGGAAGTCTGGTAGCAGGGTTTAAGTACAAACATTCCTCAGGCTGTGTGACCATAAACCATTCCCTGCACTATATCACGACTCCACTGTTCTCTGTTTCCCTTAACTTTTTCATTTCCTTCCCTCCTTGTCCCTCTCAACCCTGACTTCAAATGACAGTATTTTGTTGGAAAGGAAAACACATGGTTTTCCACACTCTGCATGGTGCTGCACAACTCCAGAGACAGTTGACTACAATCACACTAATCAATTACTGGGCCCATTCTCTGGACCTGTGGCCAACAGCTACAGTCTGGTAGTTTCCATATATCTTAGCACATTTGGCCTTTGAAACCAGGTGTCTGTATCCAGACGGTCTGTTGTGAGTGATTTTTCACCCACGCTAACTCATATGCACTGTGTGTGTGTGTCCTGATTTGGGCCAAAACCTTGCGAGGGATCATTCAAACATTATAGTAGTTGAAGACAATCCAGAATGGTAACTAAGCATAGATAACGACAATCATTTTTTCTGAAGAAGGGTGTCCTTAGAGGTCATGACTATCAAGACTTTCAGTTCCCATTGAATGGTCATGAATTCCTATGAGCTAAACATCCCACTGGATCTTTGCAGTTCCCAGAAAACTATGATGCTGACATTAAAGAAGACTGTTAATGCCACTACAGGTAGGTTCAGACATTACGCAATACTCACTTTGGGCATGAAGAGGCAAGAAACTTACCCCATAGACCATAATTAGCACTTGATTACAACCTTAGCTTTCTCAGCCACTATGGTCCGAGCCATTACTCAAGCCATTATGTCTTGTAAGCTGATGAGTCAGCAAGAATTATTCCTAAGGATTTAGCCACCATACAGATGTTGGAGTGGTTTTCCAGTGCTAGGTACTGAATCTATATGCTTCCCTAGCTGATGGTTCATGAAACCAGAGAAGTGTCCTTCTCCAGTTCTCCACCAGCTAGTACCGATATTTTCGAGCATATCTAGCCCACAGGATCAGAGTGAATACCAACGGAATTACAGCAAGTGGACGTTGCTGAAATAATTGTTTGGGAGCCCATATTGTTGATACAGTGTAGGTGAGTCAGCTGTCAGTGTCAGAAGAATCAAGACAGGTACGGGTTTGCAGGAGGACTGGCTTCCCCTAAGCAGCCTGATGTGCAATGTGAGTAGAACAAAGCCATGCTGTTCCCTGCTTAAAACAAATTAGGAACTGTGATCTGGTGTCATGAAGCAACACATTAAATGGTTTTAATATGACTTAAATGTACAACTAAGAGAAGTGGAAGTATCCATAATTCAGTTATCAGTAAGTTACATATTCTACTGCATGCATGGGACAGTCCCAAAAGAAAGTCTGTTTTGAGGGTCTTAAACAGAAATTTCCCTGAAGTATTGCACTTCAGAGGAAGTCTGCTCCTCCTTTCCCTGTGTGATATTTCCTGTAGAAGGCTTGTATGCTCTGTTTGCTATGGCACTTAGTGCTTCATCCACATGGAAGCTCAGACCTGACAGTTATTTGACTGACAATAGTGGCGCTTATTCCTTGTATACTTTGGAAAAGTGAAGGGCAAAAATATGTAAAGTTTAGAGATTTGGCACTATTTCTGAATTCTTCAAGTATCTGATCTCTTCAGTTTTAGAAAAAAAAATATTACCACTTTAGCCTCCTACAGCATATGACATTTTTATTAAAGCAATTTCCCTCTTTGCCAGTACCCCATCAGGAATTTTGAATGAGAACCTTTGTAAAGCTCTAATGTATGATAATGCTTTATTTCCTCCTCTGTATTTAGACCCCACTGGTGCTAAGATAAATTAATAGGTGTTTATAACTCTGTATGTTTTGTCATTAACATTGTATGCATGAGCTCTTGGAAAATTTGTTAAAATGGTCTCTTGTTCTGTGTCTTTAATAGATTCATGGAGGATTTTGATAAATTAGAGGAAGAACTCATGCCTTCACAACTATGGCAGCTCTTACAGTTTCCATACAGTGTCATACACCAAAATTTCCCTGCAGAGATAATTGTTTTTGGAAAAAGATAGGAAGGGTCACTGCTGCATGTCATACAGAAATGGAAAGTAAAAAAATTAAGTGGTTTTAGGATAAGCAGTGGTCCCAACTAGCTACAGTATTTTAAGGAATAAAGGAGAAACAAAAATTTTCAATATTTTTTGTGCATGTTGGGTTTTTTTGAACAGTCCTTTGAAAGCTGAGATTGAAGATACTGACTTTTTCATGATACATGGCAGAGAAGAGATGTGTTGTCGGCAATGTCAACTTCCATAACTTTCCTGTAGAAATAATTAATCTACAGATTACTGTAGACTTTGAATAGTCACTCATTCCTAATTTGTTTTGATTTATTGATTAGACCTTCTTCTCTGAGTTAAGGAGCGTTGTGTTGTGTTGTTAGTGTGCTAGTTGGTAGGTATTTCATGAGTTGTGCAAAAGTGCAGCTGTGATCAATATCAAACCAGATATCCAAAAACTTCATGTGGAGTTGAGGGAGAGCTTATTGGAATTAGAGTTTGGAGAAATTTGAAATGCTTTACTCCTGTACTAATGGGATTCTAATGTTTGTTTTAGAACAAAACATTATTCTTCAGGGTCATGGTTTTACTCTGGCAGACAACTAAGTCCTGTGGGGCCACTCACTACCCTGCAATGGGATGGGTGAGAGAATATGGAGGGTGAAAATAAGAAAATCCATGGGTTGAGATAAGTCAGTTGAACAGGTAAAGCAAAATTTTTGCACACCAGCAAAACAAAACAAGGAATTAATTCATGACTTCTCATGGCAGGTGGGTGTTCAGCCATCCCCAGGAAACCGAGGTCCATCACGCCTAACAGTGACTTGGGAAGACAAACACCATCAGTGCAAATGTCCTCCCTTCCTTTGTCTTCCCCCAGCTCTGTATGCTGAGCATGATGCCATATCATCTGGGATATCCCTTGGGTCAGTTGGGGTCAGCTGTCCCAGCTGTGTCCCCTCCCAACTCCTTGTGCACCCCCAGCCCCTTTGCTGGTGGGGTGAGGTGAGGACCAGAAAATGCTTTGATACCATGTAAGCTCTGCTCTGCAAAAATGAAACATCCCTGTGTTTTCAAGACTGTTTCCATCATAAATCAAAAATACAGCCCCACACAAGCTCTTATGAAGAAAATTAACTCTCACATTCAAACCCAACACATCCAGCTTCTATAGATGTCAAGAATATGGGTGGGATTTTGTCAGTCCTCTGCTCTAAGTCGATTGAACAAAAATATCTGAATGAAATAGTAATTTACAATAGATCTGTTTTACTTGAAGAATTCCTACCAACTTTTATCCCTGGCAGAGAGTTTGGCTAGCAAGTTACCCAAGCTGAACTTTTCCTTTCTGCTCATTAATTACAGTCCCCATTTTTAGAATGTACATTTTTAGACTTTTATGCCTTGTTTGCAGAACTGCTGAGTACTCACAGCTGCTGCTCAAGCCATTGTGTTCTGAAAATATGAAATGGGTGTTGATGTAAAATAATACAAGACAGCCTAAACTGAAGCTACTGGAACAAAGTTACAGAGGTAACACAGAATGACAAGGCAACCAAACTACAGGTGAAATGTCAGTGGACGGGAAATGATGCAAAGAAGAGGAAAAAACCACAGAAACACACGTATTCTAATTATGCAAATAAAATTAAAAATTCTAAATTAGTTATCACTACTTAGGAAAGAACTCTGAGGGATGCCATCAGTTTAATTCTCTGTGATGGTCCAAAGACTGGATAGGAAATGGGAGAAAAAGAATAAAGAAAAATACTGCTGTATCACACACTGAATCTGAGAACACTCACATTTTGAATATTATTTTGAACACTAAATGGATTTCTGTTCTGACAGAAAGTAACCATTTCTTAAGCATTATACAAAAATGTCTGAAAACTCTGACACTTGATATATCAGACTGGGAATTAAACATTACTGGAAAATGTGGACATTCACATTTTTTGTCTAATGGTCACATCAGTAAAATCAACATGAGTAAAATCTTCAGCTTATTGGGAACTGGAAACATAAGACAGATACTGGGAAGTAACTGTGTCTTTTATACAAGCAATGTTGTATGCTAGCACACTAGTCACCCTCTCATTTAATTGTTAGCATGTTCCTTTTCATGCTTTTGGCTGAGAAACATAAATCTCTTGTTGCAAATGCCCAGGAGATGCAAAGGTTGCATGAGATTGCAAGATAATGCAGGCATGAGGTGATTCATAACAACAAGGTGATTCTGTTCCACAAGGAAGAAAGCTCAGTTTTCTGGATGCAGTTGTCCCTTCTACTTGCTTTCAGTGTCAGAAAACAGGCTTTGGCTCATTTTATTTACTAGGATAGATATAACCTACGGAGATGACTGCTGTAAGGAAGTCTAATAGAGAGTATATCTGTCTTCACAAAGGAGTTTGAATGATGTACAGTAAATAAATGTGCATACATACACTGAAAGCAGGAAATAAAATAAATTAGTAAGTACACCTCTACAAGCAATCATCATCTGTCATTTGTAATGAGGTAGGGGTCCCACAGAGAAAGAAGGTTAACGTATAATTCAAGATTATATCATAATCATCACCCCTGGACTAGAGAGATGGAGATGTCCTAGGCAAATAATTTCACGTATTAGTATAGTTTATTTTCCATGTGAATACTGAGACTTAAAACACTTTTGTGTGTGCTTTTCATAAGTGTTTCACTCTGCAAACACGTGCATGCACATAGTCCTATGTTTACAGGATTTATTTTTCCTATCAAACAATAGACCCATAGGAGAAAGCTTTCACAGGGAAATAGTCAATGCCAAGGTCCCAAAGTATATGTTACAAAGAGAGGTAGATTGGATTAGCTCTGGTCTGGTTCTGTAGACCTAATATACATTACTAAGTGAGACTGCTCTTCAGTAGTGCATCTCCTGGGTTAGTTTCTACTGAAATGATCCCTGCTCAGGGACTCTGGCACTGCTCCATGAAGTGAACTAAAGTAATGTACAAGAGGACAACCAAGGGATTCATATCAAATCTACGTCTTATTCAAATGTTAGTATAGGTTTATCTGGAAGCAGACATTTGTTTATATGTGTAAATTTATACAAATCAGAAGCTTTTCAACAAAGGACTGTGGAAAATCCAAATTGCATTTAGGATTTAAATTATGTGTTTGTTTTGGTGTTTTTTGGTATTCTCACAGGATAAAGTTTTGGACTTCTATCAGAATGGTAAATAAAACCCTAAGTATGCCATCTGACTGACTCTAGTATGACTATACTATAACTATAAGGAAACAAACCTGTAAGTACTATGTCAGAGCCAATGCCTACATTCCAAATACATAAATAACTGCTTCCACCTCAATTCTATGTAATTTTTGCTGTGTTTTGTGAATCACTGTGCTTTAAGATTATTAAAGATTACAGCAGAATGTTTCAATGGATAGCAAAGCTATCTCTTTCTGAACGTTTGTCTTCATTTTGATGAAATGAATTGTGATGGCTGTTTGCAATAATTCCTGTAATGGAGTGTTTTTGTGCATTCATGTATGCATGCTTAATGTGGAGAGGAATATCAAAATCTTGGTTCTTCATTAAATGCATACCTTTTTTAGTATAGTTAGTCAAATCCTATTTTATTGCCTGGGTAACAGATTAGAACATCTATCACTGCATAATAAGATACAAATGGAATATTAATAGCATCTATTAATGTTAGCTCTAAGGTTTGTGTCTTGTTAGTAAACAGTGCAGAAAATTAACTTCATGTTAAAGAATTTTGTTTGGCATACAATTTCATCAAGAAGTGTCTCAAACACTTTTCTGCATCTGAGTGGGCTCTAATTCTTTAATAATATAGCTGAATTTCCACCAGAGAAGGCTACTTACTACTGTTATTAGTTGCCTTTCTATATTTTAAGATGAGAGATTAATATATTCTAAAAATAGAATGTTTGCTGCAGTCATGGTAACACATATTTCAAAATTTGCAAAAGTTAGCACAGTATTTTAACTAGGGAAAGATGATATCATATGAGATAAACTCAACACAGATTAAAAATTTAACCTTTTTTGTTTGGGCATTGTTTTTCTCTGAGCAAGTCTGGAACTTTGTCGATTCTGGAAAAGTAAGATTATAGCCCAGATCCAACAGAGTTATTAGTGCTAACAATATTAATATTAGGCATTGAAATAGATAATATAGTGGGTTTTTCATTAACTGGAAGTATTTTGATTTTCCATTTATTGCTATTGATTTATCCACACAGGATAAATAAATCCATGTGCAGCAGCCATTGTCATTGCTCATCTTAAGGCACTTGGATTAATAATCTTGGATTAATAATATTTTATATGAGTGTTTTAGCAGCTGACTGCAGTGAGCTATAGATTCTGCTTTGGAGCTTTAGTCCTCCACTGGTTAGCTACACAGACTGACTGCCAGTCTTGCTTTTGCTTCCTTTGTGTGAAAGGGGAGTAGGGTGATGGCAGCAAGAACTGTAAGGTCATGCTTGTATTGTCTCCAAGCAGATTTCCTGTTGATGAACTGGAAATTTTATTGACACAAGACGAAGATTCTGCTTGGTACATACAATCATGTACTTGGGCAAAAAAAGAGATTTGATTTTATATTTGTAAGAAATAAAGCAGAAGATGGGAAAACTAGGTTTAAATCCTTGTACCAAAGTCTGTCATAAGTGACCACATAGACGAACTTAGGGAAGGCGAACAGATTTTGGGCATGACAGTACACAAGCAAGCACAACACAAAACTGTAAATGACTGCAAGAAACCCAGGATTTTTGTGGGTACAGGGTCAGAGCAGTGCCAGACCAGGCCATGAACCCTTCAGAGAGGAATCCTGACTGTAGCATTGCCCTGGTGTGTCAATTCCTACAAAGGAATTGTGAAACTCTGAGGGCTCCTGTGACACCATTTGTCTGAAGACACCTTGTCATCTGTACTTCTATTTACTTTTCTTGCACCTGAGGAGGAAAATTCATGAAAATACATCAACAAGTAGATGAATATATGTACGGGAGGTTGGCATGAATGTAGACAAATAATGAATTTTTCAAGGGATTATCAGTATTTTACACCCCATGCTGTAATATAAAATTGAAATGTGAGAGACACTAGAGGAAGTTCTTTTGCTGAAGAAATGAGAATCAGACTGGGGAATAAATCCATTGCTAATATTTTGAGATTTGTTTATTGACTTGTCTGTTGAAGCAAGAAAATAAAATGAAAATTATGCTAATTAGACCTGTACATAGAAAAAAAAAGAAAAAAAAGGTTGCACTGATTTTCTTCTAATTCTTTTGGTCCCATGGGAGCAAAGCTTTAGGATGAAAGAAAACAGAAAAACTGGTAGCACAATAAGATATTTAAATAAATACTTGCTTTCAAATGATTTGCAGGTGTCAACTGAACTAACATCTGCAAGCAGTTTGTGCTCTGACCTTGCTGTTCATGAGTCCCTTCCAGAGCAGCTAATATTTTGTAATTGGATCAGCTGCTAATGCTCTGGAGTTCCATGTTTCATTAATTAGAAAACTGCTGTACAGTCTTCTTTTGTTTCAATTACATTGTTACTCTATCTCATTTACCTAGTTTACAGAAGACAGTAATGTTTTTCCAAAGCATTTTGTAGGTGGGAATACATGCAAAGTGGCCATTTCCTTGCCCTTATATTACATGGAAAATCAACATCAGAAAAGAGCTGATGGGCTTGAGGATTCCTTTCCCTTTCCCTTTCCCTTTCCCTTTCCCTTTCCCTTTCCCTTTCCCTTTCCCTTTCCCTTTCCCGTTCCCTTTCCCTTTCCCTTTCCCTTTCCCTTTCCCTTTCCCTTTCCCTTTCCCTTTCCCTTTCCCTTTCCCATACCCTTCCCCCCTTCCCTTTCTTCCCCTTTCCTTCCTTTTCCCTTTCCCTTTCCCTTTCCCTCTCCCTCTCCCTCCCCTTCTTCACAATTTTTGCCAAAAGAATCCTATTCTGATCTCTACCCCAGCATGCAGGGCTAGCCTTTTGACCTGGGTTTATAATTGGGAATGTGAGACAGAAATGAAAAAAATTTACTTAATTGACTTTTAAGAACAAAATGACCTCTTCCTAAAATCTCTCTTTTTTACTCTGCTTCTCTTTCCTTACCAATTAAAAAAAAAAAAAAAAAAAGGAGATAAAAAGTTTTCTGATAGGTTTACTTGCTTAAACTTATCAACCTCTTCCTTTTTAATCAGCTTCTGCAGTATGCTGAAGGGGTAGAGCTGATTAGGCTGTGCATTGCAGCTTCAGATTGTAGTTCACTCTGGGCAGATCTTTGAGAAAAGAGGCATTTTTGAAAATATGAATCTTTACAGCAAGCAGAGACAGGGCAGGGACACAGAGTTCAGATCCAGACATGCATCACAATGTGAGTGCCGACCTAGTTAAAGCTCACAAAAGAGATCTGTCATCTGGAAAAGCTGCTCTCAGGGTCTGATAAAATGCTCATGAACAACCAAGGGTGCTCTGAACACTGCCAGTGCATCATTTGCTGTTTTTTTAATTGAGAAAAATTCTAAATCAGGGCCACTAATAAACTCTGTAAACATGGAATCAGCACTGACAGGAAAAAGTGGGACTTTATTTATGTAATGTTTTCTATCGCAGATCATGCTAATACTCGGAAAACTAAGCACTTAATTAGATGGTATGGCTTTGCAAATCTTATTTCAGAATATCACCAGAAGAGTGGAAGGATAGTAGAAGTATTCAAAATATAATGTTCTAATGAGGTAAAGAAAGGAAAAAGAAGATTGATTTTTATGTGATAATTTATTAAGAATTTTTTCATTAAAAATGGTTTATAAAGTAATATTTTCTTTATCAATGGAGAAACTAATTTTCTTCTTACTTTTTAAAAACAATTTTTTCCATCAAAGAAAGAAGCAGAAAGTTGGCAGGTAAGACACTGTGAAAGCAACAAGAATGATTTCTTTGTTTTCCTACTAGAAAAATAGAGGAATTAAGAAAAACTGATTTGAAATTGTGCATATTACTCTCAGTTCTAGGATTTCACTTTGCCTTTCCATGTATATACTACACTTTCTGAGATGATAGAAGTGAAGAAGAACAAACCTTTAAGGTAAAATACCCAACTCTGTCATAAAAAAATAATAAATTGAATACAGTAGCAAATATTTTTGTAAAAATTTTGTTAAACTGATAACTTTAATTCAAAATTAAATACAATCTTTAAAAAAAGTCTTATTCTTTGGACAAGAAAAATACAAATAGAATTTAGTCAAGTTATTTGAATTATTGTTTCTTGATATCTAAATATATATATATATACACTTTTATGAATATGTGCATGTGTACATATGTATATGCATATATAATAATAGTCTCTATGGTGTGTTTTCCACTTCTGTGTTTGCACATAGAGTCAGAATCAGGTAATGAAAAGTCAGTCCAGCCTAAATGAGTGATGGTTGCAATTTTAGCTTAGCCTGGGGGCATAATTAATTAATTAATTAACACTAATCAATGGTTGACTTTTAAGATTCAGTAAAGTCTTTAATCTGAAGGATCGCAGTTTAGTAGTTTCCTTCTATTTTAAGACTAACAAGATAGTTGCTCCCCATTTCTGTACCCTTCCTTTCATACTTTTAAAATGTTGGGATTATATCAACATCTGTCCACTTCTCTGAAATGTCCTTGGCTTTGCCTAATAAGCGCAAATTTGTGAATGTCTCCAAGAAAGCTTCTCTTACCTCAATAATAACCACAAAGGAGCATCATAACTGCTAGCATGGATACATATAGGAATATTTTGCAGCAGCAATGTTCTTATAATTGTTCTTATATTAGAAAGTGGTGAAAGAGATTTCTGTTTTACCAGCCTTGGATTACTCCTTAGAGGACATCAGTTAACTGTGAATTAAAGGGTGTCTGAATTAAACTATGATTAAACTTTCCATTTCCAGTTTCAAAGTTAATATAGATGTTGCAACTTTATTTTTCTTAATCCCTCAAGGCAATGAAACTACTCATTGCAGATGTGATAGGAAGAAAACCAAATTTCTTTCCTTGGAAAAAGCTTTGAGAATAACAGAAACTAGACATGAAAAATATTAATTACATTGGTGTCCTGTCCCAAGGAGAACATTTTCTAATGTTTTTCAAGTTTAATTGGACATGTCCAGACTCTGAAGTTTCCTCCCTTGCCCTTAGGGCATTCTTCTATTGTCTAGCAAATTTCATTATCAGGATGTTTTACCTGTCTAAAGTCCCTGTCTTCCTTTCATCCCATTTCTCCTATTGAACACTATTTTCAGCCACATTTGCAAGAAAGTATTTAGTGTTCAGCGTCTGTGAGTGATTAAACATGAAAAGAGTCATAAATACCAATAATAGACAGTAAAATCTATCCTCCTACTTTCTCATTTTCTAGGATGTGTTTAGTCCTAACACTTAATTACAGTTGACATTTAGACACACATTTTAAACCTTAGGCAGGTAGTGAGCAGAGTTGGATTAACAGTTCATTACCAAATCCTTCATGCTGGCATAAATCCAATAAGATATGCTAAGGAGTTGTTATGAATTCTTAAAACCTTTCCTTCCTGGATAATTATGTACCAATCATTGAAATATCATTGCTGGCATACTTAGGAGCTCACAATTATGTCAAAGTAAAACTGTTTAATATTTGTCAACATTTTTTTCTTTCATCTTTTAATTTTTCGTCATTTTTTTTCTGTCTCAAAAATGGGTGGTGTGATGGAAGCCACATAATTAGTGCTGGAAATAACAGTTTAAAAAGAAAAGTGTAGTTCTATTATTAACATAAATATAACTTTCAAATGGGTAAAAACTTACTGCATATCATTTCATCATATATTTCTTTCTGGAACCAAAATCCTAAAAAGGTAAGTTTTATATTGTCTTAGAAGGACCATTTTTAATTTCTCTTTGTCTCAATATAGTGATTTTCAGAACATGTATCATTCTGTCTTACACTACAATAGGACTCTGAGGTTTAACTTGTGAGTCTACAAAGGGAAGGAAGGCGTATATTAATATTGACACCTATTCTTTTGCTATAAGTTAATGCAAATTGGTGCTTTTTGGATGTCAGACCTAATTAACTGTCCTCGAAAGAAAAATTGAGTGAACTTTTAAAAATAATTTTTTCAGTATTTTTATCACATTTTCTGTCTTGAAGACCTGTGAAAAAGGGAAATGCATCTATCCATTCTAATATGTTTCAGTTTAAAATAACTTCATCCATCATGAAGTCAGGAATTTCAGAAAGTATTTCATACCTTTTTAGTCTCAGGGAAGTAAACAGAAGCAGATGTTGAACAATTCTTTAAAGAACATGCCAGTGTACTCCACCATATATGAAATTTGCTTTATGTCATGGAAAACTGGGCTCAGGCAATCAATTCTAAAATTTTTATCCCCCAGGTATTTCAAACAAAAACATAACCTGAAAAATATTAACAAAATTAGGTACTAGATAAACTGTATGTTTCATTCAAATCTGTAGGATGAAAAAATTATTTTTTCTGATTCCACTGAAAATTCAAAGTCTTAATATCCTCCTAATCTCACATTTTCTCTCCTGTGCCACCAAGGCCAATTGTTCATACAAATTTACTTCAGAAATGTTGTGAGGAATAATCCATACATTCGAATATGACAAAAACCCCCCTATAAGCCAGGAAAAGGAAATTTGACCTTGATTTTTTTCAAGGAACATATGGTAAAAAGTTAAAGCAAAATCATAGGAAATAAGAGACCTAGAGAAATTGTACTAGTTTAGTTTTTCCCTTTTTAATTTCTGACCCACAGGCCTTGCTTTAGGCATAATTCCTAGGAAAATTTATAATTTTAATATTTATAACTGCCTGCAACAGATGTTGAATGCACTTTTCTCCTCTCCCATTCATACAGATGGAGTGTGTGTGCTTGTGTTCCAGCATAGTTGTGAAGGGAACAGACAGATCTCCGGCACAGCATTTTTTTCAGGAAAGTCTCACTAAGAAGCATCACAAAAAGCATTTCTTTTCCTGTGCAGACAAAAGCCCCACGAAGTGGAAGGATTTAATCATGTCTTCCTGAAGCATGAACCCTTCTCTAATACAAATACACTCCTGAATGGGAGTGTGTGTATACTTGAGGTGAGAATATTTAAAATAAAGAAACAGAACTGAAGGTAAAATTACCTGTCAGCTTCAGACTAACAGCACATATTTCTACTTTAAAGGTCATTTACTGCAAAAGAAACACATGGTGCTTGTAGGTGCAGTTCATCTCAATATCTGTATTTCTCTAAATTCTCCATGTTCAAGAAACTTGAAGAGACACAGACCTGTGCAGAGAGTGATTCCTGATCCTTATCTCAGTTACCTGTCTAGGGCATCACCTTGGGATGAGATGAAGCCAAAGATTTCTACTTTTTTCCACTGACTGCAAAAGAGAATCTGCTGACCACCAGTTGTGAGACAACTGTACACAGTGGTGTACCAATTCAAACACAGAAAGACATACAAATAATTGAGAGATGGCTTAAAAAGCTAGGTGGAATATGCTGACTTGTGATAAAAAGTGAAATAAGAAAGTGAAATTTGGATCTAGACTGCAGCACACAGCATAAATATAGGTCAAAAAAATTAGAATTAGATGAATGTGGCTACTGTCTTAATAGTGAATACACAAAGCAATTACTCCCTCACGAAGAAAATGAAAGGTGATTAAAAATACCAGATCATCCTCTGATTATTCATCAGAGAGAACTGAAATTAAAAGAGGCATCAAATTCCAAGCAAGTATTTTTTTTTCCAAACAGTCATGTTATGCAAATTCTCCTGTGAACCACAAATTACTATGAAGATTCCAGGCAAAAGCTGTTTGTGATGTCCCATAACAGATACACATCAAATAACAGGATAAAAATCTGCAGTGATAAGATACTGAGCTGGGACTACCATGCAGTAATTGATGCCAAGATAATAACACAAAAGCTGTGCTGAGCTGGTTATGTGTCTGGAATGGAAGACGTGGACTACTGAAGTTGTAACAGTTACACAGTAACCTGAAGGTGGGAGTGCTGAATGGTACAAAGGCAAATCAATTCCTGATAAACACGCTACAGCACAGGCTCTTGGAAAGGAAAACTGACGTCAGAAGCTGTGAGTTACTGACAAAACACAAAGTATGCAACTCAAGTTGAGTCTCTGTCTGAGGAACAATGCAGACCACGAAGACATGAGCAGAAATGAAAGCTGTAACAGTGTTAGGAGGGACAAGTGCTAAACTCTGGTGGCGTATTTAATCAATATGTAAAGGATGTTTGCACAGGATTCTGTGAAATCAGCATCCCTAGGCAGATATATCACATATTTAGTTAAGGAGTTTATAAAAAATCACTTAATCTTCAGACCTAGGTTTTGTTGGAATGTAAAATACTAAACTAGAAAAAAAAATGCAACAAACCCTCAAACAAAATCAAGTAGGACAGAGAACAGAAAATACTTCTACTATGCTAGCAAAGAGAGATGGCAGTACAAGGTTTAAGAACAAATTCTTCTCGCTTCTTTCTGCTGTCTCTTTATATTGAGGACCTTTTCTTCCACACTTACTGTCTAGATCAACATTTTCTATGCTTTGCTAGACTGCAAGCACTCCCTCACTCTTTTTTTCTGAAGAAGAGGTTTCATTCCTTGTGAAATCCTCCAGCCTGTGTTCATAACCAGTCCTTGCATCTTCCACCTCCTGCTCTGCACTCATCCAGAGATCATCCACAAGACTAGCACAGCCACCAGCTCCCAAAAATATTCTGGCCAAACAATCATCTTCTACCTCTGATGTTTCATTAAACTATTGCAAGAAGTGAAGCAGTACAATGTAGGGCAGAAACAAACACATTGTTCTTTGTAGTATTCACAGTAGATACTTGATATGTACTTGATATCTAGTATAGGGCTTGATGCTACCAGCAGTATCATCTTAAATTCTAAAGATGGAATTCCATCAATAACCAAATGTTACAAGCAAATACTCTGTGAGAGCCTTTAGATTATTTGGAGGGGGCAACCACTTTCATCTGGACTTTTCACGTAAAGGAATGCATTGGTGCAATAAGTCTCTCCAAGAGATTTTGGAAACTCTTTTTGATCTGTGACGTGACACTACTAAATGCTCCACGTTACTATCTACACCATTCAGATGTGTGCTTTGCAGGATTAATTTGTGTTTTTTCTCCCCCCCCAACATTTATCTTCATTCACTATAGTTACTGTCACCAGAAACAGGAAATAACAGTTCAGCTGTCAGTATGGAGTCACTAGATTGTCACCCCTAACACTAGTGGAGCAGTAAAATTAACCTGAAATTAGCATTCATGAATGAGATTCACCTGCCTGTATTTTACACCAAAGCTGTCCAACAGTTTATCCCACATTGTGGAAATCTACAATGTGCCAGTGTCAGCATCATCTTATTAACAACAGTTTGAAGCATGCATCATTTCTCCACTTTCACTGATGTTATGAGTAATTCATCTTCCTGTTAGGGCAAGATATCTCAGGTGTTCTGCTAAAGAATGTCATCAAACATTCCATCTGCCTGGAATGTCATCAAACGTTAGATGATTTAGCCACAGCTTCTTTTTGCAGTTTTGAAATGTCTGAGTGTCCTGCAGAGTCCTAAGACCCCTCTAATTAAACGGAAGCTAATGAATGCTGTCAGCACACAGGGACAAAAGTATTTTCACCTTCAGGAAGTCAATCCAAATCTTTAAATTACCCTTTTCTTTTTCCTCCTCTGCAATCAGAATTCTGTGCAGTTGACACACCTGAAGGATGGGATGTCATCCAGAGGGACATGGACAAGCCTGAGAAGTAGACCCATGGGAATCTGATGTGGTTTAACAAGACCGAGTGCAAGGTGCTCCACCTTGGTCAGGGCAGCCCCCTGGTATCAACACAGGCTGGGGGATGAGCTGATCAAGAGCAGACCTTCCAACAAGGATTGGGAGCACTGGCATATGAGAGGCTGGACATGATCAGACAATGTGCACTTGCGGCTGCAAAAAGCCAGCCGTGCCCTGGGCTGCACGAGAAGTGTGGCCAGCAGGTCGAGGGAGGTGATTCCTCCCCTCTGCTTTGCTCTGATGAAATCCCACCTGCAACCCTGCATACAGTTCTTGGGTCCCCAGCATGGGAAGGACAGTGACCTGTTGGAGCAAGTCTAGAAGAGGGCAGCAAGATGATTAGAGGGCTGGAGCCACTGTCTTACAGAGAAAGGCTGAGAGACTTGAGTTTGTTCAGCCTGGGAAAGAGGTGGCTTAACAGTGAAGTCATTGCTGCCTTCCAGTTCCTGAAGGGAAGGGAGAGGGACTTTTTACAAGAGCATGTAGTGACAGAACAAGGCAGAATGGATTCAAAGTAAAAGATAGTAGGTTTAGAAAGGATACTAGAAAAGAAATATTTACTGTGAGGGTGATGAGGCACTGGAATAGGTTGCCCAAATAAATTGTGGATGACTCATCCCTGGAGGTGGTCAAGGCCAGGCTGGATGTAGCTCTGAGCAACCTGATGAAGTGAAAGGTATCTCTGCCCACATGAGGGAGGTTGGAACTAGATGATCTTTAAGGTCCCTTCCAATCCAAACCATTCTGTGATTCTATTCTATGATTCTATGAATCATTGAACTTTTCTGCTTACTTGTATAATGCAGTCATGTTCTTTCTGATGTGCTCTTTTTTCCTGAAGCTATGGGTCAAGTCTCGCAGTCTGTGGCATTTTGACATCATTTTCTTCATTCCACATGTGCTTTGTGGGCACCGCTTTCATACTTGTTGCATCTCTTATGTCACTAAAATGATTCGTCATCACCAGCTGGCCCTGTTTGAAGGAGCACAGCACCAGATATTGAGAGCTAGCTGATCAAATACTGTGCAACCAAGTGGCCCAGCTGTACAAATGTCCTAGAGAGTTGACTGCACTGCCACCCACTCAGGACTTCCCTGTGCTTGGGATCCTAGCTCCAATTCTGGGACCTATAAATTTGACTCTAGATGATGCTCTCAAGGACAAACAATCCTTTCACAATTAATTTGTCAAGTTATGATATTATTTTGGTCCTCTTGGCACCACTAGTGGCAACTGCTGATTAAAAAAAAGGAGATATTCACACAAACTGATGATTCATTTTTATAAGGTCATCTGTGTCACACATGTCTTTGGACTATTTTTTTTGTGTTTAAAAGACTCCTAACAGCTGTGTCTGAATTGTAAAGCAGACCACAGGGAAGAGTATACAGTTGTCTAATCCAGGGGAATTACTAAAGAGCACTACTACCCCTGAGCTCATTCCAGCAGTTTTATTTCACCACTGATGGAATGGAAACACAGCTGAGGTACTTGCCAGGGGGTCAGAAATGGAATGCAGAACATGAAGTGGTCCTGTCTGATCACACGGGGAAGCCATGATGTTGTTAGGTGGAAGCAAAGCGTGCAGTTAATTCGGGTGACAGCTACAACTTTCTCTGATTTTGTGCATGAGTCTCTGTTTCAAGACTAAAGAAATCAAAAACCTGGACTTCCTGTTCAGAGATTCTCTGGAAAGTTGGTGGAAATTAGAGTGGGAATTTAAAATTAATGAGTAAAGCTATGTTAACTCCTTGTGTTAAAAACTATTCAGAATTAAAATTTTTCACTGCAATGCAGTTTTCTTCATTTGTTTTCCAATCTGGAGCAAATTAAATTGAAATAATTGGGAAAACATCCACACTGATTTTTTTTCCAGTTTCTCTAACCATTTAAACCATACAGGCTTCTTGATGCTTTAGGCAGCTCTAAATCTTGAACAGGAAGTAAGAAAGCAGATATATTTCTACAACTATGGTGCTTAGATGCTTTTCATATTTATTTTCTCATTTGGTGTTGATTTGGCATGACTTTCAAAGCATCCGTAGGCAGTTCATTCTAATCCACATAAGTGGATACAATTGCATCAGAATTACTCTAGTTTTAATGATTCAAGAATTGAGTACAAGCTAATACCATGTGATGCATGTCATCCTAATAAAGAAAAGATTTTGAATTTCAGATACTCAAATTCTCGAGTCAAGTGCTGGATGCTTTCAGTGAATTGTTCACAATGAGCCCATAACAATTGTGCAATTCATGAATATGGCAACAAAAAATCTAGAGACAAATGTTTTGGTTTATAAGTATTTTGTGAACATATCAGTTTGCTAAATTCAATTATTTAATGCAAATTACTTAGAACTGTATGCACCAAATGTGGGAATGGAAGAACATGTGAAGCAGAAAGACTGGTATAAAAGTCCATTAATAGATATAATGAGAAAACATAAAAGAAATTTAACTTACAATAAACGTTAGGAAAATCTTTTTGATAATGAGACTGTTGAACAGCCTGCTAGGGAAGTGATGAAATTTAAACCTAATAATCTTAATAGCCAAATTATGCAAATGTTAAATGGTGTCATGGAGTGAAAAATATCAGTGTTGGTGCAATTATAAAGGGGTAAGAACAAGAACTGGAAAGTGAAAAGTTAAAAATTGTGCCAGATTTATTACTGTTCTCCAGATCCTTATTGGTGCTTACAGTGTAGATCCTACTGCTAAAAGAAGCTGACAAGAAGCCAATTTCTATTTGCTTCTAAATAATATCTTCATTAAACATACTGACTTAAATCCATCCACAAAACCCTAATCATTATATTGAGTCTTTGAATAACAGGGATCTGTTGGAAATTTCAAGGAACAATGATAAACAATATTCAAAAAGTTAATATGCCACAAATTAGGGGGGTGGGGTGGTGAAAGAAAGTGCTTTCTACTGTGAAAGACCTTATTTTTTCTGAGATACATGTACCCACAAAACCTGCTCCCCACAAACCAACAAAAACCCCAAACTAACACTTAAAATCAGAAAAATTGTGCAATTTTCTGCCTAAGTAGGCCTATGCTAAGCAACTCAGTTCTCCATAGGGTCTATCTGTACTAAACAGTTTTAAGTACTTACAGCATCTGAATTATGTTGCAGTCCAAAACAATTGCTTTTTCTTACACTGGATGGCTGAAAAGTCACTGGGTATCAGAATTGAGATCAAGCTGACATTTCTGTCAGTGCTTTTGATTTCTCCATAGCAGTCGTTTGGTACAATGCATAATGATGTGGGTGAGCTTTGTGCATGAAATACAGAGGGTGGCAGGGTAGAGTAGGGGATGGCTGAAGAGTGGTGTAGGGGTTGGCTGCAGATCTGAAAAGGATACTTAGAGTGAGGTGCTAATAGTAGCACAGAAGAACAAAAGGGATGAAAGTTTCACCCTTTAAAGAAGAAATGAAGAAGAACTTTAAGTAAAGGTAATCAGTAATTTGTGTTTGTTTGTCAGGAACACTGTCTGCTTCAGTTCATGCCTGTAGGCTTCAGGTGAGGTCATGATCCCCCAGCATTCCATCAAGCAGAGGCTTCAGTTCACTGTGTCTCTAAAGTTATTCCACATGGTTTCATTATCACAGTTTTTCTTTGTTTTCTCTTCATTTCCTCCTATAAAAGTCTGGAACAAATCTGGAGGAAGTCTGGAATAAAGGATAGCCTTCTGTAATGAAATTACTGCCTTGGTGGATTACTGATAGCACAAGGAAGAAATCAGAAGAATGGCATAACGTTCACATGATGAGAAATTATCCTGGGATACATATTTTAGGTAAAGGTAAAAGTGGAAGACCTTGATGTAGCAAATTATCTCAGTTCACTATATATTTCTTTGAGGTTCATGTTTAACAGGTCCTGCACTACATTCTATTTTCTACATAATTTCTCCACTATTAGATGTCTAATAATTGGAGGCCTCATAGGGGCCAAGAAAACAGTAGAGGTGTTACTGGGTAGTTTGAAGTTTCAGAAGAACCTTACATTCCTTTTTTGTTTTTACCCTCAAACCAATTATTTTGAGAGTTCCAGATTCTTGCAACCTCTGGTGCAATAAGCATGCTCTAGGACATTGTCTTACCTCAAAAATCTTGTTTATTTCTTCTGTTTCCTTCTAAGTCTCCTTACTTACAACATGGTTCTATTCCCTTTATCAGATAAAAAGGAGATTTTTCTAAAGCCAAAACCAATCTTTCAATTTGGATACTGGTGAATTCTACATATTGTGTCAGATACAACCAAATGTATGTTTTAAAGTTTGTTTATATCAGTGCTCAGAGGGTTTATATAAATACATGCATTTCTTTTTTCTGTGGAAATGGTCAAGTCCCTACTAAAGCTAAAAAACCCTTATGTTTCCAGAGATTTGGACTCTAATAACCAAAATAAAAACAACAGAAAAATTCAATTTCTTACTAGAGAACTCTGGATGAATTTTATGACAGTCTCAAACAATAGCTGTGACATTCTATACAAGAATTTGATATAGTTTCTGATTATGTACTTTTATATATGCAACTAAACTGTGATGCAAAACCATGTGTAGATGCTTAATTATCTGATTTTTATTGTCATTACAAAAGTATCCCACTAACTCAAAATACTCCTGAGTCCAATCCAAAAAAATTGTCAGATTTCACTTTGGAAGGAAGTTTTAAAACTAAAGTTTTAAAAATAAGAATACGAATCAAACACAATTAACTTATAAAAAAATTTAAAAAGCTCAAGAAGCAAAATGAGAGAACTCCAATTTATATAATCGAAATTTTTCTTATTAGTCTGTATATAAACTATGGAGAGTAGAAAACTTGCTGCAAATAAATACCAAGTTTATTATACTTGTAGGAACATACAATATGCTGAGTTTAAAATCTCGGTTACACATTTTTCTATGTGTAAATGAAAATGACTATCAGATGTTTATGAGCCCTAATTTATTTAATGGAAATCATGGATTTCATATGTTAATTTTAATTTCACAGCCCCATTTTAAAAAGGGGAAATTGTCTTGGTTGAGAACTGGAATGCAACATCCCCTCATTTCTAGATTTTGAAGATGAAGGGTCTGTTTGAATTATTTTTCTGTGTAGGTTTCCAGTTTCAACAGGAGTTATTTAGCAAATGTACTCTGGTCCAGATTAGATCCCAAGGGTTTCCAAGTGTAACGTACATTTTAACACGTTGCTTCAAAGCGCAATAATAATAAATACATACAAGGGTTGTAGTAAAATAATAGCAAAAATAAATAGCCCCAAAACCTAATCCTAACCCAAACAAGCACCCCAAGAGGAAACCCTAGTTCTCCCAAATGTCACCCTATGACCAAAGCCCTCTTTAGCTTTCAGAAATACGTAAAATCAAAGCATATATTTGTGTTACACATTTCTAATCAATAGAATCCATGTGTACTGGATACATCTGTGAACAAGTGTTCCTTCACAGGGACAGAATATGTTGGGGCAACACTTATATTGGATAGCATTACACACCAGAAAAAAATGGTCACTGCCAGGAGACAGCAAAGGCATCCACACTGGAGTTATCGTATAGGTAGATAAGCAGGGATTCAGACAAGTGCCTCTGTGCTACGATAGAACAGAATAGTGCATTATCAATAATGTGGGAGTAAAGTAAGGCTCTAAGATGAACCCTTTAGAAGTGTTAGTGTTTCAGAAATACAGAGAAAGGGTGAAAACCTCAAGATTTTCTATTTTCTTTTTGATGTATGATCAAATGATATAGATTATTTAAATACTGAGATTCACACTGGTGATTTTCTGTCTTTGGATTATTCATACCTGTTATGACACTTTCCTCTGACTCTGTCTTGTGCTTCTCTCTGAGTTCAGACTGGCAGTCTTTTTCTCATTTTTGGTGAAGATGGAAGTCGTCCTTTCCATTTTTGTCCTTGTGTAGTTATTTTGTCTCTGCTGTTCTATATTTTGTACTTACAATCACATGGAAGGGATGGCTTGCTATTCTGAGTTTCTTTACAGATTTCATCTGCCAAATAATCTTTAGATTTGTCATCTCTCATTACATCTCTGATTGTGTTCCCAAGGAGAGTTTAGTCTGTAGAAAGTGAGCTGATTTAATTGATGCCAATGTAGAAGCTTGTCATTGAAGTGGCTATTTAAAAATTCCTAGTAGGACCATTTCTGTCATACATGCATACACATAGCCCTTATATAATACTAAAGAGATGTACAAATACAGGCCAATGTTTTATTTAAAAAGACAGGACACTTCATAAATGTGCTTTTAAACAAGTCTAATTACCATTTGGTCACATTATCAGTATCGAAGTAATATTTTTTAATTAATCTATTTAGAAAAATGAAAAACCCCCTACCAGTAAACACTGCTACTGTACAGTACAGCAACACTGCTCACAGGTGGCTCACTCACTGGAGGCACTACAATGGCAATTTCAGAAGAAGTTACTACGTCAACATAAAATCCTCCTTCCCCCTTTTTTAATTTTTCTTTTCCTGAACTCTATGGGATGTATGGAAAAAAGGAAAGGAAAAAAAGGAAAAAAAGGAAAAAAAAGGAAAAAAGGAAAAAAACCCTTAAGTATCAAAATGAGCTCAAGTTTTTTGATTTTTTTTTTTTTCCTGATGATTCTGTCCTTTTTGTCAGCACTCCACAGAGAGCCTGAAAGACACATCAGAGTTTTAAGGCCTTAACAATTGGGCAGTACAAAGTATAGTCCTGTGCCAAGGCAGCATCATGACCAAGCAAAACATATCGGCTGCACTGATGTCTGCCTACCTTCATCTGCTGCATTTAACCAGCTCAAGTGTCCCTGTGCCACAGTGCTCTTTGGACAATGAGGTTGTGGTGGGAGCAAACCTAGCTCAAAACCTTCTCCATAGCAGCAGAAACAAAAGGAGCAATGCCTTGGAGGAGGACAAAATATTTTTATTGAAGGGACCAACAATTTTCTGGTTAAAGCATTAAGTACTGTGCAGTAAGAAGTATTGCTTTGCTGATGGTAACAAGTAATGCTGAGCGAGAAAGGAAGACAGATATACAGTAAGATATCTTGCTCACGAGAAGGGCTACAGAAGGAGAACAAAGCACTTGATGTTGGAAGTCTGCAGAAGAGCAACACCACTAAATAAAATCCCTTCCATTAATTTACTGAACTGACAACCTACTAAAGGCTGGCATTTCTTCTCTTGCTGCTTAGTGCTTTTCCAGTTCATGCAATCTGTTTCACAGTGCTTATTATACTACATTATGTATAATGGATTGCTGTGCTATCTATCCCTCCTGGAGTTTGCAGATTCTATTTTCTGCATGATAAACAATATTATATCTGTGTATTGTTTTTTGCAAGGCAATGTGTTTCAAATTCTTACTATGCTGCCATCCATCCAAGAAGTCTCATTTCAGGGAATAGATACATTTATTAGCATAAAAGCTTTCTGCTGAACTATTTTCTTAGCATTCTCAGTATTTTGCTCCAGTATGACCATCAGTAACTGCTCTCTCTCTTAGCATGGTTCTTATGCAAATGGACACTGAGACCTCTGGTTAGCATGATTTAATAGAGCAAGATCAATAAGTGAGTATGAAGGAATATGATCTAACATACCCTGCCATTTGAAACAGCTGGCAGCCCTTACTGGCCAACTCCTAATTCTCTGCTCTAATTCTACCTTGGCTCTATATCCTCATTCTCCCGATAAGACTATGACTTTCACGTGGTAGAACTCTATATAGTCACTCATACAGGGAATGATATGCTTACTTTTCACTAAACAAAATATGATTTTGAAGCAAAAGAAAAAGTGGTGTGCTAAAGATAGACTACAAATACAGAAGATATAAAAAGCAGTGTCTTCAGAGGAAGCTGCTACATCTCTGGCTTGCATCTTAACGTGCTGTAATGAAAGACCTGTGTTTCAATTGATGAGGGAAAAAATATCACTTTCACAAACACCACTTTAAAGACAGCATATTAAAACCAGTATTCTTTCTGTGACACCCAAAACTGTACAGTTTTTCCCTAGAGTCATAAACCCCAGACTTGATACAGTAGAATTTTTTATTAATAATACAAACCAAAGCTGACCGTTTTTTGTTTCATCTTCAAGACAAATCATTTTCTCCTTAGAGAAGGTATTTCAAAGATCAAAAGCATACTATATTGTCCAGTAGGTATATCCAAAGCATTTTACCAGATCTTCTACACTAAAAAAGTTCTCAGATCATTAATTCATGCCTTATTGTAATTAATGTTAATTTAATGGGACTGAATCTATTAAGAAAAGTACAAAATAAAGCTTAGGATTTATTGTTTAAGTCTTCTGATGGTCTTCTTTACCAACATGAAAATAAATATAAATGTGTTACGAAGAGATAGATTACTGACTTTTTTATTCATAACTGCATACAAAAGCCTTTTTTGCATAGCCTTCATAAGAGAAAGTAATTAGAAGAACATTTGTCTTCACATTCTCACCATAAATTAGGAAAAGCTACCAACAGTCTGACATTTCTGAGCAAATAGTTGCACAAAGTGCCAGTTAAACATAAGGAGTGCCTGGGACAGGGAGGGAGAAGGAAAATATTTTTCTTAGGAGGAGGCTTATGGATTGTGTATCTAAAAGGAGAGTTCTTGTGCAGTCCACTTAGGCTTCCTTGCTCTAGTTTGTTTACACGCTTTCCTGTAGAGGTACCAAATGCTGTTGTGGGCCATGCATGCAAATACCAGCAACATAAAGCCACAGTTTGTAAAAAAGGCAGGTGGTGGATGACAGTTGCTCTTTCCCAGCCATAGCACTGCTCCCTTCTGTTTGCTTGCTGTACTGAAATTAAACCATTTTCTCTATAAAGCATAATTTGCCACTCCCTCAGGTTTCCATACATTGCTGTTTGAAAAAACACATGGCATTGATGGCATCTTAATTTTTTTCCCCCAGTTTTTCACTGCAGAGATTTGTAGAGCAGGAGAAGGTCCGAAGTGCAGCATATCTTTATCTATCTATCTATCTATCTATCTATCTATCTATCTATCTATCTATCTATCTATCTATCTATCTATCTATCTGAAGTGCAGGAGATGCTGTCTGAGTCTTGACTGGTTTATATCTGAGGAAGATGTTGACATCTTGGCAAAGCGTATATATGATTTTAAGAAGTCATAAGGGTGGGGTTTTTACATTCACTTCACAAGTGTAAAAATTATCCTAGCTGAAAACAGAGAAGAGCAGAATGGTGTAAATTTTAATATTATTTTCCTTTAGTAATTGAAATAGTTATCCATATCCGATACTTACATTTATAGGAAAACAAAAACCATGCCTTTGCTCACTGTGTAATCTAATGAGTGCAAGGGAGTGAAAACAGTAGCTTGCAAGTGATATTTCTGAGACATGCATGGAAATGATTCATAAGGAAGACATTTAACTATAAGGGTAACATATTGAGACTGTAACTCAGTGTAGGTAGAGAAATGGAAGCTGAGAGCAGCATATTTGCTGCTTCCCAAGTAAAGGATTTGTCCAAAAAGAATCCTGATTTTGGGAGTGAAAAGTCTCTTTTGATAACGTCGCATCTGAGGAACCCACCTGGAAAGGTATCCCCACACTTTTGAAATCTTGTCAAGATCCTGTAACAGCTACTCTTAATGCACTTCCTATTGAAAACATTTTTGGCAAGCTGGCTTGTTGAAAATGGGGAAATAACCTTATTGCCAGGAAAAATGCCCAACCACTGACTCTAGTCTCAGCAGTCAATGCCAAGCATTTTTCTGTATCTCTATAAATCAAAAAATTTACCAAAAGGGAAAAATAATTTTTAACAGATAACATTGCCATTTTAAGCCAGGCAACCATATGTGACTTTAAGGACAGTGAGTCTGTGAATATCCCCAGTGTCAGCTTCAGCACCTGATACCTCTATCTGTACAGGACTGTGAAAACTCGTGGATAATGTCATATCTTCTTATCACCACTACTAGAAAACAAAACAAAACAATAACATCACAATTTACACAATACATTAAATAAATGAAACAAACACAGGACCTTCTTTCCTGCACAGACTAACCAAATAGTTTTCTTTCAAAAATTATTATGCAGATCTGTTGCTTACTTTTTTCTTCCATGCTACTCATTGGTTCCATGCCAACACTGAGTGGCTTGTACCTTCATGTTGTCAAATTTTCAAGAGATTTAGTTCTTATCTAGATAGTAGGCAAGCATTCATTGTCATGTGTAAAACAAGAAAATGATAGTGGGTTTTTAAACCTTTCAGAATTTTTATGTATATACACTGACTTCAAAGGATAAGCTCATTATTTACTGTTCGTTTAGCTTGTCAAGCTTTATCACTCCAGCCTCAGACCTGTGAAGTTTCCAGTCAGTAGGTTTTTTAGAGTGTGGTTATAATGTTGCTTTTTTCCTCTCTCATGTTCTTAAAAAAATTCAAAATACAGCTACAATCTGATATAACAGAGAAACTGTATGCGTCATGAACTCAGACTTCCTCACTTTTTTGAACGTTTGGTCTGTACACTGGGATGAATTTTCCTTTAGGTACCACTACCACATGAAAAAGCAGAGTAGTCTAGGCATAAAAATTACTGAAGAGAGATTAACTGAGACTACAAGACCCTTTCCACATTTTACATCAGTGATCCTGTCCAGCTTTGTTTCCATATCCCAGGAGATACTGGTGTGTTTCTTATTTGCACAGCATGGTCCAAGCCTGGGGTAATTCGACTGTAGTAAATATGTCTGAGTCCCATTCTCTAGCCCTGAGAGCGACGTAGTCTACTTTCTACCCCTATAGATAAAAATTTGTTTTCTCTAGGTGGCCTACAAACCTCCCTTGCCGGTTTTATCCCCCATATCAAGCCAAGGTATTATTTGAAAGAGTGATCATTGGTATAGGCCAGAACTCTGCCAAACAGTTCCACAGTCGGGACAACAGCAAGCCAGTAACTGAGTCTGGTCCTCCTTACACTGTAGAGTAAATACATATGCTGACAATGGTGCAGACAAATATATTTGGTATATAAAAATTCCATTTAGGTCACGATTGGAAAATTATCCATAACTTCAGGAAAATCACATTATGCAAGAAATAATATTCTCTGCAGTCTTAAAGCTTCAACCTGCAACAGTTTTCATTTTTCTACAGTGCAGATGACAAGTAATTTATTTATTGTTATGGATATTATTTTTAGCTATGGATATATACAGGAGGGGTTTTGTCTTCTCCAGTATCTTTTTGGTTTTTTTTCTAATGGGAACCACCCTTGGAAACATCTTTCTTTTTAGTTGTGGTCATGCTCAACCTAGTCTGGTCCAACAGGCAAACAAATGCTGCTTTCTTTTGAAGTGATGATGGAATTGGTAGCAACCCAACAACAGGGTGTGCCCACACTGAATATATTTGGGAAGAGGCACAGAAATAGCCTGCAATTAAAAAGTACACTTAGAAATAAAACACCCTAACCATAGTTCTCATTGGATTCCTCTCACAGTTGCTTAAAACTTAAAAAAAAAAAAATTATTGCAGGAGAGCTACTACATCAAAACAAAATAATGAAGAGAGTTAAAAGCTATAAACAGCCAATAAATGAAAAGGGAAACATCAGCAGTTTGGAACATGTAACATTCCTCAGCGGGTTTGTAATGTGGGAAGAAAAAAAAGCATTACAGAACATAAAAATAACCCCAGTTTGTGTGGAAGTGTCTGGGTTTTGCATTCAGTGATTTAACTGTAGGTGTAATGTTCCATATTGGTGCTAATATTTATCGAAGTGTTGATCCTGAAAGAGTAAGGAAGAATTAAGTTTGGAAATCCACCCGAAAAATCTCATACATCACAATGATGAAGACAGAGCTTTCTGTATAATCCAGAAGGACAAATACCACTCTGTTTGCGTGAGCTGTTGCATTCAGTATGATTTATAAAGTTCTGTGTGAAATTATGAGATGAAAGCTTCCTGTATGTCTATATTTACTCTGTACATCTACTGCTCTCATATTGTCATTCTGTTTAAACCTCACATATGTCAAAACCCAATTTATCTGGATAGGCATGTCTTGCAAAGTGCTGAAACTGGTTTACTCTTGCTTTTTTCATTGTTAAAGGTGCCACAAATTATTTTGGGACATTTTTTGGACATTTTCCTTGGCCGTCTAAAACTGAAACAATGGGATATAAATGCTGATCAATTTGTCAGTGGCGGAAGCAGCTGGGGTAAAACCCTAAACCTTAAAACCATTAACCTTCTGAGAGACTGAGATGTGCTGGAAGCTTGTACGTAGCACTAGGAGCGCACATCCCATCACTGTCATGGCAATTCCATTCACATGGCATGTGGACATCAAATAAAACCATCAGAGAGAAGTCATACATGGTAAGACTTACAGCTGTGCTAATAATACCAGCTTTGTGAATAGCTCCCTTGTGCCTCATGCAGCATAAATTGAATTATCTTTCTCCTTCAGTGGCAAGATCTAAACCTTTTCTCGAGTACAATACATATTTCTTACATTGTTAACCATTGCTGTCAAGAAAAGCCCAACTCACCAACAGGAAATACGGAGAAGAGAAATATTTTAATATTTTGCTGTTCACAGTGCTCACATATTCCACTTTAAAAGTTCAGAATCATTGCTATTACTCAGCACGACTTGAGAAGATATGGCCAACAACACAAATGTGAAGAGTAAGATTTGAGGATAAAAAATGACAAATTGTCAGGCACTGACTTCATACTATTAAGTCTTAAATGGAATTTAATCTTTCAAGATGTCTTCTTTCCACAGTGGACCTCTCATTAGACTGGTGAAATTAAAAAACTAATTAGAAGCAGCAATTTATATTCAACCCAAATTCAGCCTGTATTTGCAAGTTGAATGAACTGTCAATTTAGAAAACAAAATGCTACAGAATGAGGAGAATAGAGTATTGAAAAAGCTAGACAATTGAGTGATGCAAAATAACAGGCAGCATGATGACATGAATTCTGCTAAATCCTCCTTCATTAAAGCAAATTAGAATACCATCCTCATCCTTGCCCTTGTTGTTACACCTGTCACAGAAGTGTAGAAATCAATTCCAAACTGAATGACACTTTGGGGAGGAGAGGCTGGCAGCCAGCTTTCCAATATCAGGGAGCAGAAGGACACTGAGCAATTGTAGGTCAGAGTAGGTCAGAGCCACTGCATAGTTGTTGAGCAGGGCAGCAAACTTTAAATTGTAGTGACAAAGTCTATCCTTTGGGATGAATCTTCTCTTCATGGGTGTGAATTATTTCTCCACTGTGAGCAGTAAATGTGGTTTTGCTCAGTTTAAAATGTCAGCAATCACACTCTTTGCTATTCTTTTTCTTGGTTGCCATTACCCATTAAGCTGTTTAAGGAGAGTTGTCCTAAATGCAAGTCTGAAAGGCCTTGCCATACGCAAATCTGAGATTCACACATTTGAATAGCTTCTTCTATGGCAAGAATCAAGGAATCTGGCTGTAATGACATGAAGGAAAAACAATATCATGTCTTCAGCAGTGTTCTGTTAGTGATTGTCTTATTGGCCTCTGTATTGCATCAAAATGACTTCACCAAATAATCACATACACAATTAAATACTGAGGAAGCTTAATGAGGAAAAAATCACCAAAGAATGAAAATTTTATTGACAGAAAACTTGAAAATAATAAACAGGTAAAAAACTTCTGGACTAAATCATAAAGTAGTGCGGTTTTATTCCTATGTTAATGCAGTTTCATCTCAGTCTAATCCAATTACATAGATGTTAAAGTCAAATCTTAACTCCTGCAAAAATAGTTTATGAAGAAGTCAACAGAGGAAGGCATTTTTCCTAGTTCGGTGGGAATATTACAATTTTTTTGTCTCTTTTCATAGAGAAATCAGAAGAACCCTCTAGAAAAGCAGCTGAAAACCCATGGCACCAGAGGCAAAGCCACTCAGGGTTAATCTGTCTCTGCCTCTCTACAGTGTTTACCTTCCATTTTGATGGAGATAGAGTTGCACAGGTATTAAGTGCTATGGATAAATCAAACCCTGCAGCTTTAGATTGTCAGCTCTGTATTTTGAATTGAAACAAAAAACAATGAACATATCTAAGTTTCTTGTAAGCTTCAGCTAGTTTATAATTTCAGATTAATTTACTTTGCTTTTCTGAAACCTCTGACAAGGTTTCAATTATACACTCCATTATGCTGATTTTTTTTAATGTGAAGGGCTGAGTTACTCAGAAATTTCTCTACACAATAAAATCATAGTTGGCTTTATTTCACAGCCTTACCCAGTCCAATTTTAAATATTTCTGATTCAAACTAATTACATTCCATACCAGATTGTAGCTTCATTCACATTCAATGGCAAGTAAAAAAGCAGGACAATGTTGAATATTGCCACATCTGACTGTGAGGGCCACTCCAGCTGAATTCATCTGCCAGAGTTAGATGACAGCTACCAGGAAACAGTGGCCAGCAAGCAAAGCCTAGGCAAGGAGATCTCTAGAAGAGAAAGGCATGGTCCTAAAACTACATTATGATTTCCTCATTCTAAACCTAATCTTGTGTATTGCATCCTCCTGAAATTAATTTTGATTAAAAAAAAAAAAACAAAGAAAGAAAACCCCCAACAAACTATTCTGTACTTTTGTGGGTGCTTAGGTGGGTTTTGCCTGCTATAATTATTTGTCATGTTTTTGTGAATCTAAATGGAAAATTAAAAGCAAGGTGAGAGTTAGTACAGGATTTCCCTTTCTTATCCTCTACTATGAGCCAGCAGACATTAACAACTGAATATTTCTTTAACCTACATCATAAGAAATACATTTTTTCAACAGAACAGTGAAGCAACACTCTGGCACACAGCTGTTGAAACTGCACAGTGTTTACTGAAAGTGGGGCTATTACTTAGACACTGGCAGTAAAGTATAACAGTAAGAAACATCTCTGCAGTTTATGAAATGGTTTTATAATGATATTAAAAGAAAATAAAATTTTAAAAGAGCACTACCAGATCTCCATTAGTGTCTCACTGGAAATCCTGAACAGTTTGTCTGTCTGCCAGGAATTTAGTACCTTTATTGAATGTACTTGGCTTCATTACAGTGAACTATGGTTTTTCAACTGTCAGCTGAAATATCATGTGTGTTTAGCTGATAATCCGTATATAAGAGATAGGTTTTTCCATTAAAGAAGCCTTTTAAATGAAACAAACTATGCCATTTTATAGGAAGGTAATTTAATAGGATAATTATAGAGAGTACTATTTACAACAGTAGTATTTATAATTGTCCAACACTTTCCATTGTATACTGAGTAAATAATACAACAGAACACTAAAAGACTTTTCCCTTTTTCTTTTTTCCCTAAGTATAGCTGTTTTTATTGTTATGCTTCAAAGTTTCCCCAGAAACTGAAAACACTGCTAACAATATTGGGGTGTTACCCAAAAGTACGTCAATTTTTTCAAATTGATTTTATCATGGTACTACTGCTGCAGGATGCAGTAGCCTGAAAGTCCAAATATCTTTAAAGTTTTGAAAGCTCCAAGATGACACTTAGATATCTGAGTAACGAGGAAAGTCCTAGCTTCAGTTCCATTGCCTATACGCAAACCAAAATATTCCAGGCTACAGGGTAAACCAAGGTCTTTCAAAAGAAAGATGGGAAAGAATCATAATTTTGGCAGCTACAGCAGTTTGGGCTGTGGTTATGGGCTGGAATCTTCAGGTCCTGTTTATGGGAAGCACAGAAGAGGTGGAAGGATGCTACTTAATTTGTCATGAAGGAGACAAATGAACCTAGAATTGAGATGTCTTGTTTCCTTTTCTGGAAGCATTAGTGTTGCTTCTTCTAAGATGCAAGATCACTTCCAATATAAGCAATGGAAGACAGCTGCCAAAATACCAAGAGAATGATGTAAGTTTTCTCAGGAGCTCTGCTCAGGCTCTGAAGCTTGTACTTAGAGAAACTAATTAATATTATCTTCATCTGAAGCATAGACTTTACATACAGAAGGAACAATCAAATATCGTCACTCACCAGAAGGCTTTGTGCTTCTATAATTTGAAAATTTACTTCTAAGCTACCACCTCAGTTTTTCAAGGACTCTTTTGACTCGGAGAATGCTTTCAGCAAAGATATAAAAGTGCATGAATGGGGTCTTTGCAAATGCCTGCTGGATAAATTTCCTTGCAAAAAGACATCTTTCTCCACAATTGCCTTTATCACTGGAGACAATGAATTTAAAGGGCCTTTTCATGTGTGACCAATTGCATCAAATTTTCCTATCACCAAAAAACATGCTCTTAGCAAAAAGCAGTTTCTAAAACTCAGAGAAACAGCAGACAAGTGAGCAATGTCACACACATTTAGCAGGTTTTGTTGTGGGAGTAACTATTGTCAAAAAATCTTAATTATTTGATTCTAAGGATTTAATAAAACATTGAAATAAACTGAGTAAACAGGACAAAAAAAATGACATGACATTCATATCTGGAAAATGTTGGAGCCGTTTTTGAAGAGAGAGCTCCTGAGGGAGGGAAGTGAAGAAAAACCAGTCACAGTCTTGGATGATCTGAGCTTAGTGATCTGAAATCCACTGAGGTCATTGCTATCCTTATTTCAATGCTGTTATGGTTTGGAGGAGGTTTATAAACAATTCCAAGATAATTTAATTTTTAAAAAATAACTCTAGCACTCTGTTTACAGTTCTTTTAAAAATCATTTTATACTTTTAAACAAACCAAAAGGTAACTTCAAAATATTGGCAGAAGCATTTAATCTAACAGACGGGAATCAAGAGACTGTTTTCAAGAAAGCAAAGATTATTTTTCATAGGCTTCATGGCAAGTTGATGTGTTTTTTAAGCTCACAAATACCCACTCCCCTCTCCAGCACTTGGAAGAAACATCTTTTTTCAAACACATGATTTGGTTTCTGTTATTGAAATAGCACACTTTGGCTGAGCCACAGCTTGTGTCAGCCCCTTAAGCAGCACAGATACTGCCTGGGGGTTCCCAGCCCACGCATCACTACTGCACTGGGGCAAGTTCAGTGGTAAAAGTAACTCTTCGAGAAAAAGCGGAGAGGAAAAAACGTTCTTGTTTTTAACTTACAGCCAGGCTCTGCATCCTTTTAAATAGCTGTTGATGATACATGATGTTTAGTAATTTTCTTTTTCCTCCATGCCATTTCACATTGTGAGGCACGAAGAAGCCTTCAGGAGCTTGCGTACTTGGCTGTTGCTCTGTTCAGTGTAGAGAAGTAGCTGACGGGGGAGTTCCTCCACCTGGAGAGGGGTTTAGCAATCCAGCTCATCTGAGGCTGATCTGCAGGGTCAGACACTAACCTGCAATATCAACATGACTGCACTTCTACTAGGAAACCAACCAGTGCCAGGCCTTATTCTCTGCTCCTGAGGCCAGCTGCTATAGTTCAGCAATATACTGACTAAACCACACGAATCACATAAGGCTTCTTATCACACTGCATTTCGGGAAGAGTCTTGGAAAGCCGGACACCGTGAGAATGTTACGCAGAGGAAAGCTATGCTGAAGACAGTGCAAAAATTAAACTTAAAGACATTTACATTGCTATACCTAGGCCTGAGCCCTGGCACCGTTAAACTCACTGGAAAAACTCTAGACTTTATGCCCACAGATGGATATATACTTGAGAAAATATTTTTGTGTCTACCGTGCGCAGTACATGTGACTGTGAATTTAAGAACAAGATCACACCTGTTCTTGGATGACACTGTAGACATGCCATATTAACCTAAACCATACTCTGGACAAGGTCTGTCAATTCATTTTAGTGAGTTTTACATCAGAGTTAAATATGTATGGAACATAACAGTTTTGGATAAGTGGCTCAAAAGAGAAGATACTTCTGTGCATTGAGAGGTTTGGGTAAAAAAGCAGACTTCTCCTTCTTTGTTGCTTCAGAGGAGACACAGTAAGGGGGAATAAAAACAACAACAACAATGAAAAACAAACAAACAAAAAACAATTAAGAAAAAAAAAAGAAAGAGTGCTAGATGTCCAAGCACCAGCTTCAAATCTGAGATAAAGTCATATGGTCCAGTGGAGGCATAGAGTGTGTCTCCAGTCACACTGCATGTATCCTTCTGCAGTATATCTCTACACCCTGCATGTGTTGTCTTTTTCCTTTTTTCTTATTTGTTTCTTGTCAGAAGAAAGTACATGTGATACCTTTCACTTCCAGGCTCCTTGCACCCAAAGTTATCCTTGCAGTTTGCTCTGAGCGGTGGTTCGTCAGCAGAAGAGTAAGACTGCCTCTGGCCTGCTTCCTAGATTTCTTGTAGAGCTAGTTACCTTCTCTGCTCAAGTGTCTGTCATGAATTTAATCCTTTCCCCAGATAGTTCATCTGTCCCTACTTTTCAAAAGCATTTCTGGAGACTGTATTTGTTTTTCTCAAAATAATTCCTGCATGCTGAAATCACAAGTACAACAAATAATCCCGTCTTTCAGCTAAGGAATTTAAAAATCCTTCCAAAGTTACATGTAAATATTAGATATCCCTGCTCTGAAATGTGCTTTGGTTGCCCCTCTAGTTCTTGGCCTCTGATAAAGTAAACCAGCCTCATTTTAAGACTTAGTTTGTTTTGGGCCACAATTTACATGAAAATAATTTATCAATGTTCTGATGACTTTGTTATTCTTTCTGGCAATTGTGCCTTATTCACTTCTCACCTCTTATATACCTCACAAAAAATGGTGAAAACAATATTTTTCTTCTTTTTCTTTTTTAATCTCTAACTACATTAAGATCTGTAAGTTCTGAATACAGATACAGTTCTGGCTCCCATTGCTTTCCTGATTGTACAAGGTCTAGAAATCCATCATTTCAGCTGGCCACTCTCTGTGTGCTGTCTTTTCCCTTTTCTTCCACATTTTCATGTTCATGTTTCTTCTCCAGGTCTCGATAATCAGATCACCATTTCAGCTACTGAATGTGAGAGGCAAGTTCAAAGAGTGTCGTCTCATAGTCATCTCATACACTTTCTAAGGAATGGGATTCATTGATTGGATCATCTGCTGGTTGATGTCCATGATTCATGTTAGGGCATTTCAGTTAGTGAAAGCATCAGTAGCGTTCCCTCTCTCTGCACAGACAACCTCCTTCAGGAAACACAATTTTTTTCAAGACTGCTGTACGTTTTCTGGATTTGGCTGAACTCAAACCAGAAGCTTAAAACTCACCAGGAGGAAAAAACGCACATGCACAATCAAGTCAAGTTAAAACCTGAAGCTTCTTATCACTGGCAGAGGGGCTTTGCTTGCAGCCAGGACGCAGAACAAATTCTTCCTTTCTGCAGCCTCCAGCCTTCTTTCCAGTCTAAAACCCAAAGAAAAAAAAATTGAAAGTGAGATGTGACAGAGGGATGGGCCCTACTGACTGTGGGCAGCAGTGGAGTTATGCCTCAGACTGCCCCTCACTCCATGAAGCTAGTTTGCATTGTTTCATGCTGTCTGTAGGAAATAATGCACTCTCAGCTCCACGCAAAACAAAAGCCTGTGGAAGGCCATGAAAAGCCTCATGGATGTTTCTGTTTTGCTAATCCAGTTGGTGAATCACTCTGACTACTTGCTTAATCTTACCTTCATTGTGCTATTTATCCTCAGCTTTGGGCAGGGGACGGATGTCATCAATCATGTGCCAGGCTGCCATGCTAACACTGAACACTGGGCATGTTGCTGTACCCTCTAAACTACATGGCTTTAAGGATAAACTTTGCACTAAAACTTCTACGTGTATTAAAAAGAGGGTTTGGCCATCTTTTCACTGATGTGTAGTACAACACAATTCACATGAGTACAGTTCACACAGCAACTTCAGAGCAATCAAAAAATGATTAGCAATCAAAATATGCCCAGCTTCACCCTGTGTTGTCTCCTTTCTCAAAGAAATAGCTGTCATTTAAGGTAAGGTCCTACAATGACTTTATCAGTCACAAAAACAGTCCCATAACCTGTGCTCTCTAGCATGCTAATGACAGATCTGTTAATTCGGCAGGACTAAAGAACTGGAGTACAGCTGTTATTTGCTTATTAAATGTCTCAGACGAAAAGAAACAAACACATACACACACACAATTTAAGTGGTTCGTTACTCTGAGGAAATGCTCTCCCTTTGATGGGCTGCAATGCAGTCTGAGACAGGCAACGCAAAAAACCTTTTCTTGTCTGAGTAATTTGAAAGGAAAAAACTTCGAGTACTCAGCTAAAAGTTGATGCTTCTCCACATTGCCCATAGGGCCTAAGTATTGTGAATTTTGATGCAAAAACATTGAGAACCCTTTCATTTTTCCATCAGCTAGCAGGGTGTTTCAAATTACAGTACTGTGCCAGGTCTATGCTTTTCCCTCGGTTAGAAGCAGTCCTTGGTGGTGAGACACCTCCTAGAATGATTTCAAAAGACTTTGGCAAATATCTATATTTTCTGTGCCTACAAATCATAAAATTCATCTCCATGATGGACAACTGACTTAAAGAAAACATTTCCTTCATTACTCCCCTCTGCATAAGGGGAGTAATACTGAAAGTCTTGAAGTAAAAATATATTCATAAAACCAAATGATAGCCTGGAAAATACTTCCTTGATCTATCATACTTGAAACTAAAAAGAAGGCAAGCAAAAACTTTCCAGATCCCCTGGCAATAAACAATCTGATTAAAATTTGCTTTTCCCATTAAATATCCACTATTCCTAACTACGCCAATTCTGATTGCAGAGCACAGTGACACAGTAAAATATTTAAATAACTTACCAGTTTGTAAGCAGACTCCACAGGCAGATTACTTGACCATTTCAACACACTGAATGCCATACCAAATTGATAACTGCAGCCTATCTCCCCTTCAAATGTCATCAAGAAAATTACAGTACCATAAAGTGTGTCAAAGGTATTGACAAGGATTACAGAGCTGTCAAGTAACACTGAAATTTGCAGATTTCATGAGTCTTGCTCTTTTACTCATGTTATATCTGTGACACTGGAGAGATGCAAGAAAGGTAAGCAATTACTTTTTCCTGGGATGTTTCTCAGACAAATAAAAAATGCAAATATAAAACCAGAGGTTTCCTCATGAAACTGACCAAGAGTTTTCCAAATTGCTGTTACTGCAGTTTGAACTCTGCATTCAGAAACATGAGGTTTTCTAATTCTGACAGTACACACCATCTCTTCTAGCCATGTGCAGGGCAAAACAGGTAAGGTTTTTCCTTCATGAGTGTCATTGGAGAACAGCATTTTTCAAAGATTTCTGAGTCCTGACCAAACGTAGCCTAGGTATGACAAATTCTATAAGCAGCTGGGAGAAGTCTCACAATCGCTAACTCTTTTTCTTGTGGGGGATTTTAACTAAGGATGGCAGCAGAATGGCTTCCTTGGCCTTCCAGAGGGCAGATTTTGGCCTGTTTAGGAGCCTGGCTCACAGACACCTCTAACCCCGTGCTCAGTTTTGAGCCCCTCACTACAAGAATGACATTGAGGTGCTGGACCACATTCAGAGAAGGACAATGAAGATGGTGAAGGGTCTGGAGCCCAAGTGTTATGAAAATCTGCTCAGGGAGCTGGGGAAAGGGATATGGTCAAAGCCAAGGCCTTGAAGGAAATCCAGGTGTCCCCTTTTCCAGATAACCTCAATGAAGTTATTCCAGACTCCAGTCACTGACCTGAAATCCTGTATCACTACCCTTCCTTACCAACATGGGTGGATTGCCCCACTGTTGCTCAACTTAGAACTTCCCTCATCTTTTCTTTGCCTTACCTCTGTGGTATTAGGCATAGCATAATTAGGGCGATGATCCAGACAGGGTTATAATTGACTTCACTGAAAATTGTGATTGCGCACACCTAAAAACTTTGTAAAATGCTTCTCAAGCCTTTGTGGAAGGTGGAACTTCTTATTCTAACTTCACCATGAAACTTGGCATCTTCTTCCCTTTTACAGACAAGGTGTTTTTAAGTATCTATGTATTCTACTGTTTTACTCTCCCACTTATTTTGATAAGTATATTCTTAGTATTTGTACTTTCTGTGAACGCCATGACTCTTGGCAGCAGCTGTATATTTCCACATACTGCGTTGACAGCTATGTCAGACGGAGGTAGAGTTTAAGTAATTGTTTTGCTAGTTGAAAGGCTTTAGACAGCAAACAGAAATAATTGTCTTTATCTGTCAGTGAAAGAAGTGCAGAAAACCAGATCAAGTATAAGTTTAAAACTAAAACCAGATTAAGTAACTCAGCAAATAAGGAAGAAGAGATTTGAACATTATTTGCAGTATGCTTACAGCTGAATTAATTTGACAAGACACACATTTTAACCGTACAGAACCTGAAAACATATCTAAGCCTTTTCCATATACAAATGCAATGAATTGTTGGCTCTTAGTTACATTTTAAGCTAAAGGAAAAATCCCTACCTAGGTAGAGACTAATTAATAGTTCTGACACAAACTGGTAAAAATATGGGTTTATGGGCTGACAGGCTTCATAGATTTCCATAAGTAATTTATTCTGGTATAGTGTTCCTGCAGTTGCTAAATGTATATAGTAGCTCTGAGGGGCTGGAGTCAATTCTTATTCATCCTTCAGTAAATGTGATCATGACTTGATGCTGCATTGACAGCCCTCCTCAATGCGTTCATAGCCATTGTTCATTTACAGGAACAATGAGCAATTAATATTTAGACAGAAGAAAGGCTTTGCTTGCCTTGTGTTAGGTATAATGTTGTCATCTGGACAAAGGAAGATGTTAATGCTGTTATACAATAAGTGTGATATATTATCTGAACCACATTAGGTTTCTTTCTTTAATTTGCTAAGTGCTTTTTAATTTTCCTCCTTCTGTTCCCACTATTGGGTTTGCAGTTTACTACTGTTTACCATTTCCTCTGCTGATTTTTGATTATTTTTCCATAGTTTGCAGTAGTAGGTAATTGCTTCTCTGAACTTATCCAAAACAAGTTTCTCTCTTTGCTTCTGCTTCTTTGGATTGATGTGGTGGGACAAGCTGAAAATTTTTCATTTACTATCATTAATATTTTTCCAGAATCTTAACATGCAGGGGCATTACTGCCTTTCTTTAACATTCCCTTTGAAAGCAAAGTACATTCCAGCAACTGGATCACTCATCAAACTTCAGATTTTGATCATGAGTGAGTCTGGCTCAAGTCAGTATCACTCAAGTATGGTCCAAAAGACTGATTTGTTTGCATGTTATCACATCTTTCCCTATATTTTCCATGCCTGCTGCAGACTTGTTAGAAGTAAGGTTTTCCAGCACTAACTGGAAAAGTTATTTCAGTTCTGAAAAATGGGAAAAAAAAAATAAATCAGGAAATCTCCTAACTGTGTAGAGGAGTTGAATCTCCTGCTGGGAAAATAAGTAAGACCTTTTATTTCGGTCCAGATCAACCCACATATGAAGCATCCCAAAACATTTGGGATACGTATCTAAAGGAAACCTAAACTCTGCTTCCCTAAGGTACTGGATCATAGCAGTTACAGTTCACTGTTTCCAAAGGGCTGAGAGCAATGGACTACATCTACCATCCTGGAATGTGGAGTTGGCTGATCAATCTGAATTACGCACCCAAATACATAGAACAGTAGCATGAACAGGCTGATACACAAAAGGTATGTCCTACTCGCCCTTTGAATGTGTTTCCCATATCAATATTGCCACTCCTACTCTTACCTTTGAAGACAAAAGCCTAATGTTTCATGACTGTAGATGTTTTGATATGGCAGATAATCATCTGGGAATAAAATAATATCATGTAGCTCTACTGAGCAGTCATCTGATAGCATCTATTTTTATCTATATGGAAACCAGATGTCCTAGCAACACTTCTTAAATGATGCACTCTTTCCTCTCTGGTTTACCACCTTGGAAAATGTGGTAAAGGAATCACGTAATTGTTTAAGTCATTCAGCAGCCTTGTCACATGTTTGCAACGCAGCAGCAGCAGCAGCACAGCATTTTTTCACAGGTGTTAAATGCATCTGACAACGCAATAGACCTCTTGGGTATATTTACTTCCCAGCTAAAGAGCCTGCTCAGCTTCAGTCTGAGAGAGTTGACAACAACTCACGACACTGTGAGTGTCATGCTTTTGGGTGGTGCCCATGAGCAAGCACAGTTGGCTCCGGGAGCTTACCAGAGAGCCCTGCTGTTTCTGCTTTTTGGCCATGAAGGACAGCCACACTATTTCTGTTGGAAACAGTTTTAGTAGCTGTCAGAGGAACTACAGTTTTTCAGCAGTCTGTGAGAAGGGATCCCTTAGATAGATCAAGGCTGCCACCCCATTTCAGTAGTGTATTCTGCTCTCCTCAGAGAACTGCTGCCATATTTCCAGAAACCTTGGAACATCAGTTTTATCTGTTTTGCATAATAGTTTGTGCATGTAGCACAAAGCTACTGGGGATAGGTAACTATATTAACAGAGATTAACACCTCTGTCAATTGACCACCTCCACCGAGCACTCAGGATTCCAGGGCCATCACACAATACCTCCATGTTTACAGAGGAATATCCTGGCAGCATTTTCCCAATGCTTCTTAAAAAGAGGGTTCATGGAGAAAACTTGTTTAAAGACTCATTGCTAAAGTTCTGGAATTCCAGGTAAATCCCTTTGTGGAAGCTGACTTCACTTTTACTTCAGATCTCCCATTTAAAATGTGAATGTCAACCTCTGGTTGAACTCTATATGTGCAGAACATATGGCCCCTGCATATAAGGCTCCTTATGCAGTATCTGTACTGTTTTAACAGAATTTCCCCAAAATTATTATCTTACCTTTTCAGCACAAAGAGCTGCTGGCATGCATGCTCTGAGGAGCATCTGTTTACCAGCTGTATTCAAAGAGTTTGATAACATGTTATAAAACTCCAGCAGACTGAAGAGCAGCTGTTCCCTATCAATTTCATATATTTGGTACAGAGAAGGAGAGGGTTTTACTTAGAAGAAAAATAGAGTAGCCAATAATACCACCCCCCCCCCCCCAAAAATATATATTTTAAAATAAGTTTTTAAATAACCAGAACATCCCTTAGGGGCCCAAAGGGGCAGTTGTATTCTATGGGCTTATCAATTATAATTTCTGCGTAGACCAAAATAAAAGGAAGTGTCTTCTCTGAAGCTGGATATGACAGAAGAATGCAAATCTGAGGGCCAGATAACAGAGCACTGTGCATTCCACGCTGGTGCCCCACAGAATCCCCTCTGTCGACATGACTAATTGGAATTTTGTTTCATAAATTTTAATGTGAGAAACATGGCCTTCTAGACAAACAAGAATGCAGGCGTATCCTCTGCATATCATTGGCATTTTAAACAGCCTCGGCCTCTCTTTTCTGAAGTAAAAACAAGGAAGGAAGTGATTACTGCAGGATTTGTACAACTGTGGAGCCCAGCCGATAATGCTGATAATAATAAAACTCCCTCTGTGTAGCTGTGTTCTCACTAGGAGAACTCAAAGAGGCTCTTTGTTTGCTTGTTTGTTTTACAAAAGACATTTGTACCATTAGTCCCTTTTTCCAGATGATGAAGCTGAGGGATGGAGGAGTGAAATCTTGCAGGAACAGGCAGCAAAATAATCAAAGCCTTCCAGCTCCCAAGGTCTTATCTCTACCCACTACACCATCTTGTTCTTTCACACAGTACAAGGAGATGTCCCAGTGGAAGATCTAGCTTTTACTCCTTCTGTGGATTGAGTACATTTAAAGAACAGTATAACCCATGGGGCAGTTTAGGTGCCTAGGAACATGTCAGGAAAAAAAAAAAGAAAAGGGGAAAGCTTAATCTGGTACAAAATAGTAAAAACTTTTAGCCAGGTAGAATCTTCTTCCTTCAGAAGTTTTGACTAATAAATAAATGCTTTTATTCAACCTGTTAATAAAAAAAATCCCCAAAAAATTCACCAACACCTACCCAAAAAAAAAACCACCTCAAAACCGAAAAGCCCCCAACCAGCAGTATACCTTAAAATAATATTCTGTTATGCACTCTTCTTGATGATGGAAATTACACTGTCAGATCTCAGGCTGCAACCTACCATTGGTGTCAGCTGTGGAAAAACGTTAAATAAGGAAATGATAGGAAAAGAATCTTATAAATTCACATCTGAAATGAAGTGTGAACTTTCCTTGCATGCATGTGCATTTTTTAGAAAAATGTTATATTTTGTGGAAAGGCCAAGAAAAACAATAGTGTTACTGTATCACCAAATGTATTACAAAGAATGTGATAGCTTACCTACGTGAAATAAGTTTATCATGACACAGTGACTTGAATCTTCTTGGAAAGATTTTGAACAATTAAGGAAACTATATTTAATTGAAAAATACTTTCCCTTCAGATCTTTCAGGGAGGATATCCACAAAAGTAACTAAAGAAGGACACAGTAGGTTTTTGAGGCAAAGAAAACTGTTTCTGAGATTGTTGCCAGGATGCTATAAGAAAAGGGAAAACATATAAGAGCTACAGGATCACTTGCATAAATTCATCAACAACAGGAGTGTTCTTTGTCCTAGGGACAAAAATACAGGGGTGATGTACTGTGTGTGCTTTAATGTTGAGCAATATGGGAAACAACTGCTCTGACAGGTGCTTATCCTTGTGTAAGTTATGGAAACAGGAACAGAATATTTCTAGCATTAAAAGTTATTAACCATAGAAAACATCTGTGCATTTATAGAAAGCAGTCTGGTCAGGGGTGTGTGAGCTGAATGGGTCTGACATGATTCATGACCAACAAAGAACTTAGGACATTCTGTCAAATGTAAAATGCTGTGAAAATAATGTGTCCCCAGAAAGCTGTCATTCATGGTCAAGTGAGAACTTGACCAGTAGTGATCACTTTTCCAAACAATCAGGATCTCCAGTTTTAATAGTGATCACACTGCTGGCACAGGTAGAAATAAGCACTCCTCCATCTCATGCTGGACATGAATGACATCTGAAAGAAATATAGCTTGGCCTCCCCTTATCCTTTTCCTAATAGCTTTGCTGCTCACAACAAGCTGCAATCTGACTTAAAGCATACTATAAATTACCTAGGTGTTGTATAATGCCAAGAAGAATATTTTTCCATTTCTAGAATTTGTTTTTAAGTGACAAGTACTTATGAAAGGGGTTGTTCCAGCCTGCATGAGCTGGGTCCTTCAAAACCAATGATCTCCGTTAAACAAGTCATGCCACCTTAGATTTCAAAGTGTGCAGAGAGCTTCAATTGCATCCACCAGGATTTTTGTTTCTTTGTTTCTAATAGATCTACAGTTGCCATTGGTCAGCAATGCTTACAAATTGATTTTGTGTTTTTGCTTAGTTGGAAATGAGAACTAGCCATTGCCTTCTGGCCCTCAACATTTTTGTTAGGAAACACCTTAAGCTGTCTCTTTTAATCCAAAAAAATTCCAGACACACAAAAGCAACCTAGAATTTTGCACTGAGTTCCTCAGCATTGAAAGACTCAACTGCACATTTCTGTGAATGAAGACTAGGGGTTTACAACTGAATAATTTCTTGCACTGTGTTAGTTCAAAAGTTCCAATCAGTTTTGTACCATCTATGTTCCCTTGTGATACAATCTATGCACTCTAAGAAAAACTTGAATGCTAAGGGCACTCTTTTTCAGACCAAGCAAAACAGTGAAAAAACAGAGTAGAGCTACATAGGAATCAGGTATAAGAATCTCAGAACTTGTGTCATTGCACGTCTTGCTATTGCTTGAAAAAGTAAGAAAAAGCTGTATGTAACTCCAGTATCTCTCTCACCCTGAACAGATTTTACTCTCCAAACACAGTTTATTCACAGTGCACCTACCATGAGCAGTAGAAGACCATTGACTCAGGCAGGGTCTCATCTGCCTGTCGGAGGCGAGAGCTGTAACATCTCCTATATATTAAGACCTTTGTGTAGGAATCACACACAGGGTGAAGACAAAATGGACGAAATTTTTATTTTAGGGGTGAGCTAGCTTTATATATAGCAAAACATGGAATGTGTTGAATTTGGGAGGAATTCAGGGAGTTTCATGCAAGGGAATACCTATAAATGGAGAAATTGATCTAAATACATCCAAATACGGGTAAGGGAAGATACAGAGAGGGGGAAAAGCCATAAATTTCAACTAGCAAGAGCCAGTGGGCAAAAGGTTTACAATCAGCAAATAGAAAAAGGGCTAACAATAATTAAAATTACAGATTACATATAAACTATGATTTTTTTTCTAACAACATTATTAATAAATTGAATAAACATAATACTTTTATAACATGAAAAACAGTTTCTCTGAGGTAGGAATTCATATGTTGTCCAGTAATCCAGCTGCATCTCAAAACTGTATTCTCATCAGTTCTCCTCTTCTTCAGAGGTTTTTCTCCAATATAAATATACTTCTCGTGGGCTATTTCCAACATCTGCCCATCTAGTAAAATGGATGAGGGGACTGGGAATGTCTACTGAGAAGCAGTATATGTTAGAGCTGTCAGGCTTATGCTATTCTTGATGGGTCACAATTATTCTGTTTTTTTTATATGATACCGAAAAGCAATTGCAAATGAATGAAATTTAAAGCATACTCAAAAGCAAAAAGAACAACAATGCACTGTTCCCTGCCCATGGATATCCTCATTTGGGAGATCACTGAGACACATTATTTCAAGCTGTACTAGTTTATCAAGCCAGTGAGACCAAAACAGGATGTGCTGAAAGCTGATACCACCTTGTAACCTGGGTGTTAAGCGCTGTTTAAACGATTATGCAACCCTGACCTTTCCCGAACACAAAGTGCTGGGTCTGCTTCCTTGTTTGCAGAGCGTACAGCCATGCACGGCCCCACAGGGAGCAGAGAGGACAGCAGTACTCTGTGTTAGTCTCGCAGGATTAGGTTCAGTTTGGTCCACCTGGTGGGTTTTGTGTGTGAAGGTTATTGCTGCTACTCCAGATTTCCTTGCTCTACCGCCCCTCCGTTGGCGGGTATGGGTGAGTGCTACTACAGAGATTTCATGGCAGGTGCCCAGAAGTGGCCTTAGTTTTCTCAGCCTGCTATTGCATCCTGTGATAAGGAAACCAAACCATAATTGCATCTTCACCATGTGCTTGACCTGTCCCTGCTTTTTTCTCTCTGCCTCTCCCCCATCAGTGTCCCCTCTCCTCTTTATTTTTGTCTCTCTCTTTATTTTGGTTTGGTTTGTAAGACTTTAGAGACAAGGAGCTTCTGGAGATCAGCTTGCACAGTCTGCCATAACATGGGACTAATTTTAATTACTCCTAAAATGAAGGTATTACTCCTAAAATGAACCATTAATCCTTTTGCTCCTATCCCACTCATCATCAACATCTCAGCATATGGAGGTAGATAGTATATGAAGACTGTAAAGACTTTTATTTTTATTTTTTTGTTATCATCTTGCTAAGATACAGTATTGCAGATACTGAGGCAAGGGGGACATTAAAGATGCACAGATTAGGCCCAAGCCACAACTTTGTTATGAGAAAAGCTGGGACATAAACATTTAAATATTTGCTCCTAAACTTTTTTGAGCCTTATCCAATGAAATTCATTGAGAAATTGTACAAAAATAACACAGAAATGAATTATGTAGCTAGAATTAAAAATAGTGATGAATAAGCAAGGATAAACAGCTGCTAATTTCATCCTATACTTCAGAGCTACAGCAATTATGTTCCGAACAGGTTTTAAAAGACAGCTGATAAGCTTAACTATCAATGCAAAGACTCAACAGGTCGGTTAAATAGACGAAAAGCTACTGTTTGCCTGTGTCACACAGCAAAGCCAGAGGTTCGGAGGCTTGCTACCTCTGCGCAAAAGGAGAAGACGTGGCTATAGCCTCTCATGGCAATGATTCTGAAAACATAGCAAACAAATTATGTCTGTCTTTCATACCTAAATTTGTCATGAGCAATCAAGGCCTAAATAAATCAGATTATGTGTTATCAAAGGCAAGACATTCTGCTTGTTGAAGAAAGTTGTTATTAACAGGTTCATGCTTGGAAATTATTCTGGGCTCAGTGACAGCTGATAGCACGGCACAAGAGAGGACTTCTAATCTAATTTGGTTGAGTGTGATTCAGTTAATTCTTTCACAAAAAAAGTGCTTAGCATGGGACATGATAGTTAAGCATTTGTAAAGCAACATGCTTTCATCTCAATACCTATAACTGAGGGTTATGCGTTAGATGCTGATATTTAACCCATGGAGTCTTATGGTTGGAGGATTTAATTTTGGTGCAGTACTTGATGCATGTAATTAAGTGAGTCTGCTATTTCTAGATAGTATTAAGACAAGTATGCTGCATCTTTCTGTGCAGAACTTAGAAGCTGTAGCTCTATCCCACAGAGTGGGATAGAGCAAAACACCCCAACCAGTTAAAGAACTAGGGCTTGGGATAGCAGAACACCCTGTGCACGATAAATCTCTTTATTATCTACTGTCTTTTACCATATTGTATTACAGGAATAGCCCACAGAGTGTTATTCATCAATTGCTACAGAAAAAATGGTAGAATCCTTCACACCTTAATAAGGGGGGTGGGAGGGGGACGAATAAAGAGAGAGAAAAGTTAAAGACCAGTTCCTAAATCCACACTTTTAAATTAGTAGACGTTGGACCTGTGCATCCTAGAGTTTTAAAAGAGATGACTGCTGACTGAATACCAGGAATGATGATTTTCAATGACCTTACTGGGTAAACTCCAGAAGAGTTTGGAGATAATAATACGCCCTGTCATCAGTCACAAAAAAAACTTCAAGAGGAAGATTTTGTTTATAAAAAGTTTAAATTGGGGAAAGGAGCTCATGTTAATTAATATAAGACTAAAGAGAGAGTGATAGTGCTATTCTTTTGATTCACTCAAATGGTTAGCTTAGTTTACTCATAGTATTAATGGATTGTTATGTATTTTTTTAAATCACAATATTTATTTGTTGAAGACAGAAAATAAAATAGTGATTAGCTTGTTGAACCATGTCAAAATGTGTTCAAGAGCAGCAATCATTACTGAGAGTGTTTGTTTCCAGTAAGAACCCCCAGAAGAGAGGTTTTGAAATACTGAGGACTTTTCTTATGGTTTTTGTAAGGATGTAATGATTAGTATAATGATAATCAATTAAAAAAATATGTCTTTAGTGCAGAACAAGGAGGATTGCTTGCTACATAAAATATAAATGTTGCTTGTTTTTAAAAAAGCACAAATAAGAGATACATGCAGAAAACCACAATGCAAGTGAACTTTTCAACATAGGAAACAGCTGCTCTGAAAACAAAATCAAATCCATAGGACAGTCACCTCATCCTCAGCTATCTGTGAAACATTTGGGCCAAAAAGGAATGAGGAAATTACTGAATGCAGTGAGAGGTCCTGGCAGATCCTGCCTCTGAAGTGGAGCAGGACTGCTGTATTTTCCCTGCACTGGGCACACAGGGACTGTCTGAATGCTGGCAAACTCTCACTGACCATCCAAGTGGTGATGAGTGAGACAGGCTCAAAAAAAATTCAGTAGAGCAGCTGAAAGACCGTAATGATACTTTGCACTTTAAGAGTCCAAGAATCCAGTTTATTTAAGTTAGACATTGATTTACCTATAAACAGGATAAAAGAAAATTTACATTTGATAATTTTGAGACCTCCAGTCCATCAATCAGGATGTGTGACAGTGTTCAATGAGTGAAAATCGAAGCTACATTAATACAGACAAGGAATAAGTAAGGATATTAACTTAAACTAGAATGCAATTTAAAATGCAAATGAAACTAGAATAATTATTGTTTTGCTGGTGTAACTTAAGAGCTTATTTCCTTCCCTGAAAGTATAGTTACTTAAAGAACATTTAAGAACTAGTATAGTTCTGCATCATTCTGTGAAGGTGGTCCTGATTTGCAAAACTCCAAGGGAAACATGCAGACTTGAAGACTTTAAACACAGAGGCAATGTTACCTGTTAATAACGTACCAAAACAGAAATTCTACTGGCAAAAGGGAGTACTGTCAGACTACAGCCCATGCCTTTCAGCAGTAAAAACTACAGGGGAAAACATACTATTTAAAAGATCTTTTGCCGCTTTGTTATATCAAAAGTGATTTAATTCTCCCAATATAAACAGCTTTTTAAATCTAATTTTCCAATATCCGTTCATATAAAAATAATTAATGTTTCATTAGAAACAAAATTTTTTAAACTTTGAGATTACAGTTCTCATTTAATCTATCATTATGACTATATAATCCTATTATCTTCATGCAGATAAATGTACCCTAACAGATTCTTCCCTCATCCACATTACACTAAAAGAAATTGGAGATCATACTCTGAAGGAATTGTAGCAGACTCACACTGTGAGAACCGAAAACTGAACGTGGACTATTTTAGTGTGCTGTGCAGCCTATAAGAAATATTGATGCACTAAATAAATGTTCTGAAGAGCACACCACAGGATATTAGTTATAGTCAATGGATATGCCCCTAAAATATTAGTTTAGCTATCAAACTGCAAAACAAATTCAATGAAGCTCCCAGGTCCACTGAGAGCTGAATACACTTTATTGTGGAGAGTTTAAAACAGCCCAGAGGCTGAGACAGCTCAAGCTTGCAGCCAGTGAAAAAACAATCACTAAAAAGCTTAACGATCTATAAACTGTTTTTTATAACATTAGTGCTAAAACACTGATTTAATTTTCTTCTATTTACTGCCTTCAGACTTTGAATTTGAAAAGATTTTTCAAGTCACCTGTTTAAAGCCAATGCCTTTACTGGAAATTTTGTTTAGGTTAACTACAGATCTAGAAGATCTGTAGTATGGGCTGATATTACCGAATTCAAAAACTGAAGAAAAATGCAGTTAACTGGGAATCAAGACTGCAAAATGTCATGTATTACTCTATAATTTGACTTGACAGATTTGAAAAGGCAATTAACAGAGAAGAAAAGGCTGCAGGTATATATATATGGATTGGAATAGAGAGGGAGAAGGCAAGTGAGGGTGAAAAGGCACTATTTAGTTTTCAAGAACACAAAAAAGGACAGAATTCATTTTAAAAAAAAAGGTTTTTTTAGAAAAGAGCATAAGGAGTATGTAACAATCTAGAAATGAATACATTTGTGTATGCTATGTAAAAGGAAGTATGAACAAAAGCAACAAAGACAGAAAAAAAGAAGGTAAGAATTACAGAATTATAGAATCACAGAAGGCACCAAGAAGGATGTTTAGTCCAGGCCCTGTTCATGCAGGCTACACCTAGTTGCTCATGACCATGGTTAGTCAGGTTTTGAATATTCTCATGGTTGGAGATGACACAACCTCTCTAGGCAAACTCTGGGCACCATTGCTCTATCAGACCACCTTCACTGTAAAAGACATTTTCTTGTATTTAAAGACAATTTCCCATGTTTCAATTTGTGCTCATTGTCAATTGTCCTGCCACTGGACACCACTGAAAGAAGTCTGGCTCTTCTTTTCCCATCAGTTATTTAGACACCTTCTCTTTCCTAGGTTGAACAGTTCCACTCTCTCAGCCTCCCCCTATATGTGAGGTCCAATAACCATTAACCTGACACTGCCAATTCCACCACCAAACCATGTCCCTAAGTGTCACATCCAAGGATGGTGACTCCACCACTTCCCTGGGTAGCCTGTTCCAATGCCTGACCACCCTTCCCATGAATAAATTTTTCCTAATATCCAGTCTAAAACTCCTCTGGCTCAACTTGAGACCATTTCCTCTTTTTTTATGACTTGTTACTTGGGAGAAAAGACTGACTATCACCCTGCTTGAGCCCCCTTTCAGGTAGTTACAGAGAGACATAAGTCTCCTTTTCTCCAGGCTAAACAACCTTAGGTCCCTCAACCCCTGCTCATAAGACTTCAGCCCCTTCACCAGCTTTGTTGCCCTTCTCTGGACATGCTCCAGCACTTCAATGTCTTTCTTGTAGTGAGAGGCCCAGAAAAGGACATAGGATTTGAGGTGCAGCCTCACCAGTACCGAACGCAAGGGGCAATCACTGCTCTAGTCCTGATGGTTATACCATTTGTGATACAACCAATAGATAATTTTAATATTTACATTGCTTTTAATGAAGCAAATTACATATTTGTAATGCATGAAGCAATTACATAATTTTAATGAATAAAAATATATGGGGAAGCCAACTTGACAGATGCCTAAATCTGTTGTAAAAAATTAAATTCTATCTACATAATTTCTAGTTTTAGAGAAGATTTTAAGACTGATTCATCTGGGTACAGGAGTTTTATTTGCTTGATGACAACTGAAACATTTTCAGATTAGTTTCCAACAGATACATTGCAATAAAATGTGCACAGCATTGTCAGCTACACCCCTCTTAATCCATGGCTCAACTAAAATGCATTCCACATGAATGCCAGCAAAGCACTGGGTAACCTGCCAAATGAAAACCATAAGGTATTGTACATTTAATTCCTTATTGTGGAAAATCCAGGGAAACTTTCTTATGTTATTTAAACTGCATTATTTGAAAATGATGCTAATCTCTTGAAAGTTGGTTTTGAAGTATGGCTTCCATTTCTATGATATCATGAAAAGCAGAAGAACCATTTTACTGATGTTTAAAGGATGTAGTCTGATGATAGGTAAAAATTTTTATGAAGGCTACAGAAGTGCTTGTTCTGGGGAATGTTCTCCCCCTTCCCCTTCCCCCTCTTCTTCACTGTGTTTCTTTTTACATCCCAATTTGCTGCAAACATTTTATATTTAATTGTCTATATTCCTGAAAACATGGTTTCCTTTCACTGACATTTGTGCCTTCACCCCAATCTGTGGTCGTCAGAGCCTGAAATACCAAAAACTGCTACGCAGTAGGTATAGTTCAGAAGAAAAGAGAGAAGCAACAGTAGCACACAGTGAGTATAACAGATGTCACAAGCAGACTGATCTGTAAGGGAATAATTTCCTTCACTTTTAACTAGATTTAAATTAAGAGAGAGAAGAAATCATGGAACTTCTGAAAAATTCTATTTGAAAATGCCATCAGATAGAATTTCTAAAGTAAAGTGCACCTAGCAGATGCAGCTGCTACTCGGTGGGACTGTCCACTCTGTTCAGCTTCCCTGCAATTTGTTTTAACCAGACTGCTGCCTGACATCCCAGGAGTTCTGGCTTCACTCAGACCTGAAACTTCCAGAGTTTAAATGCTATGATGTTCCTGACAAAATCATACTTTCCAATGAAATCCAGATTACCAGAAAGTGCACTGCTGCTCTACTCCTCCTGCTGCAAGATTACTCTGAAGGAGGCATAATTTTGAATTATTCGTTTGTATTTGAACAGAGCCATATCCCTTAGCAAACCATCCACTCCTTTCAGTAAGTAGCTTCAGTATAAAAAGTGGGAGTGTGATATTTACTTTCACTGCAGCTTCCAGCCGCTTTATGGTTTATATTTTCTTCTCTTATCAGACCTTGACCCATTCACTTTCAAAGAATTAACTGATTAAACTACAGAAGGCATTATTAATCATGTATTATGCTCATGTCTTCTTGCAGAATGTCCTCCAATACATCAATACTCTTGTTGAACTCAGGTCACCAGGGCAGGACAGACCCAGATTTCACTTCTAGTAGCACTAGTATGTTATATGGAGTAGGAGACGTCAGCTTACTTTCCTGGGAATTTCTGAAACGTTGTATCTCTAAGCTAGAAGTAAAACTAGCTTTATGAAAAGTTATGTTCTTTTTAATGTAATACAACTATGGCCCTTCTTTTTCCTCTTTTCTTTTTCTTTTTTTCTTTTTCTTTTTCGTTTTCTTTTTCTTTTTCTGTTTCTTTTTCTTTTTCTTTTTCTTTTTCTGTGTCTTTCTCGTTCTCTTGTTCTTTTTCTTTCTCTTTCTCTTTTTCTTTTTCTTTCTCTTTTTCTTTTTCTTTCTCTTTTTCTTCTTCTCTTTCTCTTTTTCCTTTTCTTCTCTTTCTCTTTTTCTTTTTCTTCTCTTTCTTTCAGTCAATCCACAGTTATCAATCTTCCCGTAAATATATCTGCAGTAACTGATGTCCTCACGCACTCTATGTCTACAGTTGTCATGACAAAAGGGGCAGAAAAGATGAATTTTCTGTCCAATCTGTATCAATTTGTAAAGTAAATAAGTAAAGTAATAAGTAAAATTAGTATACATGTGTAAAGCAATTGCTCACCCCAAGGTGTCCTGAGAAGATGGAGGGAGAAAAGGTAGCCTGTCAGTAATCTCTGCAGCACTGAGGAACTTCTCCCCTGATTTCTGCTTATCTCTAATCTCTTTTTATACCTTTTTCTTTAGGCAGTTTGAGTAGCTATAGTCAATAAACTAATTTTTGGAGTGATAGACAGATGAAATAGGCCCAAGGATACAATTCCCAGAGTGGGAAAGGCCATCTCATCTCCATATCACTCCTTTCCTCATTTTAATTCTTCTATCAGTTTCTGGGAATGTCTCCCCAGGTGTATGTGTGTGTGGGGTAGGGGAATGTTTCTAGGAAACCTTCAGGAGCCTTTTTCTTGTTTTGTGTGGCCTTATTTATCACCTAACAACAGGTAATGCATGAGACTGGGGGCAATGCTCACCCCTCATTCTACCTCTCTTTGATAACACCTTGCTTAGCTAAGGCTGGATTAGTCATTTTTCCGTGTCTGAATCCTCAAAGCAGAACAGTCAGCCAAAGCCATGGCTTAAGTCATGGTTGTTGTTAGGAAAGAGTCAAAATTGGTTACAAGTAACAGGAAAACTTTAAAATATATTCCATTTCCAGTTTTATTTCACTGCTTCAAGTACTGGTGTTAAGAAACATTCCTTGCATAGACTGTGGTATTACCCAGATGAGACAAGATAAAGGGATTCAGAGTTGTCATGTGGCCCATAAACACATGCTTATTTTCATGGTATTCAACTCAGACACGGGAGACAATCTCCTTGGTACTGTGGAAAGCTGCCTATTCCAAAGAAATCCTCTTTTTCTTGTCACATCTACGCGAACTTCGGACAATTCTTGTAAATTCTTCTCGCTTTTTTTATCAGCAGTAAAATTAATTGTTTTTTTTATATGTGACTTTTTTTCCTGCTTTTAGTGTCCAAACAGAGCAACAGAAGAGTGTGTGAGCACTTCTTGCAGGCTCAGAATAATCAGAAGCTGAGATTAAGCAACAGCACATGAAGCAGAAACTTAATTGCGCAATTGATCATTCTGCTCAGCAATTTTAGCAAATTGACAAAGCCAGTCTTTAAAGCTTTAGTTACAAATAATGGGTGTGCAAAGCAATTTGTTAAGCTGGACAAAGACTGATCCATATACCTGTACCTTGAAATCCAGAATACTTTTTCATTTTAAGGGAAGATATGCAAGAGAAAGGCAGTAGGATAAGAGCAATAAACATAGGCAGTCACGTATCCACTCTGAGGTAACACTCTGAGGTCAGTTTTGTAAAACACAGAAGGATCCAAACCAGGAGTCTATGAGAATATTTATGAGGATTTAGAAGGTCCTTGCATTTATCTTAAGACAAGTTGGAGATCAGGTATAAACAGTATGTCAGAAATGAAAACAGACTGCAATTATTAAGCTATCATTTCTAGCTGTTTTCTTTAATCAGGGACCATGTTAGGCAGATGTAACTATTTATTTTGATATTGCTTTATTTTATGGTACAGACAACAGATATACACAAATGGTACAGTGAAAATTTAAAATACCTCCTTTGTTTACTATTCTGCAATAACTACCTAATATTTTCATTACTTTATTAGTATTATCTGAATCAAGAAGCAGCTTTTTCAGCTGCATTGTACTACTAAGGGAAATATTTTCATCATGTTTTATCACATGATCAAGCTTTCATTTAAACCATATTAAAAAGCCAAACATAAGGAAGGGAAAAAATATAATTCCCAAACCTGATGGAATGTTACTATGAAATTTAATTAGCTTCAGAAAATCTCCATTTCTCTGTGCTGCTGAAGTCCTGTTCAATGCTTACATTCAACAAGCATGCACTTTTTTCAGATAATCTCTCCAAATGAGTCATTTTAGCATGCTCCATTTCAGAGCTGGCAACTCTGGTGATAAAAATTTTAGCTACACTCTTCACCTTTCTCTTGGAATAAAAAACATGCAGGATGTGACATGCAAAATGAGTTCAGTCCTGTAGAAAGTTCTATAGAGATTCAACACTACTAAGATCAATCAGAATGAATATATGAAACATGACGGAAATCCTTGTTTTTGACAATTTTTGGGTCATGGAGTTCACAAGGCAAGAAGATAGACAGAAAACTGTGAGACAGACAGTCAAAACCAGATTTTAAAAAAGAGTGCTATAGCCATGAAATATTCTAAAAGGGATTTGCTATAGGGTTGTGAAACTACACCTAACAGAAATGCTACCAGCTTTACAGAGATATGAAGAGAACAGATGCCTTAACAGCAGTGTTCTCTGTCTGAATGATTTACTGTTGCTGAATGATTTACTATCCAGGAAATGTTAGTCAAATAATAGTTGAGCTGAAGTATTTTATGTCGTATCAGAGGCAGAACATCTCCCTTTGTCACAATCTCTTACGTAGTGTCATTTGCAAGCATTTTGTGGAACACTGCAGTTTTACAGAGAGGAAGATTTCCTTGCCAAGAAGGATTTATTCAACACACACCTAACCCTTGTACGGAAGTGACCATCTTGCACTGACTTCTTGAATGTCTTTCACAATCTATTTGAAATTATTGAAATGTTCAAATTTTAAATGCAACCTGACAAAGCCAAGGTTTCACATAAGTAGTTTCCCTCGTTTGTGTTTAGCATAAGGTTAAGAAAAAAGAGGAGGATGTTTCATTGTCCTTAAAGAGACGCTGATATTTGGAAAGCTGAAGCTTTCAAGTTGTCCCTTGATTTAAAACCCCTTTTCCATGGGCATCTTGTACAATGTTGCTACTTACCTCTGCATCCTTCTTGGAAAACGATGCTTGAACGGCAAACGGGATACAAAAAGCCGAAGAGTTTTTCCTGCCTGCCAGAGCTGGCCACAAACAGCTGGCTCTACACACATCAGGATGGCCAGGAGCCTGGAGCAGGCAGCCTGGGACAGGAACACACACAAGGAGCTGCCCACGCTTGGGGATGTGGGCAGGAATGGGAGAGGAGCAGGGCAGACTGGGCCCTCAGGAGCCAGTGGGACCAGCTCGGAGGTGGAAACTGGCTTGTGTCTCGATCAGCTTCCTGAAATTGGACTCTTCCAGTGGCAGGTGCATCTCAGCCTTGAAAATGAACAAGACAAATTTCATCATTAAAAGAAAAAAAGTAAAAAAAAAAATTTACACCATTTCAGTGGCACATACAGTCACCTAAACCAAACATCAGAAAAACAAAAATGTCCATGTGAAAAATTAGCCTATCAGTGCAGCACTGTTGTTTTATTAAACCAAAACAAAAAACCTAGCTAAAAACTAAGCTCTGGGATTGGAAACAAAAGTGAAGGATGATACAGGAAGCAAATACCAGGGTTAAAAATACCCTGGTGTTTGCTAAACAAAAGTCCTGATCATAAATGCATATTAATTGAATATATTTTCTGGAAATACTGCTAACTGCCAGTTACTTTGTATCTTGTCTTTTACATCTTTTATTGTCCCTGCAGAATGTTATTACATGGTTTGCCTTTCCACAGTAGTAGCCTCTGATGCAGTGCACACTAGCAATATGCATATTTTCATTGAGGGTTGCAACAGGTGAGAGAGATAAGATGATAGAAAAGAAGAAACTCCCTCTCTTTTCACAGGACATTGTTACTGAAAAATGTTAACAGAGGAACATTGCAGGATGATCTCTGGGCAAAATGGAAAGAAAATCCGTTAAAAGTGTTAAATGTAAAACTTCATAATTTTGGTTTAGGAATCTCCCAAACTATAGATGACAGAAATATGCTCTCCTGGTAATTTTTCACAGGTTTCAGCTGTTGGTCTTTCTGGGGGAAGGACAGTGAACTGACAGGATTCCCCAGATAAGATAGTGGAGGCTAGGTAGTCCTTTTTCATGATTTGACATCGATAACCTATATGTTCCCCCGTATGATCATGGTTTAAAGGTTAAGCTTAATGGCCTGCGAAATTTATAGGTAGCAGTGACTCAAAAAGTCACACAAACCCAGCACCCTGCTTTTGATATAGAAACCTGCAGGAGGACCTGGGCAGACTGAGGAAGGTGAGAAACCTCAGCTGTGAAGTAGAATGCTTCAAGGATTCTGCTTATTGGGCTGTTCTGAAAAGGTTATGTATGTGTTATGTAAATGTGGGCGTATGTCAAAGAAACAACTTGTTTAGGAAGAAATAAAATGCAGTAATACTACACACATCCTCAAGGTGAAGATTTCCTTCATTTTATAAGAGAGTTACGCCTGTACAATAACCCTGTATAAGTGCTTTGATGTTTTAGAACTTTCACTTCAGCTTGCTTCAAAATTCAGCTAGTCAGAGTCCAACATTATTTTTAGAAGTTCCTTACCTGTATGCCTCAAGTGCACAATATTTTATGATTTTCAGAAATGCACTAAAACTTGCAAGTGTAACTTCTTGAGCCTTTTGTCTCAGAGGAAAGCAGCTGACTTATTGAGGTACCAAAATTTAAGGGAATCTTTCAGTCAAGTATTTTTGCAGAGAAGAATAGCATTTGAGCTGGTTGAATTTTTGTTTTTAAAAGCTAACCAAAAAGTAGGTCCCCTAAGCTAGGGGGACCTACTTGGCAATCTGCCTTTGGATTTTTCCATTTTTTCTGCTTTTTCCCTTTAATTTTTTTCGTCTTTATCCTTTTCTATAAAATAAAATGGAATGAATAATGTCAAGTATTAGTTTCCTTCACTGCCCACCCCAAAACAATAATCTTTCATTTGCTTCATTTTTCCCCATGCTGTTCTAACTTTTCTAAGGATTAACAAGGGAAAAAGTGGAAAGAAAAGGTGGAAAAAAGTTGAGTATTTTCATTTTATTGTGCTCAGCTGGTAAAATAGTGGTGGTAGGCATAAGTTCAGTATTTCGGTTTTGAAACTGAGACCAAAAGCCTAAATATTTAAACTTTCCACAGAACAAAAAGCTCTGATCCAAAATATTTCACTTCACCATTTCACGGCAATAAAACACTTCAGAGCTCTTCGTGTGCACCGGTGTGTGAGTACGATTTGATTTGAGTGCAATTCAACCCATCTCAGTGGTCTTCTCACACTGTGTCAAATGCAGCTCTGAATGCATCTTACTTGCTCTACGTTTGTAGGCACACAGATGTAAGAAAGGCGTGGGTCCCTCTTTGGGCTTTGTCTCCTAAGAGGGAGCTTGGCAATGCAGTTCCCATGAAGCACCATATGGGTTAAGCCAGAACCAAGACAGGTAAGAGGCACAATGTGTTGCAAGTCAGCTGCAGCAGGAGAATGGGTTAGAAAACACCTGGATTACTACTTTTCTGAGCTTGTGGATAGCTGCAGTGGAGGGGGATGGAAACTGACATTCCTGAGCTGGTTTTGGGGGTGCATAATGAGAGCAAAGGTAATGAAAGCTAAGGAAGAAAAAACCGACATTCCCCAAAGAAACTCAAAAAGTGAATGTGACATTCTGTGTCATGAAATCACTGCCATAAAAAAAATCTGATGTTTCTAGTAATCCGCTTTGGCCACTCTCATTTCTACCTTCAGGTCTCAGGCCAGGTACAAAAGCTGATCATTTCCTGCTTCCCCTTGAGCTCATCTCCACGCACTCACCAGGACAGTGAGTGCCCTCAGAGCCATATCACTCTCCTGGGTGACAAGCAGCAAGATAAGAATCAACTCCATTTTATGTTGGATCCATTTTTTGTCCTAACAGAAGTATTTTCACTTGGTTCTGTTTTATAAATGCTTTTGAATGGCAATTCTATAAATTTGGAGTTTTTTTAAAATAAAATGGAAATCAAACATTTCAGACAAAAAATTCTCTACCTTTAAATGTACTGTTTATTGATTAGGATTAATTAGCTCCTCAAAGGTGCTAAAGTTTGGATTTTTGTTTAATTGCTCTTTCTTTAAGTCTACTGATATTTGTACTTAGTTTCATTAAAACAGTATTTTAATACAGCAATACCAAATTTATTTGTTTAAAAAGGTCTGTTAATGACACAAAACTAGAGATAGTCAGGATCTTTGTACATTTTTGGAAGAAATTAATTAGTGAGACATCAGACTGCAAAAATATGTGTATCTTTTCTGAGACTGCTCATATACTGTGGAGTACTTTTTCTTATATTCAATTTTGTGTTGAAATTTTAATTTTTCCTTGGAAATTAGTTTAGATATTTCGTCTGAATAATGGTTTTTCCTTCTATATGGAAAAGTCTGTTACTTTTTTGATGGAAATAAAGTCAAAACTTGATTAAATTTATTTTCCTGTTAAATGGGTGATTTTGTCAAGTAGAGTGGCAGAAGAAGGGTAGTCTGGAGTCTGTTCATTCTGGACACAGTCCACATCACTGACTAAATGTGGAAAGGTTTGATATCGCACTGATCCTTCATAAACGCTGTCTAAGCAGTTTCCTGTGGTCCGTTGCACTAGCTTCGATTTTATTCTAATAATTATTCTAATTATTTTCATTATTCTAATAATTCATAAGCACCAGAGCATAGACCACACTGTGAAAAGTATCTTCCCTTCATTTTCTTTTCTGCTCAGGCATTTTTGGAGTTTAGTAGATGATAGGTCTGATCCAACAGCCCCTGAAATCAGAAGGAACCCAGACAGCCTGCAGCAACAAATTTCTTAACAACTGAGGATTTTGGGACTCTTAATATTATCCCCTGTGATAAGGTATTTAAGCTAATTTAATTGAGCATGCAATACGGAAGTTTTGTCCTGTTTTTTTGTGTCCATGTTCCATTTCGACTATATTATAGAAAGTTATGGAACAAATTCTCCAGGGGTCTATCACAAGTCTAGTGAAGCACGTGAAAGAAGAACAAGAAAGAATAAAATCAAGAGGCAGCACAGCAAAACCTTTTTTTTTTTTTTTTTTAGTTTAGGTGCAACTCTTTCTGGCAGCCTTTGGAGAAGTATCATCAGAAAGCCTGTTTTGTGAGCTTAATTTTGCTGCCCAATTACCTTGAGCTATGCTTGTTTTTAACTATATTTATTGCAGTGGATTCAAATGCACCATCTCCATCCAGCTTTGTCCCACCAGTAGGCTGGGACCTAGACTGCAAATGGGATAAGCATTCATGTCTATCTGCAGCCACATGGCTGACATCAGACAGACACAGGAGCCTCAAACCTTTTCTAGATAGTTCTATCACCAGATCCTGCTCTTATAATAGCATAAATATTTGCTGATTAGCTCCAGGCTTTCCTTCATGATTACAGTACATCTGCAATGCCAGCAGGGGAGAGAAACATATAAAACTTGATGGTGTCCCTCTCCTGGTTGTGAGGAACGTAAGCTGGGACTGCTTGGGAAACCTCAGTGTATCAAGGTTTAAGGAAGAAACCTGAACTTTCAGGATAAGAAACTGTGTTTTCCTTATACATTAAACTGAGAGAAATCAGATTCCCCCAGCCTGGTGGGGGAGTTACTGTCTGAAACGTATGAGCCACCATATGATCCAAGAGTCCAACACGGAGGCATAGAGGCTGGGTTACTTTGAGAGGGAAGACAATATTCCTACATATAATGCTAGCTGGAGTAATACCGATCCACAGCAATATACAGGCACTTAGTGCATGGCACGTCCTGCTCTACAAACTATGGCAGTCTCAAGGCCTCTTCACTAATCTTACTATTTCTGATAATGGCAAACAATCTTGTCCTCGGCTATGAAAAGTATTTTTCCATTTGCAAACCTTATTTTGTAAGACCACATTTCATTGCTTAAATGTGTCACAGCTACATTAGCCATGAAGTTCTGAGTTTAAATAAAAACAAATATTTTGGCTGAATATTTTAAAATATCTGAGTATTACAGTAACTGGATGATTCATAATTATCTGCTTCATCTGAATTTCTTTTTCTTTTACTCTTGCCTGCAATGAGTCATGAGCATGTCTGGATTGCTCTTCAACCATGAAGGAGTGAAATGTACTCCTAATGGACAACACAAGGGTCACACATACCACGTACATCCCCAAAAATAGAGCTCTAAGTCCTGTTGCTATGAAATTTTAGTCCTTCCAACAGCTTGCTTGTGCCAGTCAGCTTTTTGCTCAGTGAATAGTTCCATTCACCTCATCAGGGAGGTATGAATGGCAGGGGAGCTGCTCGTCATGACGGCACCAGGATGTGGTCCTCTCGCAGGGATGGCCCCTTATTCACAAGGTACTCTGTAGCGCCCTTGAGCTGATTTTCCTCACAGCTGCTTTTGGATCCTTGCAAAGGCTCCCTTGTATATGTATGATTAAATGTGTCTTCATTCATTACTGCAAGCTCTCCTTCCAACGTGGAGATTTTGAACTGCAAATTATAAGGCTCTCAAATTCCACAGCCATGGCGTCATTCTAAGCTGTCACTGTGGCTTGCGTAACAACTCCTGTTTGCTGCTTGACAGCTTCAAGTGTAGGGAGTTCAACAAGATTCCTACTCTGAGCTGTGTTACACTGTTTCCATTAAGAAAAACAAATTTCAGGGCCACAGAGATGTTATGACAGTCTAGATCCTGAGGATCTGTGTTTTACACAGCAAACACTTCCCAGTCTGATGTCTGAAAATCTCTCTAATTAGTGCTCCCTCACAAACGAAGAGGAAGACTATTGTTACAGTGTTGTCTCATTTCATACACTTTTACTGATGCTATGTTGATGTTCTGTAACCTTATGTACTTTTAAGAAGCAAGAAATACTCCTTTGTTACGGCTAACAGGCATAGCTTTCAGGGTAATCAGTACTCTGATCTCATGGAAGTCAATAGGCATGAGCTTGAAGGAAACAAGCTGTTCTCAATTGGGGCAAATTAGGTGCATGGGCTTATTTAAAATTTCTGTTACAGATACTGCTCAGCAGCCTCAAGCAAGAAGTCTTGTTATACCAGCAGAAGTGCAAGACAGTACGTGTAGTTCCCATCTCACACTCGTCTGCCACCAGGGAGGTGGGTGGCAGATGAATGTGAAGACATTGTGAAGACAGAGAGCCAGATATATTCATTAACAGCCTTTGAAAGGAGGTAGCAAAAAGCATCCATCTGCATCTTTTCTTCAGTGCTTTAAATGGATATTTTTCTCACTGTATGAGAGAGAGAGTAGCATGCAGAGCCACTGAATCAGCTCACAGTGGGGACAGTTAGCACCATACAAACAGCATCAGGAGGTGGTTATTCAGAGCTGCCGCTGAAGGAGCAGTTAGAAGAAGCTGGCACCCTGGTAGGGAAGAATGAATGCCTGTTTGTATTTTAAAGCAGCTGGCAGACAGGAAGGTAGACAGCAGGTTGTAAGATTGTTTTGTTTCGTTTTTACAGCTATATAAAGGCAATAAAGAAAAAATGATGTCATTTTTAAAAATATGCAAAATAAAGATAGACATCCAAATGTTTCTTAGAAGTAGTGCAACTTGGACACACATGGTTTCCAGTTATTTATTCAGGCCAGTAGTGAATTATCTAGAGTCTGTCTGTACCATTTGGTATCTAGTATAGGACGGACCTACAATCTCAGCATTGAGAAACCCAGCTACATTTATTTCTAACATTTCTTATAGCCAAAATCTCACATATATGCCATGAAGTACATGGACTCTATTAATCTAAGATAATGTTTGTGTCACCATAAAAAAAGCTGGAGAAAACCACCCTCCAGAAATAACTACCAATTTCTATGTGGGTGAAAAAGCATATATTGAAACTTGCAGGTCTCTAGTCTAAAATGACATGATGAATCCCGTGCCAGTGGCTCACACAGAAATGAACAGGGACCTCAAGTTATGATTTAGTGAGTGGTATGCTAACATGAAAAATCTCTGTTAGATGAAGTACTCAGGTCTCTAAACTGTCTGTAAATGGGTCTCCAGCAAATTATTCTTTTCTAGGGGTTTCTGGTGAAATCCTAGTTTCAGAAAGATCAGTGAGACTTTTACTATTGTTCATGTCAGTGCATTATCCCTGGCACAATGGATACAGCTCAAGAGATCCTTTTTACATCCTCACCACATAACAAGAGCATACTCTGGCACACTCTGAGCTTCTTAAAACCTTGATGCCCAAGAATCTTACTGCCTGCAAAGTAATCTGGCACTTAGGCCACCGACCTCACCAGCCCTTCCATCCCTCTAGGAGGGAACCAGGGATGTTGCTGCAGGCTGCTGCCATCCCTGGGAAGGGTGAGTGGTGTAGCTGGAGGAGGAAGAGTGAAACCCTTCAGGTCAGTACATCTCAGACTGTGTGTTTAAGGACTCCTTTCCCTTGCTCTTGGATCCCAGCCTGAGGACAGCCAAAGAGGCAGTCCTGGGGTGCCCTGTCTGGCAAGGAATTTAAACAAGCAGCTGTGTTGACTTTCAGCCGAGCATTAGGCTATTTCACAGAACAGAGACGATGAAATCCAAGAGTAAAAAATTCGCGTTTCTGTCAAACCTTAGTCCCAGCCAAAACTTAGCTTCGTGTCAGGTGCCCTCACTTTGCTGGTCCCTGGAGAGGATACCACAGCAACGTGCCTAAGATTGGACCTTACTGATCTGCTTAAAAAAGTAAAAGCAAATAGTTTTGGTTTCAGACAATGAAGTCTGTTAGACCTGCTATTTTGATACTTCCAGATTACCAATTCATTACTGGGTTGAAACAGCCTTGTACAAGCAATCCTGCTTATTTCATGAAGTATTGTGATTGTATTGCTATCAAGTAGATATATGCCTCTTAGCTGGAGCCAGAGACATTACCACTGATGCATAACATGGTCTTAGAGCACAGTGAAGATATATTTTTCTAAGATAAACAAGCAGGAAATTGAACACATTTCTCAAGATCAGATATCTCATCCTTTACGTAGTGACAAAGTAACAACATATACTTCCTGTAGATATCTGTCTACCAAGATGGTTCATCCTGGAGTATTTTGGAGTAGTCATTTGATAATGACATATTTCACTACCATTAGATATTTTCCTGTAGTTGCATCTGTAAGTTATGGTTTTTAGCTTTGCAGTCATGCTAGATGGTACTATAAATCATATCAAGTAGTGGCCAGCCCTGGGAGAAGATACATCAAATGTATTACACGTAAACTTATGCAATCTTCAGGAAAATGCAGGACAATATCCTCATTCCACAGAAATGAATGACAGGCTTCTATGGGGTCAAAATGTCAATTCTTGCTTTCTTTTGCTTTGAAATGTCAAGTTGTAACTTACTGAATGTTTTCTTACTTAGACAATGCTTGATTTTTTTTTTTACTTCAATGTATGTGTATTTATCTGTGTGTGTATTTATGCATAATTTTATCTCTCCTAGATACTGTTTTTCATATCTTCAAAGGACATCAAGGCTGATTGATCTTTAATAAAAACATCCTTGTTCTAATTTTGTTCATTGACATTAAATGGATTAAGACAAAAACTTAGGACATTTTAAACAGTTAAAAAATCTATTTCCCTTTCTAAAAAGTTTGTGGTTCTTTCATTCCACAAGTACTCCAAATCAATTCACTAACTTAGTGAAAAATTTAGTATCCATTGAAGGAATAGAGAAACAATTAAAATTAGCAGTAATTCAGAAAACAGACATATATAAGGAATATTTAAGGCCCTTTGTTTTCCCTTTTCAGTTCTGATTTGTTAAAAAATGTATTTAATTTGAAAGAAGAAGTTATTTAGAGAACTCTCCTTTCTACAATACTTCTGAAATCAATTCTCTGTTCAGCCTCTCCCGGAATAAGGAGAATGTTTACTGATGCAATGAAAATTAAGCTCACTTCTTGAGTTTTATCCTCTGTGTGTAGTGCTGCTCATTTTTCTTCAAGTATTCCAGCCACTGTCTTCTCTCAAGAAATAACTATATATAGTACAATGAAAGCATGAGAATTAATTAGCATAATTTATTGTAAATGTGATTACAATGCTTTTTTTTTAAATTTTGAGCCTGAAAAATTTTTTAATCAAGGGGCAGACTCCTGCTCAGAAAACATAAGGCTCCAACACAGGCTTATTATGCTTTTGCAGACTACCTGAAAACAGTGCAGGCATTCCCAGCGTTTCAGACCACAGGCTGTAAATTACCTCTGAGGTGACTATCTAAAAGAAATTAAAAACCAGATGCATGGTATAAAATTTTTAGAATTTATTTTCATAAAAAAAAGCAAGATTCAGCATCATTTTGGAGAGCCACAGTAAGAAGAATGTCTGCATTTCGTGGTACAGACAAAAAAACCCAAACAGAAAAACAAAACCAAAACACCACTAAATTACATGCAGGAAAAAGCAAACAAATTTGTTGTGAATCCAACTTTCAGCCTCGAATATAAAACTCACCAAACTCAGCTTTTATCTGTGGAGGCTGCAAGTTGTTATTTAATAACCTGTATGAAGTGAATGATCTCAGAAAGGACTCTAAATGATTTGTAATTATATTTCATTTTTAAACAGGCAAATGATATGGAAAGTTCCCAAAAGAAAAGATGCAGGAACTTTGAGTCTGATTCTTGAAGCACAATAACTTGCATGATGGTTTGGCGAACAAGTCGCACACTTCCTTTGGGTGTGTATCAAGGGGACTTCATTCAGTTTTTAAAAGCACCACAGAGTGCACCATGAAATGGGAAGAGGTAAGAAACCCATCAAAAATCCCGGGATTTGGTACTGAATGCAAAAGGTTTGGAGTGCTGCCCACTAAGTATAGGAATAAAGAAATGTATACAGATGAAGAGTGGCCAAGTTTTCTGAGCAAGCAATCATCAGAAAGCACTGCTTAAATTGGAAAGGCACAAATACTCACTGTACTATTGGCTGGAAAATACTTCCACATGTGCATTCAAGCACAGAGTGAAATGTGGGTCCTAGGACATTTGCTTTGTTTGCTCCTTCCGAAAAGACACAAGAGGTTAATCAATAAAGTGGTCTTAATGTTAACAAAATGAAATTCATTAGATGCCTGCATTTGGTGAGGATTGCTGGAACAAGTATGTTCCATGACGCAGGCATCTTTTCAGTCTCTGGTTAACAGAAGTTTTATATAATAGTGTGTTTTCAGGCTTGGGCCAGGAGATCACAGCTGGACAGCACCAGTTCCTAGCTCTTTGAAAGGAGTAATATTTGTGAAATTCCCTCTCCTGGAAAGGCGAGTCCTCAAAATAGCTATGTCTGACTTGGAAAATAGGATTTCACACCTCCTTAAAAGGCATTTAAACAGATTATACTCCAAATTACTCAGAAGAAAGAGAGAGATTCATTTTTAGGATAGGAATGCAGAACCAGCAATAGGATGCAATTTTGTTTAAGATTAGAAAAAGAGATTGGTAGCCAGATACTGGTTTTCAAATTGCCAAAGGAAGCTTAAAACTGAATTTGTTCTTACTCCTAAGAGAGTCGTGGTGAGCTGGGGTTACTGAATGAATCATGCTCTTCATGATGACTCAGAGACTTTGAAAGAGGCCCAGTTTTTAAATGGATGTTGGGATTTTGGTCTTAATAAATAAGGGCTTGTTTTTTATATACAGATAGTGTTGTTGCACCAAAGTTGGAAAAGAGTCCTCTTTCTGGTTTAATGCAGTGTTGTACTGTACATACAAGAGTACAGTTTGTACACTACTATGTAATGAGGCATATGGGATTTACCCTGATGATTTTTTATGTATATTATCTATTTTGTTTTCATTTGTAATGAATGGTATGGTCAAATGAAATGGCAAAGTTCGCTCTGAACATCAACACAGAAGGGTTGAGAAAGAGCAGAGAGGAAAGATAGTATGGAGTTGGAAGAGCTTCTGGAAATTTGCATGTGGATGGCACAGTAGGTGAAATTCTTTCTGTGTTTGCATTCTGGTCCTAATTCCTGACTTAGTTTACTTTCCTATTAGCTGCCAAGGGCCAAATTACTGCTGGTGCTACTGCTACTGCAGTGATCTGCTGCTGCTCTGACGTGCATGTGCACCTCCACGTATTCTGGACATGCACCCCTGAATGGGATGACTTCTGTATGTAGTTTCGTAAAGCACCTTTTCAATTATCTTTAAAAGTGCATTGGGAATAACCCACAAAGATGAATTATAGCTTCCAGTGGTATCATAATTAAGTTTGAAGTCCCCCTCCTGTGTTTTATTACACTGGTATCTCTATGCAGTGCACAGAAGACAGTGCACATCACTTTAAGGTCAGACTATGAAAGGACATTCCTAGGAGCTAAAAGTTATACTTTCCAGATGGAAATTCTGAATTTCAAGGACGGAATTTGGATTTGACTATTCCCCACGTAAAGCCACCCTTGTTTTTATAATTAGACCATACCCCACACTGGACAAAACGTAGTTTCTAGTTCCCTTTCTAAAAGTGGCCAAAACTTTAAATCAACTGAAATTGGTTAATCCCATGAATTTTTTTTTGTTGAAACAAGGAACAAACAGTAGCAGCTGGTAAAATTTTGATTCCAATAGTAAATATTCAAACATCCATCCCAAACCATGTTGGGTCCTAACAATTCTGTATGGGCTACAGAAGGGATATTCACAAAATACTACTTCAGACTAGATCATATTCCTGGATTGTCCCTACAGAAGATAAAGAAGATAGATTAAAGCTATCTGCAGAAGCACCTCCCTCTGATAACTATAAGAGATGTATGTGAATATATTCCTACACTTTTACATTAAATATACTAATACTTTTATATTTTTGCAAAAAACCCGGAGCCATTCCTTCTTGTTATGCTGGGATGCAATAGGTTATAGAGCTGTTTAAACCCCTCAGCTCCAATGAGATCATGGAACAGAATTATTCATGAAGTGTTGGCCTGTCCAGACTGCTTTTTCAACATGAGTTGTACCTAATGAATGTCAAGAGCACTGAACAAGTCATTGCACACGAGAACAGCAAACAGTCCTGCGTCGTTGCACAAGTGCTGAATGCAGATATAAACCCTAAAAGAGATATGTGCTCTGGATAAAGATCTCACCCCTGTAAATGGTTCTTACCTTGGGGATAATAGGGTATATCTCCACTGGAGTTTTATAATTCTCTGTAAACTCAGGGACTTCCCTCCTGGAATAGGTATGGACAGTGCCCATACTGGTACAAAGCCTAGCACCACAACACATCACAAAGGAAATTGCACTGCACTTGCACAGCAGCCTTTACAAGCTAAAAGGCACTGGATCTGCCTCTGCACACACTCTTTTCCTGTGCAGTCCCACATAATCACTGAGGTGGACTGGTCCCTCATTGAGACTAAGCTTCCTTCAGTAGGTACTCTTTTTTCCTTGGAATTATTATTTTTCCTTGCTCCTGAGCTGAGCCTGAGTATCTATCGGAGATTTCAGATGTTCAGAAACCTAGATGGTCCCAAGATTCTTCCACAGAGTAACCACTTGTCTGTGGGCAATGAATGCGCCACGACAGGACTACAGCACAGTCTGGGCATCATCGAAGAAACCAGGAATGTGGTGGATCCACTGGGTGTCACCACACAGCACACATTTGTGTAGCTTTGTCCAGGATGAATAGTACTCTTCCTCTTCCTCTGGTTGCCTGAAATATGGCACTGTCACTCAGGGGTCTCAAAAGTGGCCTGTGCTGACCAAGGAAGGGGACATTTAGCTGGATGGAAACTGGCATAATACTGTTTCTTTCCATAGGAACTGCAGAGGAAAATACCACTTTCACGCTGCAGGAGTCAAGTCTGAAGTGTTTCTTTTCCCTGTTTGAAATCATAATTCCAAACTTGTAAAGAAAAAAAACAGGTCAAATCTTTTAGCCATTATGTTACCTATGAGTCAACTCTCTGTAAACCAACAGCCTATGTATTTGCAAAATTATTGTCACCCTGGGAAATTAAAGTCAGTCCCAATGTCCTGAATGCTTTTAAAATCTGTGGGACATTTACTTGAAAGGAATTGGTGCAGCTGAGCTAAAGATTGTGTTTGAATGACTTTGTATCATTTGCTTTGTCATCTTTGATAGGCTTTAATATTTTTAAAGTTCATTTTAAATCTTTCCAACTGAACCAACAACTAATACAGGTGTTCATTTTATATTTTTCACAATTTTGTTTTATGAGCTGCTCCTGAATTGGTCTTTTCAATGGATTTGGATGTCACTTAATTCAGAAGAACTAGTCAGTGATTACGCACACTCACAAGATTTTGTTTCTGCTTCCAGTTCTATTGTATGAATTGTTCAGTAATGAAGCATGAACTACACTGTGTTTGGCACAATTTAAAATTTAATTTTTTTTAATATCTGAGTATTCTATACCTATTTCCTTTAGTTTGTAAGTGTTCGGTCCTGTAAATTTTTACTGTCTAGAATATTAATGCAAAATATATAAGACACAAGAGATTTGAAAGTCAAAAACAATTACAAAAAAACAGTCAAGTTTTAATTTTAGCAAGCCCCACGTTGTAAAGAGAACCAGGGCTCACAAAGTGGGTGCAATTCATGCAGCACTGGTGTACAATATTTTTCTTATATTTGTATACAAAAGGTACACTGGAGTCAATACTTTCATTCAGTTTTTAAATCATTCATTCCTAATGTTCAGGAGTCCTTCAGAACGGATTTTCATTGTGCTCTTACACCGACTCCATGAAGTGGCAAGTGGCACAGAGAAAGAGTTGGGTCTCGTGACCCGCTGTGCCCACAGGCAGGCACCGGCTCTCGGCACCGCACTGCTGGGCGCACTGAAACCGCCAGCCGGGAGGTGAAGTGCTCAGGGCACTCCTCCACAGCCTTGCCACCCTCTCTTCCTTCCAAATCCTCTCAGCTGTGCACATCAGGTCCTGAACTTAGCTGAGCTGACTGGGACTCAGGGAATGAGGCAACGAGAAACCAAGGACTAACTGGAGGGAGCAGGCAAGCAAACCAAACAACAGCTCCAGCTGAATCCTCCCACAGTCCACACAACCTGGAGCAAATTAAAGAAGTCAGCGATAATCCTTCTATTGGACACCAACATCCACATGCCCAGAAAAGAAAATAAATCCAAACAATTCCAGACTTGACTGCTCATAATAGATCTTCCAGCCCCTCTGCTGGGTCTGCTGTGTGTGTAGGCTGGAAATGAACAGACACATTCAGGCTTAGACAGAACATACCAGGGAGGCACACCACAGATAAACAACAAGAGGAATCTCCTGCTTTGTAAATAGCTTGAAGTGCTTTCAATTTAGACAAAAGACTCAAAAGCATGCTTGTGATGGGATTTCTTTACAGAGAAGTTTATTTCTGTTCTTCAGCACAGAACCAGCAACAGTGGGTTTGGTTTTCACACATCTCATTTATTTGGTCTAAAATGATGGAAACATTTCTTACAAAGGAAAAGCTCTAGTAACAGTTTAGTGGGCCTTGAATGTAATTTTATTTCCTTAAAGAAAATCCATATTTTAAAGACCCATGTATGATGCTCTGATGCCTGGTGTGTCTCCTCAGATAAAATCTTCCCAAGAAGCACAAGGATTGCTTTGTGCAGCATTGACATGTCACCTAGGTTCTAGGGGCTAGGTAAAAAGTGGGGATGAAAGGAGGTAATTTCAACTAAATTATATTCTTTTGAAAAGGGCTGGCCATGACTGCTGAAGAACTGTAGACACTCCAGCCTTCTCTGCCTCTCTTCAGGAGCACAGCCCCAGCATACTGTTCCACAGCCAGCTGCAGGGGAAAGGAGCTATTATCCAAACTACACAGTGCACAAGAATACATTCACGCATCACTGAGAAACACTTCGAGCAATATGCAGACATATGTACTCTGTTCTGGCAGAGCTGATCTAAGTGCCTACAGCAAGCTGTGAAACTGGGAGGAGGTTTTTGATTTTTTGGAAAAGAATACATGATTTCCATAGCGCTGAATGGTAAAAAACCAGCATTAACAGGATAGGTTATTTAAGTAAAGGAGGATTTCAGACAGTGAAGTGCAATAAATAAACCACTGGCAAAATGTGGTCTATCTGGAAATGTTTAATGTCCCTCCTTCCCTTTCCCAAGTGCACTGTAACAGGAGCCTCAGACTGTCAAGAGCAAGGTTGGATATTTAAATATCTCTACACCTTATTTTTGGTCAGGATGTTTAAGCTTCGCTAAACCCTTAGTGCTCCAGTAATTTGTTCAGATCGACCAAGTCGCCTTGCCAGGAAAAAACAGTTGCTTCAGCACATTTTCAGAATACTTAAATCAACACCAGGTGAATACAATACTCCAAACAGGTAAGCATCTTTTCACCTGAGGTGAAATGCCATTAAACTGATGTTCTGTCAATGACAGTAAAATCCAGATTCTAGCCCCAAACAGAATGCCTCTCTCAGTGCAGACAACTATACCTCATTGAGAGGAAATTGGTGAGGTGACCAAGTGGATAATCAGTCTCCATGTGGACATTTTCCTGAGGACCTGTGAACATTTGTAAGTATTTGGTCAGACAGAAAAGGCCACCTACTTCAGTTTAGTCTCTGATGTTGATAATATGTGATTCTCAGGGAAAAGTAAAATCAAGGCATATGATGGTGTTTCCTTTTCCCTATTTCATCTTTTCATAGCATGCTCCTTAGAAATTTCTTGAATCAGAGGAAGCAGCTTTGTTTATAATGGCCCTTCACGGATTGCATCTTCCTAAATCCAGTGAGTACAATTGCATTATGTATTTACATTTGCACTTATTTTCTCCATGCTGATCTGATGGAGATCATATCATCCTTCTGAGACCAATGGACTGGTGGAATCTACTCTTCATATCATGCTTTTTAAGTGAATGATGTTGACCTTTCAAGAGGTCTGAACAGGGAAATTTTCCTTTGATGTGTCCTTCCCCAGTTTGAATGGGGAAATGCAATGCTTATAGTAGATGCAATAGCATTTATTTCATCTGTATGGATCCCACTGCCACCTGTAGCTGCTGTACATTTGTATATGACATGACTTTAGTATCACATAGTGAAACAGCTTTTCAGGGTAAATTCTGATAGGTCAGCAGACGTAGTTTGCTTCCTTCTTTCCACTATTTTTTAGTTGTAAGTGATTTTCTCTCAAGTGTGGAATAGAGTGGGAATATCTCTTCAAAGCTTCTGTGACACTTTATTACTAACTACTCAGTCAGCTCAGTCTTTCTGGATTTAAATCCAAACTGTAAATCTTCATTGCTGAGTGAAAAACCTGAAAGAGTGATGACCAGAACATCAGTACTAGTATATTAACACTAGACATCTCAGTCTATCTGCTGCCTGATGATGCATATCCCACAATTTTCTACTGTTCTCAGAGCTCATTCTTGAAACAACAGCATCATTTGAAAATTACACTAGGCTGACTCGTTATACGGAGTGTCCTTTTGGACCTTTGAGACATCACCAGCAGAGGAGAAATAAATTTCTCTATCCAAAATGTTGTGGAAGGAGTTTGGACCCGTGATATTTTCACAGCCCTGCATTGGCTTTTACTAATCACTGTTGCTTTGTGCTCATGATCTGGAGGGTCCTCTGAGGAGTTAATTTTATTCAAGAGAAGGATTGAAAAATTAAGCTAGTCTGGATTTAAACAATAATGCATGAGTTCCATTTTTAAACTCAAATTACAAACCCAGATTTTCTGTTTGATCATTGTGCAGTGGAGCAGATAGTACACCAATTCTCCAAAAGAGAATACCAGTGATAGAGCAAGCCACATGCTGACCTCCTCCCCTAGCTAACCTCTTCTTTCTTCCCTTTTATCTGCCCCCAGCATGTTGCCAGAAAGTGGAATGAAATGTTTTAGGCATCTTTTAAACCCTGGTTACTTTCTGAGAATGTTTTGGCCCCTCTATATTGATTAATGAAACAAACAAACAAAAAAAAAATAGTAACCTTTGCTGGAAATCAGAGAAAATTTGGATGAAATTTTGATAGATAGGGAAGACATGTTTTTACAGGCATTCTGCAGAAATTTTAAACTCGTCAGAGGTCGACACTGGTAGGTAAGAAAAGTGACCATTGCAACAATATGTGCTTTACCTGTTTCTGAACTACGAGGCTCTCTATTTTTCCTGGTATCTGCTCTTAAAATATTAAAATCATCAGCATGGCAAGACATGAAGCATTTGAATAAGCTGGTCTTTAGGAAACTCAAACCTTGCTCACAAGCCAGAGATTGCTCTCACACATTTAGGTGAAAACCATTTGGTAAGACAGCCAGATTTCTGGTGGTCTTTAGCCAAAGTCAATTTATTTTTGTTTATTTTATTGCAGGAGCAGTAGCTTCTGAAATTTAAATGAAATAGATTAAACTGTAATGTGCTTCAAAACAAATATTTGGGCAGTGTCTTCACCTCTCTGTGTTTTTTTTTCCTATTACTTCTGTCTCCTAGTATGTATGCATGTTGGTCTTTCACAAGGCAGGCAGTAGGGGCAATGTGAGGAGATTCCTGGTCTTCAGAGATTCCTTTTCAAGGAATCCCAATACTCAAAAAACAAAGCGTTGAGATATTCTTCCCAATTTACAATAATTTCCCAATTTTGATAAAAATATTCCCAGTTTCAACCTCAGCCTTGTTCTAAGCATTCTGTCTCTCTGTAAAATGTTTGGAATTCATGTACAGATCAATTAGCGTTAGTTACCTAATTTTTATTTTTCCACAAATGCGAATAAAGAATTCCATACAGAGCTTTAAATTCTACCTTTATTGAATTCATCATAAGATTTATTTCTTCTTTTTACTGAAAGTACAAAATATTTCCTATAATTTCTCCCTAGAGTAATAAAACCCCAACAAATGCTTCCAGTGTTCACCTGAAGCACCCTGCTCTGAAGACTTATTGGTAACACCCAAGTCCCTTTTACTTGAGAGTCCAAAGGAAATATAGCTGAGCATTGCACAGCCTGTTGTCTTTCCAGAGTGAAACAGGGACATGAATCTCTATTTCGTGGCCAAGCATGCTGCAAAGTGTATTTTTATTTCAATGTAAATTCAACCTTAGGTGTCTATTGAATATACACTCTGATGCTGGTCCTGGCATGCTCCTGGCACACTCTCCTGGGCATCTTCCTACATTTTTGCAGTATAGTAGTAGATAGTGCAACACAACACAAGCAGATTTGTAAAGCAAAACATTAATTGCACGAATGCCTGCTGTCTGCAAGACACATGGGAAGGTATTTCAGTTTGGCTCTACTCCAGTCCCACGGACCAAAAAACTATCAGCAACTGATGCACATTATGTGTACTTCTGGAGAACATCTTCCAGCTTGGTATGATCAGAATGAAATCCAGTTCATGTGCTCTGACACAGCTTATGGACCAAAGAACAGCAAGTAGGCATGTTAGAGACACTTGGCTTAAAGCACACTTCTGACATTAATGTAGGCCTACCCTAAGGCAGCTGAGAAGTCTAGGGTTCTCTAGTCAGTGGAGCATTCCTTCTCTAGTCAGTGGAGTGGAGATATTTCAGAGTGCAGTTGAGATCTTGGGAAGACTTAATTGCTATTCTAAGAGGCCTCTTTCTTTCCAGCTAATGAGTGGAACTTGACTGCTTCAAACAGTCAGCTGAAACTTGGCGTGATGTCAAAGACATTCCTACGGCTTGGAAATGAAATTTTATAAAAGACTAAAAATAAGAAACAGGATAAAAGAGAAAAATGGACCTTTCAATGCAGAATTGATGCTAACTGTCTGCTTTATCAAACTTCTCTGTAGGAATCTGCACTTGAAGAATGGTCCTCTGCCAGGATCAAGGAATAGCATATGCTTACAGCTGCAGTTCTCTTTGAAGAGATTTAGAAGCCAATACAGAAATAAAAGGACACCCATGACACCAAATATAAATAATGAGTTGTGTAAATAAAATATTTGTCTTTCTTCTTTGAGTGAAGTTCCAAAAAGTGGATTCTTGCTGTTAGCAAAAATTGAGAAGCGTCAGCAACTCTATTAGCAGATCTCTTTGTTTGGTGATTTCTTTTTTTAAATGGAAACATTTCAAGTACCATAAATTGTTTGAGAAACAGTAGGAAAGATTTTGGGGTTTTGAACAATGCAGTCTATTTAGCCAAACATAGCTAATGTAGTATAGAGACTACAACTGGAAACAACTGTTAGTCATGCATCAATTAGCCTTGTTTTAAGACTGAACATAACAGACAGTTAAACTACCTAAATTAATCAGAGTGGTAAGCTGAAAACAGGTCTTCAAATTGTATCTTCAAATTGGACTCAGAGACTAGGACTCATCTATCAGATGAGGTTAGGCACCTGAAACAATCAGGCACTGGAGCACAGCAGGACACCTGCATTTCATGTGACAAGATCATTCTCAGACATGACACTCTGTGTGTTCTCCAGCTGTCCTTGGAAAGAAGAGCATGCCCTAGCCATGTAGGTACACTTTTCTTGATGAAGTAGAATAGGAAGGAACAGGATAAAACAGCTTTCTGAGATCTGGTGACAATACTCCTTAGCTTTCCAAATGACTGCTAAATTCCTGACACAACTCAGGAAAAAGGCCCAGGAAACATGTATCAGGAGTTACATACGTTGGTATACTCAGAAGCACGTTAAAAACAGTTTACATCAGGAGAATATTTTTTTTCACCTTTTCAGTAATGTACACCACTTCTCATCTTCACTGTATGTCCTCTCCTTATCCTTATATTGCTCTGTCATTCATTGTCACAGTCCAAATGTTCAACAAGTCCATGGCCTGCTGAGGACAAGAGGTATTTCTACTGTCAATGTTCAGTCTAAACAGCCTTATCTGAGAAGCCTAAGAACCTAAGGTGGAGGAGGGCTTCAGAGTAGAATCTCCTCCTAAGCCATGTCTTCAGTATACCACACCTTGTGATCCCATGCATCAGTTTAAATATTCAATTTTCTTTCAGGTCCTGCCTCAGGCCTCCTAGAATTCATCCATTCATTTTCCCTCCCTTGTCCAGGTTCTGCCTGAAGCAAGCCTTAATAATCACTTCCTTAAAGCATCTCAAAGTATCTCTAGCTCTTGTTTATTCTTCTTATGGATACCATCTAAGCCTTTCTGCTGCCTCTCACCAACCTACCTGCCTGATCATATACTAAATAATGTGTATTGTGAAAAACTCTGCTCCTGCCCTGCCTTCCACTTGAGCCAGGACAAACACAGATGGCATCACTAATTAGCTTCTCACAAATGAAGAAGACTGCTTCAGAAGAGCTGGTTTTGGGGTTTTAAAGACACTACATGTGCAATTTAGGTGTCTAAGAAGCAGGGCATTCGAAGGTCATAAACACCTAGACACCTGCACTATGGATGTGCAGGACAGGTGATCTGTGTACCTAGAGACTTTTAGCATCTAATTTTAGATATCTTAATAGACAGTAGGAATTTGCAAAAGCTATGAAGTCGACAATGGATAAGTAGATGCTCACACCATCTCGGGAGGAAGCCTAATTTGACCAGATGAATCCCAGCCCTTGAGTCAGAAGCAGAGTAGCAGGAGATGAAAAAATTAATTCAGAGTTTACATCTTCACAAACTCCATAAAAGTATCCCAAGTGATTTGTCTACTGTTCGAATGTTCTCTACCAAAAATTGTGCGGTTGTGCAGAGATGTTTAAGTGATTAGGGGAATGAACATTGTTTTCTCCTATTTTCTGTGGCTGATGTTGAAGCCAGAAATCAGAGGTGGAGAAGAACCACAAAGCGTGTTAAAAATAATTAAAAAAAAAATACTGAAAATGAAGCAGCTTGGCATTCAGCCTTTTAGTTTCCAGAGTTTAAAAATACAATAGTTCGGCAGTGTGTGAAAGCAAAAAAAAAAAAAAAAATTTTTAATCACCTTTTAGAGTCTTAGTAGTGTATTTTTAACTTGACAGTGTAACTTGCCTGTCTTCCCATGGTACTTATAAAAATATAAAACATTTGTTGTTTTAGCCAAAAGTACTATATAAACAAAATCCAACAAGTGTATTGAATTAGAATGATAGACTAAAATAATGGGCTCACTTGATTACATTTCCATTTCACAAAGCAATTCGCATTTGCTACTAATATGCTAAAATTTGTGCCAGTCAAAATAAGCTTGACTATCACAGCAAGAGAAAATTGTCAAAACACACAACTCAATTCCTCTCTCACTCATATTAATTTTATGCTGGAATCACTTATTTTTAATTTTTTTCCTTTTTTTTTCTTTTTCCCTCAAGATGTTTTTGACATGTTAATGAGCACAAGAGACTACTTGGGTAGTTCTTCTTGAGAACTTTTTGAGTATCAGTCACAAACAACCCATTGAATTTAAAGAAGAGTCTTGGGACAGTTCCAAATACCTACTAGACCTACTTTACTTCTAACGCTTTGCTTTTCCCCAGCAGTCCAGGAGCTATTATCTTTCCCACTGGTCAGAAGATCACAAAGCACACACACACACAAAATTAAAATCTGTAGCTTGAACTTATGTCCTGTGGGGTTTTTTGGCTTGGAGAGAAAAAGAGACTTGCTTAGTCTTCTCACTCACTCAACATGAAAAATGAGAGCACAAAGTGCCTTCCTTTTCAAAAAAGTGTATATGTGACCGACCTTTACTGTTATCCTGCACTAACTGCAGACTCCTGTCCATGCAGGTAGCAGCAGGCATTTTTGTCCTGCGTGGCTAGTCGTTTACACAGCATCCTTTCTTCCTTTTATTACTGCTGTACTTTCAGTACAGGCATTTCTTCCATTGACTGACTTTGGGCAATGATTGTGGTCTATAGCTGATTGAACATTAATCAAACATCAGCGACACCATTAACTCATTCTTAAACTGGCTCCATCTCAAGTTTTCATCCTCCCCTTTGCAGCGATCCTTAATATGTTACCTTTTTAAACATTTTCTTATTAAGCAGAGTTATGCTATTCTGGGTGACTAGAATGCTCTTTACTACATTCTTTAGCTTTGAAAACATTTTGCTTCACCTTCAGTTATGGCTTTTCCCACCAGATTATAATACACTGGTGTGCATGTATGTATATATACGGTAAAGTCAAACACTAAACAACATTAAGTCTTCAGCAAAAAAAGGTAACATTCAAACTAACTAATCAGATAAGCTAAAATACATGCTGTCCTGACAGAGGGACATCAGATAACAATGCACTTAAAAACCTGAGATCAGCCTGAGGGGCTAGCTAAAGATTACAAAAAAGTGTGGTCATCTTGGACCACTCCTAAAAGTGCTGTGCTCAACAGATGACAGCTCAGCCAAAAGATTAGCAAACAATTGACACAGTCAACAGTCTCTGCAGAGCTACACTAACATGCTGACGGCATTTCCTACCCTGAGCCTCGGGGAGCAGGATGTTTCACTGCAGAATCAGTGCATGGGAAACAGGTCACTGAGGAGCAAGTATATACCAAAATGGGTTTGATGCTTAGTTTGCTAATGTTGAGCAACACTTAAACAATATCATCTGAAAGAATATTTTCATTTTGTGGGAATGTTTTTGCAAGAAGGATTTCTTCTCTCTGCAAACAATTATGAAAAAAAGAGATACATAGATTTCTGACAATTTTTGTCAATATGCATTTTTTAATGAGGGTTTTTTGTTGTATTTTGTTTAAATTATCTTTTTACTTTCTTATTTCCACCCAACACTGAGATATAAAAATCTTGACTGATAATTGATGCATATCAGAAGCAGCAGTATGTATTCAAGAGGAAACTCAGCTAACACAGACTGTTTCAACTTCTCTTTTTCCCTTGCAGATGACATGTCTGAACAGGAACTGATAATTGCAAACTGATTAAAGTCATAAATGAAGTCTAAAGGAGAACCAAAAGACAATTACATAGGATACAAGTTTCATCTTTTATAAACTTAACTGCCATTACTATTGGAAGCAGTTATTTATCCACAGCAAATGAAGACTAAGTGTCGACTTTGTCTGGAATCCAATGTCAGAAGAAATGAACAGATTTTGCACAAGCTAGTAGTTTTCTCCAATAGATCACCACTGGGATTTTCAAAACACCTAGACATCTTCCCTGACTGCTAGCAAACTGAAGGATGTTAGGCTCTTCCCTCTATGATAAAATAACAGCTTTTACTTGTTTTGAATACCCCAGAGGAAAAAAAAAGAAAAAAAAGCTAATTAATTCCCAACAAAATATTTTTATTGTGTTTCAAATCATATTATTCAGCATCTTTTAAGAAAATGTTGTTTCTTTGTGATTCAAGTGTAAGACATTCAGCTTGCCATATGAACAGGCAAGCAGCAACAAGGGGTTGGAATGGAGAATTGTCGGAGAACTAAGTAGTCTGACAAAAGAGGCTATTCCACATATATTATTTTTTTTTGTCAAATCAAAATCACAAGGTACAAAGTGAAGTAAGAAGACTGGGACTGACAAAAAATGGCTGACTGTCTTTCGGTGAGAGATATGGGCAAAGAACTGCTAATTACCCACAAGGCAGTGAAAGCTGAACCTGGGGTAGGCAGACAGGTCCACAGCGATGATCCTCGTCGTCCTCTGTTTCAGGGTCTGAGCACTAGCCTGCAGGAAGACAGGTCGTGGCATCATGTTGTAACACACAATATCTCACTGGGTGGTCTCATTCACAGGTGGAAAAGCTGGTGTTTTCCTCTGTGCTTCTCGCTGCCATTATCAGTGCCTCATCAGCTCTTGGGTTTTGTTTGTTTGCTTTGAGCCACTCGTGTGGTTTACACTTTGTTATCCTTTACAAGGTAGTTTCTTAGAAATACATTAGACTAATGGTTTCAATATTCAGAGTGTTATTTCCCTCTGAGTTGGTGGTCATGCCTGTATCTGGCTTCACTCCTTCAGAATTATGAATGGGGATGTTCACCTGGACTTGGGAGACCAGAACATATTTTTCCCCCTACCCTTGCCCCAGAAACTTAGCAAGTAAGAAAACAACAGGACATGGACAGCCAAAGGATGGGCTAGTGGGAAGATTGCCAGTGATACCAGGATATCTGGCCTGCCAGCAATCCACCCAGCAGGCTAAGATGGTGCTGCCAGGCTTGGAGTCTTCTGGCTAGGCTCCCTGTTTTTGGACGTTGACTTCCAGACTTTGGACATGCTTGGTTTTCTGATCATTGAAATTCCACTGTTACAAAGGTCTTGGGCTTAAGAACTGCTTGGAAAGGCAGAAATAAAATAGTGCTTGACTTTTTAAATGTGAACAATTCTTTTTGCTTTTTTGTTTGTTTGTTTGTTAATGGGGCTGAGAGAGAGAGAGCAAGAACATACTTCCTTTTTTAAATAGGGCTCTTTTTTTCTTCATTTTGAAAATTCCTTTGAAATAGGAAGTTTAGTTTCTCAAACTACATGTCCTATCATGTTTTATTCTTAACAGTAAATTCTGAAGAAAAAACTCTTAGGCAGAAACTTGAACACAGGAAAACACAGAACACTGTGACAGTTAGAACATACGTCCATATCTGATGCATTCCAGATTTACTCATGATCCTATTTTTCATGGATCTTGAGCAGTATAAATATTTGATTTATGGATGTGTGTCCAAGGTTACTAAACAAAGTGCTTAATACATTGGCAATGCCTTGGGGAAAAAACATAAAAAAGAAAGACTGTCAAATCCCCAGAGTCCTGTAAGTCAAAATTAATTAATAGGTTTTCAGGACAAGACTTCTTACCATTAGAAATTAAAAATGAGATCCAATTCTTAGTTTAAAAAAAAAAAAAGTGAAAAAAAATGTAGGGGTTTCTGAACTGATACAGCTATTTTAAGTCTTATATCCACCGTTACCCCAAGAGAAAGCAAAATTAGGAAAAACGCAAATTCTCTAAGCATGAAATAACATTTGGAAGACTATCATGTCCATTCTTTTCTTGTTTCTCCAACACATTGCTCACACAAACACAAACACTTCTTTTCAAATGCATCTTCAGCATTTGATCTTAGAAAGTCTTTTCTTAGAACAAGGCATTATCAGGTGCCAGGTCAGGAAATAAAATACAATAAAAGTGAATTACTCTTGTCGTGTTCATAGAACATGAGCAAAATACAGAATAAAAAGTTGGAATTGGCAAGTAAGTTTGGCTTCAAAACATCTAAACTTTCTAGCAGGTATCCAAAGCCAGAGAGATATTATTTTATACATGATACCAACATAAGAAAACATTGCATTGTAAATGCCCTCAGGAAAACACAATTCTTAATGGTTGCACATACATTTTGCTCTCAGACTGATTATTTTAGTCACTCATAGGTCCAAAGAATCTGGATCTTGGAGATATGATCTATGTCATTCAGAGGGGGGTGAATAGGTTCAAACCAACGTCTGTTTATTTCTTAGTGTCCTAATTTGCAGGCTGACTGGGAACAAGAGCAAAGGGCAGAGATCCCTATGCTCTTCCTGAAGTCACGCACAATGTTACACTCCTCCTTGCTTGCATTCAACCTCCCTGAATTTCACCAGCCTCTATCCATCCCTCGCTTACCCAGACTATCTGAACGGCTTCTCCACAGTCTCCCTTCCTCCCTGGGATCAGCTGATACCCTTACATCCCTCTACTTTCTCTCCCCTGCACTGCAGTAAGCCCAGATTTGCTGCTGGAAGCTCCCTGACCTGTGCACTGATGGCACATCCTACAGGGATTACCTGCCCACACCTGTGCACCTGTGCCAGCGAAACAGCTACAGGTGTGCAGGCACATTGCACCTTCCCTCAACTCTCCAAGTGTCCATCGTGCATTTATAGTAGGTCCAAATGGTGCAGGCTTTAATATCTACCTGGTGAAAGTTTTCCTTGCGTTTGTTGGGAGTTTACGAGCAAGATTTTGAGAACTTGGTTGCCTAATTCTTTGCGATCTTGCTCAGTAGATTTCTGATTTACACAAGGACCTTGTGTAAAAGTGCAGTTCTTAAAGTCAATTACATTAGAGTATCTTTTCTTGCGGGGACACCAGATCGATCTCAGCCTGTTTTATATTGATTTCTTTACTTGCAGAACTCAAATCAACATTGCTAGCTCCAAATGAGTTCAAGCATGTCTGCGTGAGGCTTTGCAAGGATGTAACATGCCGGGTGGAAGCAAAGCAAAGACAAAGTGAGAAGCAGGGCAGTGCTTTTATCTATTTACTACAATTTGATTTTGAGGGAAGGGGAGAGGAGAGTGCGACTATGAATCTGAAGAGGAAATATACTTCCTCTACTGCACGGTCAAGGTTTAAACCTTAAGCTTGTATCTGTGGGCAGTGCTAGGAAGATCTTTTCTTTCATATGCTATTCCATTACCCCTGTGAAATAACTTAAAAATAACAGCTCAGTAAGCTCAAAGGCATCTTGTAAAGACATTTGAGAAACTAGTCATTGATACAATTAGCACAATAAATAGGGTTCAAGATGATTAAAAGTAAGGACTCTCCTCTGTCATGCAATGACACAGTGCACAGCTCTGGTGTCACAGAAAAATGCAAGAGACAGTTTCCAAAGCCTGCAGCGCTTCAGGAAGGTGAGACAAAGACTCTATAGGGCTCTTTAATTGCTTCCACCTCCTAAAGCACCAGTTCAGCATTGTAAATTAGTGCAAGCAACAGGAAGGAAACCAAAACTAGCTCCATTCGACCATTTAGGAAGTGAGAGAAATTAATGGCACCCCCAAACTCTGGGCATTGATCTTTGACGGTGCCAGTATAGCTGTTTTGGAGGAGAGAGGTAGACTGGTACGAGGCAGACAGGCAGTCCAGGCACTTTTTGTGACCAGTCAGCTAGGATGGAAATGATAAATAGACAAGTTCACACCCTGAGGGTTAATTAGTTATTTTATTTACTCTTTACATTAAAAACTGTGAAAATTAAAAGTGACTCAGAGCTTCCAAGCACTGTAGTAATATGGCTGTTTGGGTTCTGTGATCATTTGGATTTAATGAGAACATTTCTATGAAAGACACAATTCAGTCAAGGGGCAGCATGCTAAGCCAGCCTGACCTGGAGGGATCAGTCATTTACACTGCTGCTGGTTCCCAGCACAGGCACAGGGAAGTCACTGTTAAGGCTTTTCATGAGTTAGTATTTACACTGCGCTGCAGCTTGAACACGTTCTGGACCACTTTTAAAAAATGATGGCACAGACGCCCATGTCTGTCTTTGAGCACAAACCAGTCATCATGGTTGCCTAAAATGTTCTTCAGTCAATATCGCCGCTTGAACTAGAGCCATGCTTTGCCCTTCGTCCTGTCGGTCAGCATGGGTGAAGAAGCACAATGTTTTTTTCTCCAAGACCGGAGCCCTTGCACCACATTGCTGCCCTTTTCACACTAACAGAGGCAGGTAAAGGCTGCCAGCAGGTGCTGCAATTGCTCTCAGCCGCAGAAGTCTCCTGGAAAAGACCTGTCTCTGCAAGCCTTGGATCTGTACAGCTGGCCGACATCAGCCTGGTAATGTACATGTACTGATGGGCCTGTCTGACAGCCAAGTGCTAATTAAGGCAGCCTGTAAATTATGAGCTCTGGCTTGCTCAGACGGCAGGTATAAATCCAGTCTGAATGAAAGAGTTGTGCAACCAGGAAGCCACAAATGGACCTCAGGTCACAGGACCCTGCATACTCCACCAGGTCATACCTCTTCACCCCTTTGCCAGTAAATCCATCACAGAGGGTCTTAATACAGAGAAAGGTGCAAATTCATCATCAGACTTCCCTAGAGCATCTTAACAAAACAAGTTTCCTTAGAGCCACAGCAATATTAGGAATTTTTTTAACTATAAAGTACTGATACAATAATGAAAGCTTTGTGATGAGCCAGGAGGTGTTAGCTATTGCCTGCAGGTGCGTGGGATGTGAAGTCCATTCCACAAAAGTCAAATGCATTGAGTCTGAGTATGCCTGCTTGTGTCTTCCTCCTTATTTTGATACTGTCTTTGATAGGTTAAATAAAAAGAATTAATTAAAAGACAAGATTTTTTTTTTTAACCATTTTGTTTTTTCTAGTAAGTAAACCAGTCTTGTACAGCTAAACTCTGGAGTAATTAAAGTAGCCAAACCCTTCAAAAAAGCTCCACAAAACAGAGCAACCAGGAGCTTCCAGATTTCAACATGCACCATTGGATATATCTCGGTTCCATCTCACAGTGAGACCTGGGAATGCACCTTATCATTCCCCATGTCTCGGCTTTAATAGGAAAGAAGCCCAAATGTGTGAACTAGAATGAGCCTGCAGTATATGCCAGTAATTCCCTCTGCTGATGTGCTCCTCAGACTACTGCAGACACGTGGGTATATGTTCTTGATGCTGGGACCCTAATTCCCTACCTACACCTCACTCCAGCAGAAACCAGCACTGACTCCAGATAAATTTATCCTGTCCACTTACCACAGCAGTTCATTCTGCATCCCCTAATGTCCTGGAAGCCATAGTATGCCTCATAAAAGGCTTATATCTGGCTCCAATGAGCCAATTTTTCCAGGACATTGTTCTGCTGAATCCATTCCCTGATTAGTTCTCCACACTACCTCACAAACATGAATGCCAAGTATGGGATAGTGAAAAGAAGCTGTGCTCATCCTTTCAATGGACTTGCACTTGCTGTATAAAAGTGACTGGGGAAACACAGATTTCACCTAGATGTAGTGAAATCAGACCCCTAAATTTTGAACACAACCATTGTGTCCAGTGAAATTGTGCACAAATGTAAAGATATTATTTTCAAAAATGTCACTGTTCCCAGAAGCGAAATTGTTTTAAGCACCTTGAGGTTCACAGAGTTGTAAGCAGTGTCTACTGGGATTATCTTCCAGGAATCATGATTTTTCTCTCTGTCACCGTCATTTCTGATACCTTATTTGCCCTTTTAAGGGACTAAATACATTGCTAAAAATTGGCTTTTACTAGCTGTTGGAAATCAAAGGGCTCGTATTCTCACAGATCTGAAAGTGAAACATTTGCTCCAAGTGACAATATGCATTGGTACTACCAATGATTAGGCAGCTGACTGCCTCTGAAACAAGCCGAGTCACTCATGAAACCCCCACCTCACTCACTAAGTCTTAGGAAGTGCTTTTCCAGTGTGTCATCCTAGAAAGTGTTGGGTAAAATAACTGTTGGCAGACAGATCAAATGTGGTGGTAAGGCACTGACATCAGTCTGAGCCGTGTAGCGTGGCCACCTCCTCCAAAAAGTCCTGAAAGGGAACAGTTACTACTGCTGGCATTAAAGAAAGAGGAGAAGCCTTTTATTCAGGCTGCACTGAGGGTCTCTTAAACCTTATAAGTGGTACATAAGTGTGTTTGGGAGAGAAGGATGCACTACTGTGGAGATTGCCATTTTAAACGTCTTTTTTTCCACTGTAGAATTAAGTCTGCAAAGTCTGGGCAGATTCAGAGGAAGAAAGACCTGTGTGTATCCTAAAAAAGCTCCTAGCTTTAACATTTTTCTTGGCATGTACTTTTTGTAGCTAAACCAGTCATTTAATTCATCTGTAATCTGGAGAAAGGAGGAAAAAAACTGAAAGTGTATTTTAGTGAAGGTAAACAACTAAACTTTTAGAAGGAGAACCTGAGAGGGGGTACAGGGGAAAAAGAGCATGACTGAATGTGGTCTTGCAGTGTGCATTCACAGGACACAGGGAAAAAAGAACAGTGACAACACCATGAGCTGCAAAAGGAATCCAAAAAAAATGTGCTGAGAGTTCCTGCTCTGTTTCCAGCAGTCACAGCAAGACAGATGCAGCTCTAAGAAATTTTGGAGGTGTGTGAGTTCTAATTGATAAACCTAATGAGCCAGCAAGGGCAATGGAGCAGCTGAGAAGAACTGGTGATGCTATTTATAACCTTAATGATGAATCAGAAGGGAGATACTGCTCCATTACTGTAAATATATATTGATAAGCGAATGCATTTTTTCCTTCTTGCACCCTGTTTAATGACAAAACATACTCTAATATACCTAAAAAGATCACTTATTCCAGGGCAGACCTACAAAATTCTTGAGTAATGGATTTCATTCCATGACAATTATTGGAGAATCAATACAATTTTATTAAGAGATCCTCAAACAACTAAGCTTACTGCCAGAATACTTAAATTCACACTGCAGAAGTCTACAGCAGTGCTTGAAAACATTTAGAGGCTTGCAGTAGAGTCTGAAAAACACAGTTGTTTAGAGTGTACAACCTTGGGTTGTAGGGTTCCCAAGAGTGTGGCTGGCAATGTGCCACAGACATCTCCACAGAAGCCTGGCTCAAGCAGGTAACACAGACAGACATTCTCCAGAGCTACTTTTTTCTTGGCAAGCATTAGCCTGTGCTACTTCAAGGAGAAGTGAACATATAAAGTCAGTAAGGCAGATGTCAGTATGAGCTCCTGTCAATTTCACCCTGCCTTCACTCACTGGAGGACTGTCTGCAAAAGACAGATGCATAAATGTGCAAACTGTTATGATTTTGAACATTCCTTTTTTGAAAGGAAATCTAATCTTGAAAAATACTTACTGCTTTTTTTTCTTTCTCTTCTGAAACCGTCACAAATACGGTAGCAGAGGGGAGCAGATCTTGGCGGGGAGAAAACAGAGGGAATCTCTTTCTTCCCCTTGTGAATTCCAAGTCCTAAAACACTAGAAAGTGCTAAATATGTTTAACCACTGGACAAAGTGTTTTATATTTTAAATTAATTCCAGTTGATTTCTTGTGCTTTATACCTATTTTTTTTTTCCTGGTTAGACACAGTGTTTACCACAGTTGCTTCAGGACAGAAAGTGTGTCCTTTCGTGGTCCAACAGTCCTTAATTTTCCCCCTCATTTCATGCAACTTTGGTCCCCTAAGAAGCTTTTATTTAAGCATGTTTTCAGCCTAGCAACCTGTTGTGTAAATGTGAAAATAATTTGTAGCTTCTAGTGCAGGAGTCTTGAGCTCGCTACAGGGAAGTGCAGCGATTTGGTGTGTCCCAGAGGAATGGTCTAGAGGCTATAAACTCCCTGAAACTGCTCTTAATTGCACTTTGGGGAATGCACGCACCACAAACCGGGGGTATTTTTAAGGAATTGTAGTTCTCCATATTCTCAGTACCTTCTTCTGATATACGAAAATCCTGACATTTTGAGCTGTTAATGCGTTTCTGCTTTAAATAAACGGGGTTCAGTTATACTCCAATTTAACTGTTCAGTTATACTCTAGGATCAGAAGACCATACTGTCCAAGTGTTCCACAAGCGCTATCCCCTCAGGGAGGGAATCATGCATTTCCAGTCCTGGAAAGCAAAGGATAAAAGTGGAGCTGGAACATCGCTGTGTGTGCACTGGTCTAACTAAGAGCACTTAGCTAAGGTGGAACGACCACTGGAGCCAAGGTGAAGGTGAGCCAAGGCAACCAAATGTTCAGTAAGATTTAGCAGTAATTCATTTCGTATAACACATAAACAGAGAACGTGAAATCAAATGAAGGCATCTGAAAGTGGTAAGATGAAGAAAAAAGTGACTGTAGTGTAAAATAGATCTGTCTTCCCACTTTCAGAAAATAGTTTGAAATACTGAATGATGTGTGTGACAGATAGATGAGCTGTGGAAGAAAAATGGTTTTGGTATAGAGGTGCTGAATTCAACACAATATTTGCTTTCTAGTCAAGGGCAGCTCTACTTTGATGAAGAAAGGGGTGGATCTCTTAAAATGGTGTTGCCTAAAGATCCTGGAGAAAAAACTTTTACAGGCAAATTCAGTATAGATAGGATAGACAGCGGGTCTTTAATGAAGGCTTTCTGGTGCAAGGAGTACAAAGGCACATACCTGTGTCCAGGGGTTCCACAATTTAAGGTCCAATCCAAGAGCTATCTGCCCTCAAACCCTCCCCAGATCTGCCCCCCCAGAAACTAAGCTGGAGGTCCCAAGACCCCTTTCTTCCTCATCTTCTTCTTCATGGCTCTTTGTTAGAGCTTCTCCAAGGTTCCAGGCTTGAAGGTTGCTTTGACTATGATGGTATCTTGTTGTTCAGGCATGGGATGCATATGTTCTTAAACAGAATGTGTTTACTCTAGTCTTGCCTTGAAGGGAGCCTAAACAAGCCTAAAGAATTTAGAAAATTTGGTATGAAGTGGAGAATAGGGTTTGGTAAGTGTTAACTACTGTTCAAAAGTGTGAGAGACTATATGACTATACTAAAAATCTATATTTACTACACAGGTAATTTAAAATCTGCAAAAAGCTAAAAATTCTAAAAATCCTGAGGCATCAATACTAATGAACAAGTTGATCCATTTATATTTCTTCCTACTGTTTGAGTTCTTGCTTTTCCTTATATGTATACTTGGGAGAGCAGACAATAAAATAAAAAGTGGTGTAACTTACATAACTGTGTAAATATGAAAATGCTGGGGTTTAAATTGTTTTGTGTTTCTTTTATTCAGTTGCGCAGAATTAGTATAAAATGATTTCAAACAAAATTGTCCCTTACTTGCATCACTGGTATCTTTTTATGATGTGAATACACAGACATATCTGTCCTTAGATGAGGAGTAAGACACTGAAATTGAACTCTTGAAATGAAAGAACTCTTGAAATGACATACTGGATGAGCAGACATTTCACTCATTCCTATGGGATAATTCTATGTCAAGACTGTAGCATGATTTAACTAGGTATTGGAGATATTTTGATAGAATAAAATTTTTATGGGCTAGGAATCCAATGTTAACATATATAACAACAAAGAGTGCAGTTAAGGATGATAAAAATATACTTTTCCATGATAAGAACAATGTTCTGATCCCAGGAAGTAGAATGAGCTTTTCAAGGGGAGTAAGAATTGGATCTTAATTCCACTGCTTAAGCTGGAGCTTGTCCATTTTAAGCTTCTGCTCTCAGAAGCTCTGCTAGAGATAGACTGTTAACTATTATGGCCTCGTTAAATCCAGCATAGGAAAAACTTTATGAAGCAGTGGTATCAAAATCAATAAGGAGGGACCTCTTTTAGGCAAATAGCAGAGCCTTAGTCCTCAAGATTACAGTTAAAACGTAGAAGGGGGGAAAAAAAATAAGAACCAAGACATTGGGTGTGGGTGATGCTCAATCCTTGGCAATTTTTGTCTTCCAATGGCTCAAGGAGAATTGGAGGCTCAAGGTCCCCTCCTGTGAGTTCCCTGACATTGTAATTCCCTTCCTTTATTTACACCAGCATCCCTACTTTGTAGCAACGAAGTTGCTCTGGAGCTCATGGTCCTCAATGTGCACTAGAGGTACTCGAAGTATTGCCACTTGAGATGCCTCATTGAATTCCTGTCGTTAACTGTAATACCCACTGGCCATTTTTACCCTTCAAGAAGTGCAGTGATAATATTTTTCCTCTTCTCACATCCTTGTAAGTCTTAGCTGTGTTTCTACTAACTTCGTAAGTCCTTTCCTATCTTCTCCCAGTCCTGGTAAAGCTAATGTCCTCTGTTCAGCTCATATATGTCTAGCTCTTCCTTTAAAATGTTACATTTTTGTCTGCAAGTGGTGAAGGCTGCATATTCTGTGGGATAGATGATGTATGCTTGTGCTTTTTCTCTGTTAATTAAACTCACTGGAGGGAATAGACTTCTGAACTAGCTGTCATCTTACTGCATTGCCTCTATGACACATTGTGGAAACAAAAACTTCATATCTATGTATCCTGATACACAGTCTGAAACCATTCCTCATGTGTTGGTGGGTATGGATCAAATGGCCATTATCAGAAGTGCAGTTACCCCAGAACTTCATACAGATATCCTTAAGACCTTGGTAAGTAGCCAAATGGCTAATTAATGTGGTGCTCCAGTTTGCCATAATTACTTTTATCACTGCTTCCCAAGATACAATCATCATTCTGACTGCAGGGTAGACACAGGACCCCAGCAAAAGTTTCAGAAAAACAAAAATAATCAAAGAATCCTTCTGTCTGTTTTATGGTTGTACATAAATATTAATTGTCATTTGCAGTTATGAAAACTTTGAGAAATTAAGGGAAAGATCAATGGAAGTGACATTAAATCTAATTTATTAAACTGTAGAGGTTTAATAATTACTTCATCCCAGCACGAATGCACTTGTGACTTTATGGAAGCCACTAAGGCCCCAGCATTAGCCTGGCCCCCCCGAAAAGCAAGGCTTTGTAGCATGTTTAGTAATCTCCAAAGCTAATTTGGCTACAAGTCACCCAAAGGCACTCTTTTTCTACGCAAGGAACATCCAGGCTACTACATTAAAGCAGAGAAGTAGATCTTTTTTGTCACTGCTCATTCACATTTTAGAAAGTAAATAAAAAGAAAATCTTTTGGTGCATTATTCACTTGGCCTGCCATGCTGAGAAAATTTTGTTTCTGTTGGTCTTGAATTTCTACCTGGAAAAAATCTGTACAGATTCAGAGCAATGTTCTATTGATTTGACTGTATTATTTGAATATTTTAAATAATTTAAAAAAAAATGTTTAGTCAACAGTCAGCATATGAAGGTGTTGTTGGCCCCACAACATGAAAAAGGACTCAATGAGGCCTTTGAACTGGAAAACAAGCAAACTTTGGACTAAGTTATTTGCTTCAGGATTCATATTCATTCTAAGAAAATAACTTTCAAGCAATTATGTAAATTTTTGACTCAACTGCACAACGAAAAAGGGAATTTGAAGTTTTAGTGCTTATGCAGTTTCTTAAGGAGGAGTATATGTGGGCTGTTCATGCAAGAATCTGAAATACAGTATATAGAGAAGAAAAGCAGGTACTGTTCACATTCCAGAAAAGACAGCTGGAAATCATTTCAAATTTAGAACTACTGGCATGCACAGTGCGTCCATTAGGTATTCCTGTTAGTCAGCACATTCTGACAATCATCTCTACACAATAAATTTGGAAAAATAAATGATAAAGACCTGCTGAAGGGGAAAAATAAGAGTGCAGTTGTCTATATAATATTACTGAGAGCTTATGATTCTAAAAGTGTCCTTTCAAATATCTGTAGAGGCTCAAGAAAGCTAAGTTAGAAAATTGTTATTTTGTCACTCCAAAAAAAGGGTTTTGGAATGGGAAAAAAATCAGCAATGTACTGAAGCGTATAGCTCAGTCTGGTGTTAGTTGCAAGGAAGCTGGAAGAGAATAAAAAGAGACAATGAAAATGAATATGAATGTTTTGTTTTAAATATAAGGAAATTAAGCCAGTGAATGATCAAGGCATTCTAAGGCTCAAAAGGGGCTTCGTGTTTCTCCTGATTTCTGTAATTGCTCAGTGGTTCCTATTCCCAAGACAGGACTACAGAAGCTTTCTTTCACCTGTCATTTTTGGCACTATTTTTATCCTCCTCACCAACACTAGCCTAAGAGTGCAGGGTGGTGCAATTGTGTTCACATGCCTGTATTTCTGCATGCTCTGGACATCACTTTTTAGGGACAGAACTGCAGCCTTAGCCATCAGGGACAGGAGGACTGACAAAAGGACCTCTTCCTCTCCTTCCCACCCCCCGGGTCAGCCAGCACCCTGTAAGCTTCCATGCCAAAAACTCAAAACACAGAGCCCCTCCATTTCAGACAAAGTTTTGTCCTCTGTTTTTGTGTTCCAAGATCTGCAGTGGGACTGAGAAACTCTTAGTCTTTTTCCACAGATGTGAGTCTTCTGATGGGATAAGGTGAGGGCTGGGAACTGCTTTAGGGAGCACTCATTCTCTTCTGACTTCCAGGAGCTGAAATGCAGGTCTTCAGCTCTAGTGCAGGGTCCATAGGGGTTTTCCCTGTTGGTGAGCACAGGTTACTCCAAAGTATCTTACAGAGAGACAGCTAAGAAACAAACAGTGGAGCTTGGTCTTTTGGGGTATCATTCATGATAATTAAATAAAAATTTAGGTAGGAATTAAATCTTGATTACTCACCTAGTTTATTTTTTTTTAATAGCGCATTGGAAGACTCTTCAAATGCTCTTGCCTTTGATAGTTGCATTTCTTACATTTGGCAACTGAAGGAACCTCATGACTAACAAGTAGGAAGTGTGCTGCTGCCTGTATGACATGTCACCACGGTAATTTAAAGTTAATGGTAGTGGTGATCCTGTATGGGTGCTGTACCTGAAATACACTGGAGGGCAGGGTAGCTGGGATTTGCAGTGAGGCTTTATTTACTTACACTCCTACTAAAGGCTCTGAAAAGCCAAAACATGATTATTGCCACAGCTCCAGAAGGTGCTGCAGCAGAGCATTTGTAATGGTTACTTTTGTGATGGACTAAAATGTCAGTAATGTCTTAAACATTGTCAAAATCATAGAAAGACTTTTTGTCAAACTGCAAGGAAGCAAGTCTGTCTGTAGCCACCAAAGCAACGCCTCACAACTGAAGTTTGGACTGTGGCTAGGGACTTGAGATAAGACTATTGTCTAATCATCTTAAGTCTGAGGAGAAGTAAACAAGGCTCAGGAAAGAAGAATGTATCTGTGTTAAGAATCAGCCCTATCTGGGCTCAGGGGGTGGTGACGGAGAAGGGTTTCAGGTGTGTGATGGTGAAATCTCTCCACACCAAACTAAAGGAGTAACCAACCCTCTGCCCCCCTGGGGAAGACCATTTTCGCCCAGGACATTCAGGTGAGAAGCAGCTGAGAAGGGGTCATAAACCATCAAAGACCCCCAGAGCACCCCCCGAATTCATTCCTGGGGCCTTCCACCACCAGGAGACTGCATGTGATCAAAGTGAGGCAATAAATCTGTTACAAGAGACTGCAAAGCTTCCCTACCCCCAGGGGAGGCGCCTGGCATCTCCTGAACCTATACTAATCCATTGAATGCTATGTTTTTTGGGAAACCCTCACCCTCAAGAAGACCAGAAGAACTGGACCGATGGGATGCCGTTGGGTTACGTGGAGTGGTGATACTTTTTCTATTTTAATCTCTCTCTATCTCTTTCTTTCTTCTACCCACTCTCTTCCTTTTCCCTATTTCTATATTCTCTGTCTCACATTTGCCATTAAATAAAACCCATACTATTGACTTTGGCATTCGGTTTTGCTTGTATCTTAATTCAAGAACAGGCATTTCTAATAATTTTAATAACCAGATCATAACAACTTTGCACACATTTTCTGAGCAAAAGACAAGGTGCTTCTCATTCACTTGCCAGTGGCTGTGTGGTGATGCCAGCTCCCATCCACCGTGAAGCCCAGGCAGCCCCTTCTCCAAGCTGCATCTTACACAGTGAAATGGACAGTAATGCAAGGGCAAAAGATTATTTAAAATGTCAAAACCTGTAAACTAAATCAGCCCGACCTTGGGATGGAGCCAGAACTTCAGTCATCCACAGCTAGTCAGTATTTGTTCTGCTGTCCAGGACCATGGTTCCAGGATGGAACAGAGTTCATAGCTTATGATGCTGGAAATCTTAAGTATTGGACTAAAGTGACTTGGTTAGAGAAAAATTGCTTCCCAAAATATATACATAAAGAATATTTAGGAGATCAAAACAGTAAAAAGAGTAATTCTAGATTGAATAAAACATTTATTTGACTGAAAAATAATGAAGATGTTGAGAGATCACAAACCAGTGAATTTCAAAATGAAGAGTTATTTATGCATTAAATAGAAAAGTATTGATTTTTAAAACATCTAATTGTTACCTTTAAACTTTTCCTCATTTTTATTTAAAATAATTTTTTGAAATTGAGTTAGACATATCAAATGTTTCAGTTGATCCAAATCTGCAATTTTTGTTGGAAAACAAAAAGCTGGATAGGATATCTTGTTGATCTCAGCATACGTCTGTCTGTTCTCACAATATTGACTGAATGAATAATAAAACATTCAGCCTAAATATATATCAAGCCCTCACATTTGAGGCTTCAAAATTATGGTGGAAATTTAAAGGGTATCATATTTGCAGGCCTTTTCTTTCTTGAAATGGAATAACCTGGAACAGCTATGTAATTTTTTGCTTTTATTATTCACTCTTTTTGTTTCTTTTTAAATTACCTCATCTTTTCATACTTCAAAACTGAGACTTTTAAGGCTCTTTCTTGGAAGGCTTAGACCAATTCTTATTTTTATTTAAACCAGGCAAATAAAGCTTTGAGAAATTTAATATGAATGAAACCATACTGGCATCAACTAAACAGAATTCATAGCTTTAATGGAATGTGGTAACAAAGTTTGATGGATTTGGATTTCATCTGAAAAGCCTCTAGCCTTTCAGGTATCTGTACAGTCTCCCCATTTTGATCATGTATGCATAGAAAATACCTTTCCTAATGGGAAAGAAGCAGTTCATAGCTCAGAAATAACTACCTAATGAATACACACACAAATGTTTATGCCATTCATGTTGCAACCATTGGGGACTCTCAAACATTCATTTCCATGTATCTGCTAAACTTGCAAGTGTTTTCTCCTTCAAGCCTCTGGCAGTACTGCTTCATCTTATATTCAAATATCAGAGACCAGCAGCTTCTTAGAGCCGCACTCTAATTAGCATTTTAAGCTTCTTCATTCACTTTGAAATTTCACTCCCACTGAAGTCACTGGGCATCTTCCCATTACTGAAGGTCCTTACCGATGGGCTGATTAAACACATCTGCTACTAGATTCAGTTTCACAAATAGGCCACGGAAGAGATCCTGTCTCCTAGAACTAGTTGTGCTGGACCATACGGGTTAGTTCACTGGAAGGGTGATGAGATATATTGCTAGACTTGTACACCCACACGCTCCAAGAAGAGGTTCTCTGGCTCCTCAAACTTCATAATCCTGTTCGTTCCTGGTTTGTGAGCTCTGTTAGACACAACAATCTCTAAGAAAGAAAGAATCTATTTGCAGTAATTCATTCAACAAGGCCAGACTTGAAGAATGCTTAAATACATCTTGGTTTATTAACACTTCTCTTATGATAAACTACTTTATCTTAGCGTACACAAAATAGATTTTTTTTTCATAGTTGTTGGAGTTAATTAAATAAAAGATAACAAGATTTTCGCGATTGATAGGTACAAAGGTTGTTCCTCAATTTTCGTTGAGAACAAACAAACCAAAAAACCCATTCAAACAAATTAACCAAAAAACCCATTCAAACAAACGTAGCTCTATTTTATATGCACATCAGTTTGATCTATTTTGTTTCTGTTGAGTGTGGGACTAAGAGAGTGAGTAAATTACTGTGTACAAAAAGCTTCATGGTATTCTATAAAGATGGAAAATCACTTATTGCCGGAAGTATTAACAATAGCAGAGATGGAAAACACAGATTTGAATGCAAATGTTTACATACCTAACAGCAGTATAGATGAGTCAATGAAAATATTTTGTTTGCCTTATCACTAAGTACTGTAATTAGCCATAGCACATCACTGGAGCAAATATGAATTTTGTTACCTGATCTAAACACAAACTGGCTTTGAAGCAATATTCTGGTTTTTTTTCTGCACTTTCTAAACCTGGAAAATAGATATGACATCAGCTATTAAGAAACCATGAACTTGTAATGAGAATCCATAGAAAGTAGCTGCATTTACTGTACAAAGTTAACTGTGTTTGCAATTTAGATAAACTCCATGCAAAAATAATGAACAACTACTAATGGCTGACAAAAATCTTTAGCTATTTTTTACATGATGACAAGACATTCTGCCAAGTTTTGTTTACCATTGAGCTAGTCCTTACCAGATAAAATAATTGGAAGGTATTGGGTGGTATGGGTTGTTCCAGGTTATATTAATTTTATTAATCCCAACTTAATTTGCTGCAGATGGACCAGTTTATAGGAAATACACAAATTGTGTAATAGCCCACAAACCTCAACAGCCCAGCTCAGCTACTGGCCATATAAACACTACTCTTCTCCTAATATTTTAACAGATTACTAAACTTTTTTAATAATACAAAGAATGCTAATTAAAATGTCATATGTGATTATTTACATTCTGAAACTTCCTTTTAGTTATTTTTTATGCAGTCTGTTGGCTCAGGTAGACATATTCCCATGCTCTTGCTGTTTGGAATGGCATGTTTGCTTCTCCAGTGCTTATGGTTTCTTATGATTTTGTCATCATGGATCTGAAAAGACTGAAAATGCAAACCTCTTCCGTCATGTCATCCTTTTTTAAATAAAGAGGACAAACTGCAAAACATGAAATTGCATTTTTTAAAGAAGTTTCTTCTCATTCTTGCAAACATCAGGAGATGTGCAGGAAAAAGGCAATTAAGGAGCTGATGTTTCCTCACTGTGGATTCACAGGTGTTGACCGGAAGGTCCTCTCTGTTTCTGTTGCACATCTGGATAGGCTAAGAGACATCCCATTTCCTCACACTGGAGAAAGCAGCCTTGATTCAGCTACTGCTTTAACTCCCTGCTGGGGGAAAGTGTTATTTGTCAACACAAGAAAGGGTTATGTTAGTGAAGTTTCCGTCTGCAAAGGTGTTTAACACTGGTATCACAGAACTTGTAAGAGGAAAAATCATATTGGTCATGGACTCTGTAGTTGAGGGAAGACATCTTTGTCTCTGCATCTTTTAAAGTTCTGATCTCTGTGATATTTTAATGCTTTAAGGAAGGTAGGATTTCTTAATTTCTTCTGCCTCCAGGAAAAAAAATTTAAATTTAACTTCATGTATTTTCAGCATTTGATAGGAATCTGATTCCTAGAACTAGAATACATACTTTATTTGAGTTGCCTTAAGCAAGGTACTAACAGTATAAAGTTCTCAACTTTTTGGCTATCGGAGTCCCTCACACGTACTAATCCATTTAACTCACAGTGTGGGCCCCTTAAATTGAGTTATCATCAGATGAAAGGCAAAAGAGAATGATTCAATGAGAACATTTTGGTAAGCCCTTGAAACTTTTACTTACTATTTCACTTGTCCAGCAAAGCCTAGTAATCAAAATAGAAATTGCTTCATAAATATTGGATATACATGAAACCTTGTGGCTAACTGATAGCAATTACCTGTATCAGCTAGCAGAAGTTAAGACCTAGTTAGCATAGTTCTTACCATAAGTCCAAGAACTTTAATCTGATTTCTGCTGTGGTAGATGAAATATGATCAACCACCTGCCCCAAACAACAAAGCAGTCTTTGGTGTGCTCAGGGAAATGAAGAGTGAAACTATGCAAAAAAAAAAAAGCTAATCTTCAGGCAGTACAGAAGTGTACAGGACATATTTGGAATGAACCAACTGTGGATACCACCAGCTGTGGAGATAGAAAATCAGCCAACAGCAGCTCAAGCTGATCAGACAAAATACCAATGAGGTATTTTCTTATTCAATCCTATAACTAAGGAAACCTGGGAGTGAATGCTGGGATCTTCCCAGGAGTTCCTGATGACTGCAGTGGGGAAATCACAACTCTGTGTCCAGATCCAGGACTACCTCTCTAACCTTCGTGGAGTTCAGAGGGGAGACAAAAAGCCCAGGAAACCCCATGTTCCTGTGCCAGGATGAAGTACAGCATGGCAAAGAGCCACTTTGCTGACCTGCCCAATCTCCCTCTGGGACTGTGTCACCTCATATGCAGAACAAGGATCTCATGGAAGAAATTGTTATGCTTAAGTGACCAGTTTCTTTCCTTTACTGCACTGTCTCCTCCATAAGACAGGGAAGGCCAGCGATCCCTAAGCTGCATTCCTCTGTGAATACAGTGTTCTGGTACCCAAATCCACAACACTACCTTCCAGGCAAACCACACAGAAAAAATATATTAACCAGACTGGAGAGTTCAGACTTTCCACTGACAGCACTTTACATCCACGTAGGCCAAGAATCACTTCAAGTCAAGGAGAAACGATTAGTAATAAAGACAACACATTTATTGCAGCTCATTGGGATGTTGGCAGGCCCTGATAATGAAGTGAAGGAAGAGCCATTATTTACTTCTAATCACTTTCTCCTAGGCCAGCAAAAAACAGTTATCATATTAACCTGGAGTACTTGAGGCTAAGATGTACAGATAAGGGTTGTACATACCTGAGCTTGCTTACATGTCCTGCTGAGGTTTGTGTAGTAATAAATACATTGCTTCATTTACATCATACACTGAGAAAGAGAAAAATCCTCAAACTGCACAGTGTCCTATATACTCACTGAAGGACTGAAAGAAAAAAATATGAGATATGAATACAGCTAGCAGAATTAATTCTAGTCATTAGTACTCAGGATGGCAGAAGGAACACACAGACAGAAAGCTAAATGAGTTGACAGACCTTCTGCCAATGTGCTGTCACCAGCTGCAGGCCAATCTGAAACAGCCCATGCTCAGATCCAGGTGATGAAATGTTTTCTTCCTACCCTGCTGTCCCTGCATGGTCCCCATTAGCTGTAACTTACCTAAGTGCTACTATTCACTTTTTGATCTTTTCTCTCTTGTTAGCACTATTATGGATACACCAAGAAAAAATAGGGAAGGAAGAGGTCCATAAATAAGTAGTTTGCTGCAGCTTCATCTTTGCCATAACATATGACTGTGCTCATTTGCCATCACTAAATACTTGCGGACAGGAAAAGATTGGATCAATATAGCTCAAATCAGCCTTTATATTCATAAAATGATCTGTGTTCATTCTCTCATCTGAGAATGATTGGCTTAATTTTGATTCACTTTAATCTGTGACTAAATGATTTAAAGTAAATTCAAATAAATGTTGCAATTCCTCTGAAATAAGGCATGAAAAAGGATGAAGTTTTCTGCGTTGCTTTAATTTCGCAAAATAAATTTACACCTAAAGCTGTACTGGTGTCACGTTCTCAAGCAGCAAAGCCTTTTGGGACTTCCCGTCTCTCTTGCTCTGCCTTCTGTTTTCTTTTTCTTTTCAAGGTTAATGGCATGATTACCCAAACACAGTGATTTATTCATCCCTTATTATTCCAAGGAAGTTGTTAACAAGTCATGGATTGGGTGTTAAGTTATTTAAGGCTATTAACAAGACATGCAAATACCCAAGCATGTACCTGTGACTAACACAGAACTGCACTAGTAAAACATATACATTTTAAAGTTTCCCCTGGCTTAAACCGTGGGGGCAGGCAGCATGGCCTAGGGGAGTTGTCCTCATCCATAAGGTCTTCATTGCACAGAAACGCTGCTAGCTTTTTCTGACTTTTTAACTGCTCTTCAAAGGACACTGGCAGCATATTGGGCATACCAGGCAGACTCAGCACAAACCAGAGCAGGAGATCGGTTATCAAGCAAGTAACATTATTCCTCAGGAGAAAGCTCATGTCCTGACTGAAGAGGTCATGAAGGGAGGTTGTTTTGTTTGGAAACAGTGAGCTCTTTGGCAAAAAAGGGAGCAGAGTCCAAAATAAATTCCCTGAGGCAGAAGCTGTGGAATTAGGGAAGTGGCAGCATTTGCACAGGAGGGCTGAGAGTGGGAGTGCTTCAGAATCAGGATTTTCTTCACTTTCCTTATTGCTCTAGGGACTAATAGAGAACAGGGACCAGTATAAAGTCTTATCACTGTGACACTGAGGTGCGTGCCTTGTACCTCCCTTTTTGGAGTAACAGACATCAGCTGAATAATTTAGAATGGCCTGGGTTGGAAGAGACCTTAAAGATAATTTAGTTTCAACCCCACTGCAGTGGACAGGGACACCTGTCACTAGACCGGGTTGCTCAGAACTCCATCCAGCTTTGCCTTAAAACTTCCAAGGATGAGGCATCCACAACTTCTCTGAATGAACAACTTCAGTTTGAATGGTTTGGAAGACAACAGCCAGGCAGAGGTATTAGTTGAGACCCAATGAAACAGAGAACAGCATTAAACTGGAGCAGCAGGAGGGAATCAGAACTTCTGGAAGCAGCCTGGGTAGGGCTTGCTTGAGATGTATCTCCTGCACTAGCCAGGCAGAGCTTGTCAATGCAGTGCCCAGCTGAGCATCTAGCAACATAGAGATGGGCACCAGGAGACTTGTCTGAGGAGACAGAACAAAATATGTCTGTTTAATAGCCTCCTCCTTTCACAAGCACCAGTTACTTCCAGGAAATACTTCAGTATAACCCTTACCTCTGAGTTGCTAGCCAAGGGTCTAATCATGAAAATAAACATATTGAACATGCAAATTCAAGATGTCCAGACCTTGCTTTCAGATCCCAGACAGACTGCTTTGTTCTACTTTTGCCCAGAAGGAAGCAGACAGTATTGCATCTGAAATACATAAGACTATTTAATTTTACCTAAGTTCCTTCAACACTGAGTGAACACTGAGTGCTAGTTTTAGGACCACAAGACAAAGATTTGCTTTCGAAGTGAGCATGATAGCACATGTGAATCTTGTAACTAACTGCCTGTTGATATGGCCTAGAATATGAAATTAATAATCTCCAATTAGTGAGTTCAAAATGCATCATTCTTCTTCAGTGTTGAAGGTCTCCAACAGGGAAGTGGAATACCCTCTGGCATGCTTTGCTAGAGCCAGGCCATATGCACAAGGCCACTAACCTGACTGTGTAAGACTAGCCTAGAACCACCTGAGAAGCTGGCCACAGGACATGTCATAATACATTCATTTCCAAAATGGAAGCAGGTTGGGAGGCATCAAGAGGTCATTTATTTTACCTTCTGGACCCAAGACAGTATGAAACATACCCAAACGTCTCAGAGTTGTTTGTCTGGAATGTCTGGTCTTTTGCTGGGGTGAGGTCCACTACAAGCCTCTTGTCTCAGAGGCAGCTGGACATGTAAAATTGGGTTTTGCAATCAAAGTCACTACTAACATGTTAGCAGTCAGAGTTAAGGGGGATAGCTATGGCATAGAACCAGTGCCCATAGCAGTACCAAAAATACACGTATAATGTAGCATATGTGTTAGTTTTATAATTTGAGAGGGAATGCTATGAAACTTAGAGCTCTGATCAAACAACACTTTCTACATTGCACTCTTCTGCAAAAAAAGTTGCTGAGCTTTCATCTGATCTAATCCATTGCTAACTGTATCCCCTTTCCCTGTGCAAATATTCTGCTGTGCATGAATAATTACCATGCTGGTCTGAGGCCAGGGAGCTGAGCAGCCCTGCTCACCTCAGCGAGGCTGCCTGTCCGGTTGTGGCCCCGACAGCCGTCATGGGGGACGTCTGCTTCTTCCATCACTGCAGCAGCAAGTGCACATTCAGCCATTCCATACATTACAGCAGATACGGGTCAACCGCAGTGCCCTACAAAGCAGCCTAATTCCTCTTCTCTGACTTCATTTGCTCTGTTTAGAAAAGACCTATTAAAGACCAACATAAAACAGCTATTAGAGAAGCTGCATAGTGAGACAAGTTATTTTTTAAGACCAAATATGACAAATATTTTGGAATGCATTCAGCCTTGTAAAACTTTTAAGACTTTGACAAGATTCTTTGAAGCTTGTGTCACACATGCATTTCACACAAGCATCCTGATTTTCACACAGCCTACAAATGTCCATTCACCGCAATAACTTTAGTCTCCATCTCTTCATCTCTTCAGTAAAGCACTTGACTCTGTGTTCAAAACTGAGCATATACAGGAATGCTTCTCAGTCTTGGCCTTAAAGACCACACTGCTGGATATGCAGCTCCTTTGAAAGACTTGGCTTTAATCCTGGTGTTTGTTCATTTGTACAGTCCAAAGTCTGATCAATAGACTATAAACATATGACAAAATTGATGCCAAGGATCTAGGGAAAGAAAAATAAAATTTTTGTTATAAAAGTATTCCAACACTGCACACTAATTTTACAGCCAACAACAAAATCTCATTCTTTGTCACAGATGGAAGAATAACTGATTAAAAATGCCAAATTTCCCTCTCAAATTATTTTTTTATTGTAACCTGTCAGCATATTGACTCACAGATTTCTGAATATATAATGATGTTCGAAACATTTCTTAATTGAACGCTTTGCAAATAATAATAAAATATTTAAGACTGCTTGTCACTGATGTTATTGAGTAATATTAGAATTTAACCTAAATATTGTATAAATCATGATTAGATTCTCTTTACAGCTGCTGGGTTTCTAAACATAATACAAGCATACAGATAAGTTGAATTTTTCCTCTAAACAGTACTTCTACTTCAAACATTTTATTGAGTAATCATAAGGAGCTTGCTTATGGATGAGGACACTGAGAAGACATGGATGATTTTTATACCACAGAGATAGGAACACAAAAGAGGTATGGAGAGAAGTTATGCCAAAGTGTTAAAAAAAAGTGTTTTTTAAAAAAAAAGTATTAAAAAAGGAAGATAATGCTAGAGACAGTATGGGGAGAAGTGGCATTTAAAGAAGTAGAATAAAATGAGAGCAGCACTGAAAAAATATGCTGAAGTGATCTCTTTGAACGAAGTATTGAGATCTTGCCTGGGACAAGTATGCTGTGCTCAGAGGAAACACTATTGCCCTTCCCCCAGCACCTAAGATTTCTGATGTCAGCAGATGACAGTCAAGTCAGATGAAAATCTCCAGCATATTTTCTGTTGTTCCTGATACATGTCTTTCTATTTACTCCTCGAATCTGACATGTAACTCTTTACTCCAACTTTTCAGCACATTGTAAGAGCTTTCTAGCAAAAATAAATAGGCAATTATTGTAGAAAGTGGGAGAGACACTTTATGAAGTGTGCCACTGAAGTGGAATGTTTTTTAACATAAACCAAATTATTTCAAATTGAAACACCAGTGTTTTGAAAATGTCTTTTGAATTGACTTGGCTCTTTGCCCTTGGAAATGTGTTTGGGAATAATTTCCTCTTTGCATTGTTTTCTATAAGCATAAAGCATGAGCATTTAAGTAGTAAATTTCTTTTCTACACACTGTTCAAGGACAAAACAGTAGGAGAACCCACTATTCTGTGTGGGAGAAAGATGAGTCACTGCCATGAGATAAAATTAAATTAGTTCTTATGTAAGTTTGTCATAACCTTCACTTCCTCAGAATCAAACCTGATAACTCAGTATTTGTTTATAAATGGTGTTCATTGTCATATAATACCTGGCAGTCATCAAAGATGACTTATATGATATCTGCCTATATCTACATTTTATAGATCTCTAAGAAGATTGCTGAAATTCCTTCATCACCAAGTATAGGTAATTATATCTCCTGTGATACTGTCTCTGAGCCATCACTCTTCACAGCCTTGGGATGAGAAATTAATATTTTTCTTCTAAATTCTCTAAAAAAACCCTCATTTTTTTGAGCAGAAATAAGGGGAAAAATGTGCAATCTGAGCTATCGAACAAGAATGTAGATCCATATATCTCTTCCAAGAATAAGAAATAATGAATCAGAAACATTTGCTTTCCATATCTATGAATCAATGTAAAAATTCAAATTATTAAGTATGAATTATTAAAGTCTTGATCAAGAATTCCAACAGGACATGGGTTTGGTTTATTGTGAATTGATTGGTCCCAATAAATTAATATATTTGCTATGTTACCTGGTCTCAAAGTAGTTTTATTCTAAGGAAGTTACTTTGAAAGTTAGTAAATGCAGAGTTCAGCTCCCTCCTCCTGCTAAAAACATAGTGCTCCTGAAATGTGTTGGACGGTACCTTGAGTTTCCACTTCCACAAGAATTCTAGCCAAATCATCGGTACTGCAAAAACTTAAAGTCTTACCCCAACTGAAGCCTACAAAATTGCTTCTCCAGAAACCAAACCCAACATCCAACATGGAGGTTTTCTTTGATTTCTAGGGCAGTGCTCAGATTCTGCCTGCCTGCTTGTGCACAATGACTCCTGCTAGGAAGTGGCTGACGCCTGCCTGTTCTTACCCCTCAACCTTTCCACTGAAGTCCCCCTTAAGTCTTCATTTCCACTTTGACTAGGTGTAGAATTGCATGTGCTTGGATGTGTTTCTTGACGCTCCCAAATTTCTCATGATTGAAGTAGGAGTGCAGGTACTGTGACTGGATACTGGATCTATGATAAACCATCCTCTCTTACGGAGGAAGAATGGTCTGTTGCACATATTGGCGTCTTGGTGGAGCAGCTGTGTGACAAGCCAGTGGCACAAATCCTCTCAAGCACCAATGGACTCTAGAAGAAAGCAGCTTAATGGCAGTTAACTAAATGTCTTGAAGTGCAGGCTTTTGCCATGATCATAGTCCTCAAAAGGCAGAAAGCCCATGAAGTATAAGATGAAAAAATCCCAAAGAACTGATAAGAATATATTAAGAGACATCCTGAGACTCTACTGATTAGACCAGGTGATCACTGTAGCCATAGCTGACTAACGCTTCAGAAGGAAAAAAATAATGAAGTAATTTGAATTTTTTTTTTTCCTAAAATAGAATATATCTACAGGTAACTACTGTGGAGCAGCAGCAGTTCTATATCTATGCCAAGACAGCTTCTTCACGTAGGTTGGGCCCCCCATCTTTTTTTCCTTTTTTACTGGCCTATGCAAAGCTGACACTATTTTCTGTAAGCACCATGAAAGGAAAAGCATATTCCAGAGGAATGTGAGGATTGATCCAAAGCCCACTGAAGTCAATGGAAGTCTTTCCACTGACTTAAATAGGGTTTGAATCAGACCCTAAATGAAGAAAGATGGATCTTAGAGTTCTGGGCTAAGGAAATAATTCCATTGGGAGTGGCATGGAAAAAACACATGAAGGTAAGAGAAATTGAAGAAAACAAAAGGATCTGATAACCTAGAGTCAGCAACTGCTTCAGTATTTTTGGAGGTCATAAAAATAGATGGGCTTTCTCTGATGCAAATTCACCCCCCGTAAAGCAGGCTGATTTATTCCTGTAACAGGAACATATCAAGAACATATGAGACTGATCTCTTGGATTTCTTCCTTTATTTGTGTTTCACTTCAAAACTGACTACCACAATGAAAATGACACAATGTTGTCAACTCCTCCCAGAATGTTTTATAATTTATCACAAGCAATTTCAAGTAAGTGGTTATCCAACTTTTCCATTTCTTTCAATTCCATAAGAAGTAAAAATTCCCCAGCGTCCCTAGTGTCCCCATATGGCCTCTCTGGACTGATCATTATCCAGAACAGACTGTTTTATTAGCTGCTGAGTTTTCATATCCCATAATAAATGCCTCAGAAATGCAAGTGGCACTTCTATGTTAGTGGGCAGGAAAAAGAGCTTCCAGGTGGATTAAAGAAATGTATATTATAAGGGGAAGTATTTTGGGGAAATGTAGGCATTTAAAAGAACACTGATACAGCTTCGAAGCAGAAGATAAATCAAAAACGTCCGTTGGACATAATTTAAACAGAGAGGGAAAAAATTGTTTTGTTTAGATTAATGCAGAACAGCTGCCTATTAAAAAAAAACCCAATAAACTGCAGAAAAAGGGCTGAATGAAAAGGTGAAAATTTAAACCAGATCAAGCAAATACATTAAATCAGAATTGAAGCTTTTGAAAGATTGATACAGTCATGTGTGTTCTCATCTAAGAGAAGCAAATACAAAAGAGCAGCTAACATTATTGGCTCCTCCAGGAACCTGCAAAATTTTGCAATTAGTCTCTTAAGAGAGCTCTGCTTTTCTGGATGTAGCTGTATGCTGTGGAAGAGATTTGGATACAAAAGCATTCACTGGGCTCCAAATTTTCTCTCCTGGTATAGATTAAGTGTGCTGAAAAGACAGAGCAGGCATGCCAACTAGCAGTCCTTTACAGTGTGCTTCATCTCTTAATTTAAGGGCGACTTGCTGCCTTAAAACATTAAACAGTGAGACATGAGCAAGTGAAAAATTACTCCCTTCTGCCATCAGCACTGAGTAGTATGAAAAGATATAATTGCTTTCTCAGATTGGATTTTTTTATTTTTATATTTTGAAATATTTCAATTTAGTATGTTAAAAAATCTTCAAATGGAGAGGATCAGAAGGCAAATATTTACATTGGGATCAAAAATGTGTAGTTTTATCTTCCATTAATAAAATGAGAGAAATATTACTTGACGTTTTTGCCTTAGCCAGAAAAAAGGCATATTTTGGGCCTTTGTGGTGTTCTTTCCATGATGTCTCTGCAACATGCAGTACCTTTGAGCATCATGGACACCCACTTCCCTTTTTTGGGACTGACTTGCCCCTTGCTGAGGGTAAGTAATGTGTGGTTTTGCTTCCCCTATATCATACAAACCTTATGTTTATGCTCAAGATGAACTCCTTGTTTTACTGCCAACTGCCTGTTGAGTTTTGGAGTGTCTCATTTAAGGTGCATCTCTTTAAAGCTCTTTCACTTCATAAATCTCCAAAATTAATCTGAGAATCTTTCCTGTTCCCCTGACCTTTGAACTATGAGTTTCTAAAATTCTTCATTTACTTGCCTCCAATGCAATTGAGAGAGAAACTGCACTTTTCAGCATCCACTTATCCTATCACATGTGTTGCTTTAGATGTGGAAACTAAACTCGAGTGAGGAACTCTCACTGCAAAGAGTATCAGTTAAAGGAGTCGATCACTGAAAAAGTAAATATCCTTGTATGGTGAGTCCAGGATCTGACCTCTTTTAGGGTAAAACTTCTATTCCTTGCCCCTGCTGGTCTTCTAGGACATAGGAAGACTGGTTACTCTTGAAGGCATAAAACCCTGTCTCTTGGACTGCTCCCAGGTGTATTCTCAATAGCAGCCTGTTTGGCTAAACCAGAGAAGCCTCAAGGGGGTGAGAAGAGTTCTGTCATAGATGTCTACTATGATGAGAGTCATAGTAGATCAGAGTCATGACTAGTACTCAAGTGATTTAGAAAGTGGATGGGGACACACCTGGGGAAGCTGTAGGAGGACCAGCTGAGGTCACTTGGTCTATTTAGCCTGGAAAAGAGGAGACTGAGGGGAGAGCTCATTGCAGTTACAACTTTCTTGTGAGGGGAAGAGAAGAGATACGCACTGATCTCTTGTCGGTGGTGACCAGTAACAGGACCCGAGGGAACGGCCTGAAGTTCTGTCAGGGGAGGTTTAGGTTGGATACCAGAAAAAGGTTCTTCATCCAGAAGGTGGCTGGGTACTGAAACAGGCTTCCCAGGGAAGTGGTCACAGCACCAAATCTAAGAGTTCTAGAAGTGTTTGGATGATAATCTCAGATACATGGTGTGATTCTTGGGAATGGTCCTGTGCAGTGGCAAGGGCTGGACTTGATGATCCTTGTGGGTCCTTTCCAACTCAGCATATTCTGTGATTCTATTTGATCATTTTGACTGTCATATGCTTGATATGTAAGTGCAATCTAAAGATGAAAGGCTGCAGACTTCCTGTAATCTCTTTAGTTATTTTTCTTCCTTACTTTTATAATTTTTTTGAGTTTTACCATAAAAAAGAGAAGAAACTTCTGAGAAGAAACTTCCATTTTTTAAACAAAACAGGACTTGAATCCCTCCTGACTTAAATCTAGCTACCCAGACATAGACTGCCACGATGTATGTGTGTGCATACATATTTGTTTATTTATGTATTAGTCGGAGCCAAGTATTAACATTCTAAGATTTTGGCTGGTGAGATAAAAATCTCCTTCTTTGTAAAGATTGGCCATTTCTCAAGCCACAGGAACTTTAAACAGTTTCCTGGCAGATACTGAGCAAGCAGGTTGAAGTGGGCAGTGTGATGAAAGGGGAGACCACCTCTTTAATCCTACAAGTTGATGAAATCTACAGTAGGTTTTTGTTTTTCTCATTACTTGTTTATTTATTTTATTTTGCCTTTTTTTTTCAGTCTGGTTAAATGCATTACAGAATCTGCAAAGAAAATGTCTCAAAAGGGCTATGTGCCATATATTAATTTATTTTTTAAAAAAGAAAACCTTACATATTCCTCATTCTGGTGGATATAATGTCTGCATTCACACCTGCTCCATGATTACACCAGGCTCCAAGTGGAAACTGGTTCAACCACTAGCTTATTATTTGACTTCCATGGAGATCTGCCTGGACAGTGTTTGCAGCCTTGGGCTAGGATCAGACCTGTAAAATCTTAGGCTTACGTGAAACTGGCCCTACAGAGACATGCATCTCTAGGAAAGAATTGCAGAGATGGCTGAGCAGGGATTTGGTGAGCATAGGGACGATGGATCCTTTCAAAGTGAGCCCCAGTGCTCTGGCCAGGTTTCTTCCTGCCTCTGTAGGTGCTTGGCCTGCTTTTCTTTTGGCATGCTGACTTAAAAGCACCACCATTTAAGGTTCCACCACGAGAGGGGCACACGCTTCTGAAAACCTGATGCGAGATAGCATCTATGAAATCTGAATGCATGTTCTGAGTTTCACCCAGGTTGTCAACAGGTTTTACCTGTGGGATTAGAAGGCACTTTTGTTGCCACGTTGGTTGTTGCTGAAGGGCTGTGGTGGCAGGGCAGGAGGACATATGTATAAACACTCCTACGCAGTGAGGCACTGCAGTGGAAGTGACTGAGGTGGAGCTGGGCAAGAGATTTGTCACCCCCTTCAAAGCAGAGCTGTACAGAGCCCCAGACTGGGTCAGAGCTCTGGAGACCTGCAGTAGCAGAGCTGCCTCTGGGCTAATTAATCCTGGTTTGTAGCATTTCTACTGGTAGAAATGAAAACTTGGAAAAATTTCTCCTGAGAGTAACTCATTTTGTCCTCATTAACATCCACTTAGATTTTTACAAAACAGGATCACTTTTCTCTTAGTCTCATCTAGCAAATCTGAAGAATCCAAATACATAGAAGATGACTGGGAGGAGGATAGGAGAAATCTGCAATTAATCAAAATTGTTATTTACTTTTACCTCTTTTCTCCTGAATTGCATTTTATTAATTTTTAAAATTAGTCTTTCTTTTCCCATAGGAGTGTTATTTTCTGTGTCATCACGAATGCAGTAGCAGGGTCACATCATTTATCAAAGAGGTTCTAGAATTGCCTGTCACTAATTTTGTGGTTATCAAAAGGACAGTCCCCAGGGCAAAATATCCCCTTGCTTGCTCCATTTGGGAACAGGTTGATTAAGTTCCTGCAGGAGAGATCTTTGAGCAAAGACACAATTGTCTAAAAAAAAAAGACACTAGAGTAAACTTGAGGACAGAAGGGCTTCACCAGTCACAAGTACCCTACAGAGCAGGAGTAGCACACCCTCATATGAAAGTGAGGTGTCAGACATCTGTTGTGCTGTGAGATGGTGAGCTTACAGAGCTTTGGGATTCAACGCTGCCTGGTCTTACTCTCCACGCTGGGAAAGGTTATGGCTGTGTCCCTTCTGTTGTGCCTAGTGCTGCAACACACTTTTCCCAATAGCCATAGAAATGCATTGTGCCATGGGAGATGTGTCTGCGCTGCATGTGGACCACATTGATTTCATATGCCATAGGCCAGATGCAGCTGCAGCAGGGACAGCAGTTTGTGTACAATGTCTAACATATATACTTAATATTTATTTTCTCAGAAAGAGTAAAGAGAGACTTGTGTTTCAACTGCCTGGGAATAAAGACAGAGCCAGGTTCAGGTTCTTGTTAGCTGATGGGATGCTAGTGAGTGTTTCATATTAAAATGTTTTACTAGAAGCATACTGAAATTGATTAAAAAGAAGAAAAGCCTGACACCAATCTGTGCAGTCCAAAGCACTGAGAAGTGTCTTTCTGACGTACTTAAAAAAATATAGGTGGTGAAAATTTACTTGCAGTTATAAACCTTAAACCATTATTACTCAACACTAACGTTATTAATATTACTAATCACAGCCTTATATTTGAAGCAGTGGCTACTAAATTTTTCCCAAAAATGCTCTGCAAATGTACAAGGCTTGTGCAAAGCTTCTACCACGGCAGACAAATCCCTGATTTTCTTAAGGTTCTGCCTAAAAAATTATTTTCTGTTTCCATGTCCCTGTGGTATTCAAGCCTGTATAACCCAAGGAAAGGCAATCTCAAAAGAAGAGCAATGGAAACTGAGGTGCAATAAATATTGTGAGAATAAAAACTAATATGCATGCACTGAGGTGCACAACTGCTCAGTCTGTTCTCAGTGAGTATTTGGTGAAAACCTGGGTGTGAAGCAGTCAGTGAGAATTTTGTCACTGAAAGAATGAGGTTTTCACTCAGTCTCCAGTGTTGCTGGTCAGAGGATAAGGCACGAACACTTCTTTAACTTCCTGTGGCTCATCAGCTGCCACAGTGTAAACATTTTTATGAACCTTTCTCCTGAAAAGTGTTTGCTACAAAAGTAGTTGAGAACTGCTAGGAGAGCAATTTCAACAATGCAGTTTCTGGGGTAATTTTGTGCTGTTTTGTTTTTTATTAATATGTGATACTTATTTTTCATGCCATGCAGATGTTGCGCATACTCTCCAAAGTTCTCAGATCCATTTTGCAAATTCTTGGATGTACACCAACATAATTTATCACATGACTGAAAGCAAAGTCAGGAGGTTTATACAACTTGGCCCAGATGGGTTAAAAGTCCACTTCAGCTGTGATAATGTGGTGAGCTCTAGTTACCCTAAATGGTCTTGACAATAAAGAACTGTCTAGAATATGTTAAATCTGGCTACTGGCAGAAAATTCTGGAAGGGCTTTTTGTAGGTACACACATGATGTCTGTTTCGTATGGCCCATCAAAAGCCAACAGAAGCTCATCACTGAAATGGCTTAGAAAAATCCCACCCTTAATGAGCTCCACAGCTTGAACTGGACAATGATTAGAAGGATCTGCTATCATCTGAAAAATTTCTCCCCAGCCAACCTGCAGAAATAAAGGATGGGGCAAATGAATGCATGTCCTAATGAAGGAACAGGTAGTGGTGCTGACTTGACTGCTCCCATGACAATCAGGGAACAGGAAAGTTCTTAAGTGGATCCCCATTCAGGAGGAAATTTTTCACCACATTTCTGAGCTGAAAAAAATAAATGGAATAATTCCAGGAACCCCCTGTCTTAACAGAGAGAGCTGTTCTTACTAGTTGACTACATTTTCCAAGTAAAATTCCATCTCTTCTTCACTCCATTGGCTCACAGATATACAGGGTTTGCTTATAAAAGAGGAACTGCAGGGAATTATGTCCTTTGTATGTTTCTGAAATACCCTGGGCCATTAAGTTGAGCAGTTTGCTTCTTCCAGATACCAGAATGCAAAGGAAGAAGGATTTTCTGGAAGCATTTTCAATTTACCTTAGTTTAAAAAAAAAAAAAAAAAAGAAAATACTAACAGTAGAAAGTATTTGGTGCTTAGAGATAGTGTATCATTAACTGTGTCACCTTACAAAGTTCCATCTTCTCAAAGAAATAAAAAGCCCTCAGAACTTCGTAAATTATAAATCTAGCAGCCTTGAGACCAACACATATACACAATGATGAGTGAGCTATAGCAGCATAGAATACTGATGATATATAGGTATATGTATTTTGCTCTTACAACTCTAACAACACTTACCATAAAAGCTGATTGCAGGCTTCTTCAAATATTATGTTATAGATAATGACTTCATGTAAATATCAGTGTGTTGCTTTTTCATATGAATTACAACTCAATGCTCTGACAATTCTTTTCAAGATTTTCAGCATGAAGCATTTATTGTGTTTTGGTTTTTTTTACTTTCAAATGCTATTATTTTCTTTTGAGATTTTTTACTGTTATTTCTGAAAATTAATCATTGAAATTATCAGGATAATATTACAACAATATTACAAAATAATTCCTTTGACATTTTCTCTCTCATTTTGCCCCCAGAGATTTAAGCAAATTTGGTTATTTGGTTTAATTTCATATATACCATATTTCCTAAAACCATTGGAACCTGGCACTTCTGTTCTGTATATGGATTCAATATGTCTGTATGTATATAAAAACAATGCAAGGACAAAGAATTAACTGCATCATTATCATCCTCTTTATAGAAATGCAAAATAACTAACTACTGGATTATATTACTGTTAGACTTCACTCTTCCTGCTATTCTGCTCTGTTCTAGTAGTGCTACTGTGAATTTTATTGCATGTCTGTTAGGCCTTCCAAAACCGAGGAATAAATTCTCCAGAACTGTCTCAAACTGTCTGACATTTTAAAGTGCTAACATATTTGAAATAGTTTCCTATATCCTGTGCCCCTCTGCATTTTATTTAACGTCTATGTCTGCTGCAAATTAGGACCATCTTTTTCTTCTTTTTTTCATTTACGTTTGGAGATTTTGCATTTAAATTTCTCATATTGTTTTTCTCTGAGACCTCTGTTGTACAGCTACTGGTTTCATATTTATTCAGGTTAATTCAGCTATGTTTTTTCCCTTCTAGGAGAGGCTTAGGGTTTTTCTGACTGAAACTATGAATGAAGGTCAGTTTGAATTTAGAGCAAGGTAACAGGCATTCACTTTATTTGGTTGGTCATAAATGCTGCTCAAAGATTTCAATTATTTCAAAAGTATTTCAAAGTATTTCAATTATAGTTTTTCCCTTTTGGCGTATATATTTCATTAACACTGTGCGCAGAAATTTTTTTTGAAAAACAAATCTCTTTCAAAGATTTTGTTATGATTAGCATTTTGTAAAATAAAATCCTTGATATGTTATGCCAGTGCTTCTCCAGTGTTATATGCTAGAATTCAGTTAAAAAAATTCTCATTGAAAGAAAAGGTACTAATGGTAAAAATGAAGAATGAATAAAACAGCCTGTGCAAATACCTGCAAATTCAAAGAAAAAGAAAAGAAAAATGCTCAGGTTCAATAGTATATTTTATTTCAGAAAAAAAAATAAAATTCTTCTTTCTGGAACTTGGAGATCTGCCTGAATATTTATCTTGGTTCAGTTTCCTCTTTACACTCTCTAGTACAGATTGGCTGTCACAGTGTCTGTAGCTCTGCCATTTACAAGAGTTGCACTATTTAGCTGGACCAATGGAAAGATGCTTAAGAATATTTTCAGTTTGAAAGCATCATTCAGTCCTTCTCTCAATCTGCTTAAATATTTTTAGTGACTGGGAGTTCAAAGTTGCTAATGTGCTGCATTTCTGAATGACAAATAGAACACACTAAAAACAGCATTACACTGTTTTTTTAAGAAAGTTTCAGGGAAATTCGTGCAGCTCTGAGTGAAACCCTACCCTGCTTTTAGCCATCCAAATATTTCCTTCCTTGTACAGAGGGCTGAATGATTCATTGTACCCAGAATCTCTGTTCGCCAGTAGGTATGAAGCTGATGTGACTACATAACACAGCCAGAGAACAGAAGCTCTTCTCAGGCTGAGAATCTGAGACAACCAGCAGCAGCTGTGGAAAGGAAACTTTCCTCCTTAGGATTTTTTCATGATACATGGGCTTGACAGCCGACAAAAATGGTATCCTTTTTTTTTTTTTAGCATGGTGTCTGAATTTCATTGTTCCCAGTTGTGGCAACAGCTAAGGAATTTTTCACCAGGAGATGTGCACTAGACCTGCAGACTGATTGAATAAGTAAATGATTTCATTAAACTGAATTATTAAAATAAAAGAGATGTGTCTGCTGAAAATTAAGAGACTGAGAAGAAATGATTATATTTTCTTACTCTGTAACTTTACCTAAGCCAATAAAAATCACACATTCAGCTCATTCCTCAGACTGAATTGATCCAAGAACATAAAAAAGCAAGTGACTGACACTTGTGAGTCAGGACCCCACATCTACTCTAACTTTAATAAACCCTTTATTAAGCCTCAGTTTCAACCCACTATTCTAGTCTCCCTCCTCAGTTTATAAAGAGAAGTGTGCACTTCCAAGATCCCTCTTTGGAGAGAAGGATCACTTTCTGGAGAGGATTCTCTCTCTTCCTTGACAATAGAGGATCAAGCAAGACAAACTCTACGTTTTGATAGCCACAGTTATGTGAAATGAATCCCCATCCAGTCTATTCATCTCTACCATATATTTTCTTTTTAAACTGTGACAGCTCTCGTTCATTCCAATGTCTTCTATTTTAATCATCTTTCCTTACCACTTCATCTAAACCAGCACAAAAAGTGTAGAAACTGAAGTGGAGGTAGGAGGTTGCAGGATGAAAACAAAAGAAGGCTAGGTAAGGGGATGGGCACAGAGACAGGAAGCTATGATTATGGAAATCAGAGTTATGTAAACTGAGGGAAATAAATAGAAAGAAACGTAAACTCAAGCAGTCTAAATATAAAACCAGGATATGGCATGGCAAAGAAATATCTGAGAAAAAAACTTGCAAAAGCCATAAGAATTTATAATATATCTTTTTCACAGGAAGAGTGCAAGAGAAAATGTAGAGTCAAAAGAAACATTCACAGAATATAAAATAATGGCAGGAAAAGACTAAATTGCGTACATATTTTAATATAAGTTCACTGTAGGTGAGTTTGAAAGGAACTTTATGGAGGATATATCAGAACTCCTGCCTGAAACTGAAATTCCAGTAGAAATTATAGAACTCAGAAAGTTTCTAAAGGAAGTCATACTGCTTCTCTAACCATTGCTCATTTTTACAAACCATCTGACTAGTTCAAAAAGAAAAAAAAAAAAACAAAACCAAAACAAAAAAATATAATTTCTATCTATCTATCTGAGATGTCTATGAGGAAGTAATAAAACATAGGATGTCTGTGTCAAAAGAGAAATTAACTTTAGACTTACTGGAAAAGAAAATGCAAGGAATTAGGCTGAGGAAACAGAGCAGTTGTTTTGCATGATAGATTGGCCATAGGACACTGTTTGGAGTTCAAGAGCCCTCTTTGTTAGCACAGCCCAAATAAAGTGAAAGGATAGAGGGGGATTGGAAAAAAAAAAAAGGCACCACCTCCCTCCAGTAAACAAGTAGGAAAGCCAAAAGTTCCTAACAATTCACTGCCACATTTCACTTAAAAATTAGAAGGCAGTATTAGACAGTGTCATGGGTTTGCAAAAGTCCCCCTCCTTGGGGATTGAAAATAGTTTGTCCGGATGAATTTCCGGACAAAAGCC
>JAWMRA010000113.1:82350634-82380572 GCA_035584735.1 Pseudotriccus pelzelni | reverse complement strand
GCTTAGTTTTTATTTTTTGCTAATAATAAATCCTAATATTATTTATCTCCCCAATCAGATCTCTTTGTCTGCATAAAGCTTCTCTCACCTTAAAGCAATTTGTGGGGGATGTGGTAAAAAATTGTCCCCTAGGCAAACCCATGACAGACAGGAAGAAAAGCAACAAATTAAAGAGAATAGAAACAATTGCCATCCAGTCAATTTTTTTTCAGACAGTTATTCAGGGTTTCTGTTAGCACCATACCAATATGACGTAGACACGGATATTTCAATCTGCTCCCATTTATGTGTAGTTCAGTTTGTATCAAATTTCCCAGCACACTGGACTACCCTTGACTGAAGACCTACTGAATTTTTTTGTTGGAAATGCAAAAAACTCTCTAAAACCCATTATATTTACAATCAAATAGAAGTCCAAAGAAAGAGACTACCCTAGAGCAAATGAGAAGAAAGTGTCTAGGTAAACTTCTGAAATATGAAAATAGAATTGTGTATAAGCTGTACAGAAAAAACCTGTTCCTGCAAATGGACACTAGGCAGATCTCATTTATTCTCTTTGAGAGAAGGTTTTGTGTTGTATTAGTTTTTTGCTTTGTTTCAAAGATTTCCAGATGTAACATTGCAGGCAGTGCTAAATGACCATTACTGTTTGTTAAGATTGTAGGTATTATTTTATTTTGCTTCCAGATGGAATTACATATATCTGTTATATTAAAAATAGGACAATTGTTTTACCAAAAGTTATGAAACAAGCTAATGTTTAAAAAGGCTGTTGACAGTTGCAAATAAGCATTTATTTCTGTCATCAAGTTGCGCATCTTGTGAAGACGCAAAGATTTCAGGGCCAAAATGGCCCTTCTGAACATATCGTATGACATATACGGGCCAACACTTACTGAAGCAGTGCCTGTGTTTTTGGGTTCATCCTGTGTCTTACAATTGCATCTAGCAGAGTCCAATTTTTCTCTTTCTGGAGCAAGAACTCTCTGCTACAGGTGTTTTTGTGCAGAAAAGCGGGTGATTCATTCTGTTATCATCCTCTTCAGAATTTTTGTTTTCTTTTTTTTTTTTACCCATGTTTGTGTCTGTTCCTTCACACTTGACCTGTTAAGCAAGTCCCCTCATGCCCTAGGACAAAAGCAGAACTTCACCCATTTCTGTAGCATTTGGTAGTTTTGGACTGTTCTCAACACTGTCTCCTATCCTTTCCTGAATTATCTATTTTTTTACAAAACCATCTTCCATGTTTTATTGTATTGTTCCTCTGAATCCCTGCTTGTTGTTTGGTTCCTATTTTTCCATCTGCTGTAGAATTCATGGTGTGTGTAACACCTTGCAGCTGTTCATGAACATTTGTATCCCTTAAGTCTTACCATTTGCAGCTTCTTCTCCCACTCCCCTGCCATATTCATATACGCACACATCAAATTCAAAATCTGTATTTATCACTTAAACTTCTCATTTGGACAGCCCTTTTTCAACTCCTTCCATCTGTTTTCTTTGCCTTTTCTCTCTTTTTTGAAAAGAGCAGGGGACGAGTGAGGAGGAAGAAGGGGCCAAGAGGTGCTTTTACGAACTGACCACAACATTCAGTCCCTACCACCTTGCACCCATCAGGCCAGGGGTAGAGGAGTCAGGAGCAAAGGAGAAACAGGGGAAAGGTGTTTCCACTCTTGTCATTTTTTCTCACCATCCAAATCCATTTTAAGGGGCAGCAATTTGACTTAATTTCCCCTGAGCTGAGTCTGTTTTGCTGGTGACAGTAAGAGTGAGTGGTGAGGATCCCTGTCCTTATCGGGATACACGAGCCTTTCCATTTACTTTTGCTCTGTTGAGAAGGAGGAGCGAGAGAGGAGCTGGGTGGGCACTGGCAGGCAGCCAATGTCAACCCATCACACCCACCACTACAGCAGACAGACTTCCATGACACAGGGAGAAACATAGAAAGGTTTACAAAATACTACTATTTTGATAATAAAAATTTCTAAGCCTTTCAATGAATGCTTCACCTGGAGAAAGGCAAGGAAGGCAGTGTGGAAATATGGCTTTATTTCTTTGCCATAGGCAGGTGTGATTTCTGAACAGAACTTTTTTTAAAAGAGCAAATAAATAAAGATAAAATAAAGAGAGCACTAGAGGTTGCTTATGGGAAATATTGCCTAATATTCAGGTTTTCTTTCTCTATTAGAGCTCTGTTTGAAGTATTTAGACTTTTTCAGTGTTACAAAAATAGAACTGTTTTGTAATACATACTGGCAAGCCCTATTGAGACTACAAAGGTTACTAAGAGAAACATTACATGGTTAGGTAAAGAAATCCCAGTTGACACAAAATTCAGTTTTGTTTTTTTTCTCTTTCTTCAGAATCTTGTCTGAATTCAGTGAAAAATAATTTCTACTAACCTTCTCCTCCAGATAATCTCTTAAGACCATAACATTTTCCATTAATGAAATATGTAATTCCTTGGAAAATAAAGCAATATTGATTCAAAATAATACAGTACTGCAGAAATCATTAGTTTTTCATAAGTTGACTTCTTCCTGCAAATTCAATGCATAATTGTGCATAGATGCCTAAGTTATTAATGTTTTTAATGCAATAAAACACAAGACTCCAAATTCACAGCCTACTTTTAAAATGAAATTTATTTTCATTCCGATCTCCCCTTCCACGTCCCTGATGTACACAGGAACAACTGCTGCAAATAGAAAAACAAAGCATCTGAATGTTGACAGTAATTACTTGTTTACCCTGAACATATGCTTGAAAAATTTCCTTGAACAACAGGTTCAGCTACACGTGAGGTGATACTGCCATTTCTATCATAAAGACTGTGAGAGACATTTAGATACTGGACAAATTGTCTAGCCAAACTGAATATGTTGTAGTTTCACTTTGTCAGGTTTCTGTTTATTGAAGTCTGACTGATAATAATGGAGGCTGAAACAGCAATACTACTGTCTCACTAAAAATCACTTAAACCAGCATTAATATCCGGGTTGTGAAAGTATCTGAGCCATAGTTTGGATTAGCTTTGGGGTTTCAATAAATTGCCTATTACTTGACTTTGCAAAATGAACTTTCGTTTGAACTGAATCACATATTAGCAGGGAAAAATTAGCTTAAAAGCAGAACTGTCGTTTTAAACCCCCCACTGACTTAGCAATATCAGCTGGGAGAATAACTACTTTAAGTTCCCCTAGTGATTCGTTCCCAAAGCTGAATGTTAGCCTTGTAAGATTTGAGGAATTAGTTTATACCATTCAGTTTTGGTTTTTCTCAACAAACCGATGTCCTCTCTGACGAAACACAAGCAGATTATTAAAAACTTTTTTTCTTAAACACATCTAAAATTTGGGATTTTAAAAAACTATATTCATATTATTGAAATAACTGGCAATCAGGTGACCAGTACAGTGCAGCACCAAAAAAGAATTGGCAAATTTAGGTTCAGACCATTCCTTACTTCAAAGACAGGAATGACAAAGTAACTAGCTGTTCGGCCTGCAAATAGTCAATTTATATGCTGCCCTGACAAAAGTTTCAGTTTTACATGTTTGTATGTTTTAATTGTAGGGCAATGTCAATAATATCTTATGAGAAGGACATAGTATTTTCAGAGGAAAAACTCAAAGTTATTGTTAAGATATTTGGAGTTGATTCCCAAACGTTACTCTGCTTCTGAATAGATGTAGTACAGAAAATAGGGTCCTCTCAAATCCTATATAACACTAGGATTAAGAACAAAATTAGCACTGAGTACTTAAACCAGACAAGAGTAGGAACCAGCCCAGACACCCATTGCACTTTTGCTTATGGAAGAACTAAGAAGTAGGGGGGGTTTGCAAAGAAAGATAGGTAACCTTTTTCAGCTTTTCTACTGCTCTTTCCATTGTGGACTTGCATAACATGAGTATATGACACAATTATGATAGGCAAGCATCTTTGCAACCTGTGGGAGTAGTTTGGTAGGTTTCATGGTCAAATATATCAGTGCTCTTGAAGCTGTGACCATGAATTAGCTTCAGGCTTAGCAGAACAAGGGCCATATATGTATCCTTAGGACAGCGCGATGTTAGATCACATCCCTGGATCTTTACACTCCCATAGTGGAATAGCTCTGTCTCCAGTGTCTTAAGAATTTTGTGTGGAAAGTTACACCCATGCCTTTTATCTGTAAACAGAATTGGCTGCCAACAATAGTCAAACATTAATTTCTACCAAAAGTTTCAGCTTTTCCAGATGTTTCTTCTTAACGGGAGGTTTAAACATAGTCGCTAAACAGAATCAATGCCTCTTCATCTCTTTATAAAGAGACAGAAATGAAACAAAGACAAATGAAATAAAGTCAACTTGGTCCAAATTAGGGTGATTTCAGAGCTAATCTGTTGATTGAAAAATAAATATCGTCAAAAATGGAAAAGGAACTAAAAAAAAAAGAAAAATACTGTAAATCATATAATGCCTTATAATGCTAGAGCAGTGTAAAGTTTTATAATACCTGCAAAAGGCCATATTTTTTGCTTAAATTGTACAATGTGGAAGACAAATGTAACATGTTTTTTGCATTGTTGAAGCAATGTGACATTTTTACAGTGCAGATTAAATAAACACGTTCATTATACTAGACTTTCATTCATCATTAATTTGCTATTACAGTGCTGACATGTTTTTTGTTAATTCTTCCCCTAGACATTGGACCTTGGAACTGGCAGTAGAGAACTTCACTGACAAGAAATCTTATTCATGACAATGTGCTACTGGTTACAGAGAGGAAAGCTGTAGAAGGATTGTGTCTTTCCTCTGTTTTTCAAGTCTTGTCTCTTGTGGGATGGAGGGTTTGGTTCAGGTGTAATTTAAGATACTTTCGGAAAAACGTGAGGATCGGAAATATCGAGTCTATGCCACAATTTAGCGCTGCCCAATGCATGCCCTGATCAGCATGGCTGCAGGAGATGCTCATCTTAACCAGCGTGAGTGCACATGATATAACCCATCTGACCTGGTAGTGACAGAACAGAGCCAATGCCTACCAGGTTAAGTTATCAGGGAGTTCCATCTTAGGGGATCATCAATGCCTCCTACTAATGAAAGAATGAGATGCTAGGCCTGACCATATAAGTTAGCAATGGATTAGGAATATTTTGTACCCATTGATTCAATGCCCAGAGCATGAGTGAAGGAGAAAAGAAAGCTTTTACCTCTTCATTCCTTGCTCATAATTTTAATACAAAATTTACCCCCTCCTACTCATTGCTGAGATGTACCCAGCTTCTGAGGTTGCATGAAATCTTTCTCTTTTTTACACAATATCCAAGTATACATAACAGGGTGCATGGGCTGTGTACCTCCTGTCTCTATAAAACAGGGAGGAGAGTCTGTTTTATGGGATCAGTAAACTTATGTTTTATGTTTGATTTTTCATGAAATTCCACAGACTTCCTGCAAATTTCATAGAACAAATGCATTCTCCATTTGTCCAGCCACAGCCCTTATCATGGGGCCTCAAATTTAGAATTCCTTTAAGTGGAGCATATTCCATTAGTGATTCCTTCATCTTATACAGTGCAAAACATAAGAGTCACTATAGTAGGTAAAGCCACAATTATTATGATGCTTGCTGAACATACTGATGAAGCAAATGTTTGTTTTGCTCATAGCCATTCCCTTTAAAAGAAGCTACACTTCAATGACAGCAGCCTAGTCTGACATTCAGTGCCTATGTTTTAGATAGCCTACCATAAACTAGTAGCTTTAAAAGACTCCTTGCCCAGAATTATGAAAGATTTTTGCTAACATCTACAGCACAAAAGTGTGTGAGCTGTTCCTTTTCTGATTCTTTAGTTATCTCCAAGATACTTCTCCTATTTCTCTCAATGCAAATTTTGCTGACAAAAATAAATCCACAAAACTGTGGAGAGAGAATGGACTTTGAATGACTTTTCCTGGGGCTTTATGTGGGTGTGAAGACACGAATCAGAGGGATTCCTATCATCAAAATTCATCATTACACTTGGCTTATCATTTTCTGTTGAAGCTTTTTTTATTTTACCTTCAGGACACAGACACATCACATTGTGCTGAAGTGCATTCCAGGGTCAGAGCATTGTAGCATGACTTACAGCAAGCAAGACACTTCTTTACTTGCTTGTCTTGAAAAATTGCCTTTGAGCATCTGCTGTGCGGAAGAATGTTAATGGAAGTGATTTGAAAATGAAATGAGGTACCCAGATTTCCCGAAAGTTTACTGCCATATCTGAAAATCGTGCATGTGTGGTACAATCTCAAAACTCACATTTATCTGCAGAGATATTCTTATTGTTAAATAGTTTTCAGGGATGACTTTCTTTCTAAATGAAGAAAATTATTGTGATGCATGTAAAAAAAAAGGAATGTAAGCCAAATAATTTTAGCAAATCCTAGCATTATGAAGGGAATGATAGGATAGAAGAGGAGTTATTTCTGTTTTGACAGTATCAGGTACCATATCACATGTAAAATATGAATATTTTTACTTATTGATAGTGTTGACTGACAGTTTGGGTTTGTACTGTTTGCCATGATTCATTTTTTTAGTTTTATTTGTAACATGGAAAGGTGAGAGGATCTATTAACAAAAGCATAGTAAGTAATTTTTACAAATTTACTACACTTCTTGTGAAACTGCCATTTTTATTTTATTAACTGACACATTCTTTTGATGCATTTATCCTCAAAATTAACAGAGCCCAGCTCTGTTCAGTACTATAAGGAATATTTTGGTTATCACTAGAAATCAAGGATGATTGTCTAAAGTAGGTAGCACCGATTCTCAGAGGTGGCCCACGAAAAACCAGCTGTAACAATGCTGTTGGCTGCTCCATTTTGTAAAGCAAGCCAGAAAACAGCAGGCAAATATTTTTTTGTCCTTGGTATTTCTGGGTGTCCTTGTAATTTTTAGACTTTTAGCTGTCTTAAGTATTAGGTACATTTAAGCATAGTGTCAGCAGCCTCGTTCACTGTAGCAGCGAGTTGCTGCACAGCAGCTTGTGATTCATAGCTGCCATCTCATTTCTAGACACGTATTTGTGGGGTTCATCACCGTCAGGTTGAAAAGAGCTATGGAAGTCTTCTACCTAGAAGAGTTAAAGATACCCATGATTTCTTTTCCCCAGAGTTCCCCTTTATGACACCTTTCACTCCTTTGCTCTGGGATAGGGGATAAAGAACAACCTACCTGAAAGAAACCTTAGAAATAATCCAGAGAAGTGGTAAGTGTCCACATTGAACTATTTTGAGGGACACAATGGACACAAACTGAAATGCAGAAGGTTCTGTCTGAACATCAAGAAACACTTTTTTCACCAAGCATAGGCACAGGCTCAGGGAGGTTGTGGTATTTCCGTCCTTCCAGATATTCAAAAATCCTCCAGATGTGAAACTGGGCAACCAGCTCTAGATGGCCCTGCTGGAACAGGGTTGGACAGGACAACTGGATGTTCCTACCACCCTCAGATATTCTGTGACACTGCCCTTCTATTTGCCTCTGCTCTGTGGCAGGCAGCTACAGTGTTTATCAACATGGGACATGTACCTAATTAACATTTTGCATCATCAGCACATGTAAATAATGTATTCTACCCCAGTATCTGACTTTCGAGGCAGTGGTCTGTGAAGGAGGAATTTTCCAAATGTCTTAGACAGGTAAGAATTCCAAAGAATCTTAGTGTAGGTAAAACCAGTATGCAGCATCTATGTGCATTCACAACATCTGGGGCAGTCTACTAGTCCAGTATGAACAAATATCAGCAGAAGAAGCTGCACCTTTGTAATAATGAATTACTCACCAAAAGAATTAAACAATCAAGTTCTCTGAAACTTAGGAAAATTTATCTTGGACAACTGGCACAAAAATCACAAATTGAGTAATGAGATATGAACTGAAAGGATTAAGCTCTCTGAACAGTTGCTCAGATGAATAGGTTTGACAGGTTTGAGGCAAATAGCAAGAAACCTATAGGCGCTCCTCACCCCTCCTGCAGATACATCAATAGCAGTGTGTAAATAAGAAAAAAAAGATACAAAGAACAACAAATTTACTGACAGCACCGAATGCAATCAGAAAGGCTATCCACACACAACTGCTGTTTATGACAAAGAAGTTTCTCTCTACTGTCTTTATAAACAGTTTTTTTCCATTTATATTTCATTTTGGAATCATTTGAGAGGCCTAATTTGTTTTGTCAGGTTCGTAGTTATTTCCAGAATTGTCATCAGCACTAACAAGGCAAACTCTAATGGGCCCCAAAAACTAGTTATATTTTCAAAATCTTAAGCTCAACAGTCCTGCCTGAATTGACACATGATGTCATTTTTCCAGCATATTAAATTTTAAACCATTTTGAAAAAAACCAGTTTGAAACTTGTGGCACCAATGATGTAGAAAGTGTTTCAATGATCAGAGAAAAAAACTCATTGGAGGCTACTAAAAAAAATAACAAAACTTTTCCTTTCACTTCTTTTCCTAGACTTGATTCTTCAATCCCTTTCTGTTTCCTGTATTTCCATTCTAATAAGAAGGTTATAAAAAGCATATCGCGTATGTGGAATTTTTTTATGACTGGTCCAAGGTGGAGCACCAACAAAGAAAACTGATGGGTTAACTGGACCATATTCTCCTCAATCTTCTACTTTAGCACAGAAGGAAAATCATTCAGTCAGCAGCGTTGCATTGCAGGATTGCATGTATCGATGACAGAGGAATCAGACCAGATGTTTCTCCACTTCTAAATATTTTTTTGTTTTGTTTTTCTCCTTTTATTACAATAACTGATGTTCTGTTTTTTCACAGATGGAGATATAGTCATAATAGCATTCATATATTAAGTCCTAGTTTAAATGGTTGTTCTATTCCTACCAGGGGATTGATTTCAGCAACTACATACCTTATCAATTCCCTCTGTACTTCATGGAAAACACACCACTGCTGTTTTCTGTCATAATGTTTGAATTCATAGTCTGTAAGTCCAGTGTTATTTAGCCTAAACTGAGTCCAAACTTTTTCCTTTTTAGGGTGTTTGCTCAAGCACTAAAGCCGTGCAAGACCTTCTGTCTTAGTAACAGATGCCTAACAACAGGGATGGGCACCTAGCATTACTTTTTGAAGCTATTTGAGTTCAGATGCCAGCAGCAAGGGTAGGATGGGTTGCAACTGGCTAGAGCCCATGTAGGAATTGAGCAGCATCAGTTTTTAAACAGCAGCAGGAATGAAACAGGTAGAGACGTCCAGCTCTCTGCCAGCCAGAAACTAAAACCATCTTGGTCTGGGATTGCACTCCGACCTGTCCTATGCTTATGGAGAACTAAAGCAAGAAGGCTTGGAATATTGGTAGTTTTATAATAAACTAAATAGGGGGGAAATAGAATTTGGAAAATATTAAAACTTTTATTTTCTCAGCTTGTTGCTTTCTGGGTAACATTTTCCTCTTGTTTTAATCAAGCTATAATTCTGGGTTCATTGAATATTTTCATGAGTGATTTTTTTATAGTCAAATGTTAATTTTATTTCTTAAAAAATTCTAGAATCTTTATGTCTACATCAGATAAATGTATTTCTCTCCATGTGCCAAACCACCAGAAAAAATTCAAAGTTGATTTCAATTAGTTTGTTCTTCAGTTTCTTCATTACTTTTATTTCCTCTATGATTTTAGGAAGATGTGGTGATGTTTTTTTAATTTTTTTTTTTTTTAATTCTAGGCTTTGCTCTTTAGTCTGTAATCTTCAGTTCCTGTCTATGTCTTCTAAAAGGACAGAGATAAAAATGTGTATGCATGAGATATAACTTCAGTCTTATGTGCTTTATTGTAGGTCTGTCTCTATCTATTTTAATTTTTTTTTTTGACGGAAAAGATAAAATGTGAACTCCAGGCAGCATTAGGAAGGCTTCCATATCTTGAAGTGCATGAAAGACTTCAGTGAGAAAACCTCAAAGCTTTCTACATTGCAACTGAGGTAGAGTAGACTGCAATGACATTGGGGATTTAACTATTCTGCTGTCAAATATAACAATTAAAGTAGTATCTGCCATTACTATTTTTTATGACTTTCAGTGGGGGATTTTCTGCAAAAGCTTTGCTACTTCCTGAATGTCACTGTTCGCATGGAATTAATAAAACAGAGCTGGAGAATTGAAGTCAATACTGAAAAAAAATACAGCATTAATGATCTCAGTATAGTTCATGACATGAACATTCAAAGAGAAGGATATCCTTTATTCTTTTTCTGAAAAAGGTGAAAAGTAATTCCCAGGTTTAAATCCACATTTCCTCTGAGCAAATTTAATTTCAAGCTTTAGGTGTAAAGTCAACATAAGATTACACAATGGTGACAAGCACTTTGCTGATAAAGCTGTATAAGGCATTTGTAAAATCTGCCTCCTGATGTCACTTGCAGCCAAGCCCATTTGCTTTTTGGGGTTCTGCAGAAACAGAGATACCCTTTCAGTAATAACGTTCTCTTCCAATAAAAAGGTGTTTACCCAGAATTGGAACAAAATCCACAAATTTGAGCTTTTCCATGGAATGTAAATTTTCAAAATATTTTCTTTTGGGAGAATGAAATGGAATATTTCAAAAAATCCAAGCTGCAGAGCCAACTGGCTGAATATCTTAGATAGAAATCACACCAGACCATGGATTCAGCTGCTCCTAGGAGTGGTGAGCCCTGTAAAACAGCAGGGAGGCCCAGTTTGCCCATCTGGTAGACTAGAGTCTGTCAGGGATTTCAGCAAAATTAATGTGTTCCTGCAAGATGATTTCATTTCACTGAATCTGAATTTTCCAGGGAAAACCAATCCACAAGAACATTTGTCTAATTCTATTGTTCATAGAATAATAGCAATAATAGCATAGCAATAATTTATTGTGTGTTTGTCAAGGGGTTCCATACTCTTTTGCAGAATCTGCGGCCACACCGTGATGGGTGCTTGTGTTGCTACTGGTCAACCCAACAGATACATCATCTACAGACACTGAAACACAACATCTCCCATAAAAGTATCTCTAACAAAGAGGAAGGAGGTAAATTCCACATGCTTCTTACATCCTGAGGGTTGCTCTTCTCTTGCCTGTGCCTGAGAATGAGAAATGAAAATGTACCTCATTTAAAAGGGATAATAAATCCCAGATTTAGAGTAATGTAAAGGACATGTCTTTGAGTTGAACAAAGAAAAAAGGAGTGGAATAATGGGCTTTACCACTGCTATTACAGCTTCAGAAAAACTGAATTTTTATTTCCTTTTCTCAAAAATTATTTTTCTATCATATTCCATTATAACAAAAAATTCTCCTGTAATTTCTATGTAATTTAATTTCTATGACATGCATATGCACGTAAACATAAGCTCTGAGACTTGAAAATATAATCAGAAGACAGAGGAAATTTCAGGAGCTTTTGTGGAAGGCTGGGAAAGAAATCATGTGTAGCCTTAGCAATTAACTCTAGAAAGTCAAAGATTAACAAGATAAATTTTTGCAGATGCTCACTAATAGCAATGAGTTTGAGATATCATCAAGTACTTCTTTAAATTATATCAGTAAAACTTTGCTGAAAAAATTTCAAAGCCAAGTAATAAATGTTGAAGCAGAAGTCAAAAGATTGAAGCTGGTTCACTGATTTCAGCAATTAAACTTCAGAGATATGTTAAAAAGGGCTTGAAATGTGAAATTTTGTTGTTTGTCTTTGAAAACCAGAAAATAAATAAAAGTTATTTGTTCAGGAGGGTCATTCCATATTGTTTTGTTGGTAAAGGTGTTAGCAATTGCAGTGGCCAGTGATATATTAATTGCTCAAAATTCTGTGCTGAAGAGTTTTGGCATGGCAAACTTATTTTATGGTGTACATATGAAAATGGTGTGGAAAATTTTATCATTAAACCTGTCCACTACTCTTTCTTAAACTCTTCATTAAAAAGTGATAGATAACAAACTAAATTCTTGAATATTGTGCCATCTCATGAATATGACAAATGTATCAGTTTCTTTTCTTCTTTATTGAAAAAAAAAATCCAAAAACTTACTTGAATTCAACCGTGGAATCTGAGTGTGCCCATTGCCAATATGGAGAAGGCAGTGGTCTTTAGGCTATTTGGTTTATTAAGTTTAAAAAATGATATACACTGATCTTTTGTCAAAATGAGACAGATATACAAGAATGTGATTTTAGCTGATGGAGAAATAAATAAAAATGAGAAAATCCCCAGTGGGCAGGTAACAAAACTGCTAATGACTTTTTTTCACAATTGTTACACACTAAAAAAAAAAATACAGTACGTGTCCACATACAGCATATTCACAAGGAAACAAACAAACAAAAATTTTACCTTGGTTTTTGCATGTTCTTATGCTCCTAATATTTCTACCTTCAAATACCACAGTGTGGGGAAAAAGATGTACCTCAATAGAAGTAACAACTTTTTAAAGAAACTTATTTATGTTTCAGTGACCCTATCCTCATTTGTCTTCATCATTCATATTGTTCCAATTGAGATTCCCAGGTGTTTGGTCTTTATTTCATTATGATTAGAGTTTGTGAGGCAGAATTCACCACAAACAGCTAAGCAGTTTGTAGCACTCAAAGAGTGATTGCAAGAAGTTCAGTTTTGGGCAGACTAGATAACATGGAGTGTAGCCAAGGAGGCCAAAATACCACTGAAAAGCATATGAAGTTTTCACATTATCACTAGCAGGGTTTCACTGCGAATTGTGTTTCAGACTTTCTCATGATTCAATATTTTCAACAGTTACTATGTATTGTGATATTCAAGGGTGAAGGAATACACAAACCAGATTATTCTATTTGTTTTCCATGCCATAAACCATAAGAAAATACTGACTATTCTGAGTGTTTCCGCAGGTTGTATGTGGACAAAATTTATTCTACCTTTGTGCATTTCAAAGGAAATGATCTCATAGAAACACTGAACAAAAGAAATTGAGAACTGGACGGACTCCACTTTTCTCAGCCAAAGTAGAACATAATTAGCAACACAGAAAACTGTGATTGTTCAGTGGTCTGATCTCTGTAAATAATTTCAAACAAACTGAAGAAAGTAAGACTTTTATGTGAGAGTTCATGGAGAACCTGTGTTTTATGTGGGATATTCTAATCATGTAAATAAAATCAAAATTTATTAGTACAGAATAGGATATTACAGTGAGAGACAGTTTTGCATGTATCCATGAAAAGTAGACAGTGTTTGTACAAACTCAAGATAGTGGGGATGGTTGCAGTTTATGGGATGTTGGGAGATATAGATTATCTCAACCCGTAAAACTAAAGTCAACCAAGTATCTTTCAATTTGCCGTTTTTTATGGTTGCCTCAAGTATTAAACTGTGAATATGTGACAAACTCCTTGTAAAATAACAGGTTTTCAAAATATACTGAATATATCTGTACATTCTAGAGTTAGCTGAGTTCCCCAGAAAGATATTTAAAATATCTTTGTTTCCTTTTATTGTGAGAATATTTCTGGGTACAGCCTATTCAGTCATATTTTTATATATTACAATTTGTTAGTAAAAGTTACTCCAAACACATCAGTGAAAAGACATGTGCAGGTGAAGATCCAGAGTTCAGTCACCTTTGTTTTTAAGTCTGAAAAGTGCAGGAAAATCCCTGCCCCTGTGAAGTCAAAGAGTGAAAGCACTAGGTAACTTCAAGGCAGTCAGGATTTTAACATAACTGCTTTAAAGTCTTACCCCACCCTCCCTCCAAATTTCTCTAGGATTTTGGAGTCCTGTCTTGGGAGCTGCATAGGTAGATCAGTGAAGCTCACCCTCTGAGACATCGGAGGCTGATGCAGACAAGCTGATGGATATAAGTTTTCCAGCCAGCCTGCTTTGCACCCCACATATCTGAGAGCACTGCTGGGACTGACCTGCAGCCACCTGCTTACCTGTTTAAGTACAACTTTATTTACTTCTGTAATAAACCTGCATCATCAACTGAACACCTTCTCACCGGTACTCATTTCAGCTGGGTTTAGCTAAAATAAATGGCTGATAAGTCAGGAAATAGTGCTGACTCCCCACTGCCAAAGTGCAGCGGGAACACAGTAACCTCAGAAAAACAGACTGCTCCTGGAGTTATCAGATCAAAGTGCAAAAAAAAAAAAAAGTGGTGAAAAGCACAGGCAGGCCAGTTATGAAATATGCAGATAAAATGTTGTTTGACCACAAAACAGCTTTCAGGGAAGGGTGAAAAGAAGTTCAGGACCAAACTCACTTTACATGTTCATCTGCATTCTGTAAAACCATTAGTCTCATCAAGCATTTTTTCCAAGTAATATTTCTCTTTTAAAACCAAGCACTTGAATAAATTCCTTCGGTTTCTTCTCCTTAAAATCCTTCTAACTTGTGTTCAATTTATTAATGAACTATTGTTCCTTTACAGGACACACATGTTGCAATAGAAGCAGAGGCAGATGGAAAAAAATGGCAAAAGTAAGATACTTAATACTGAACAGAATGTTGTCTTACTCTAAAAGTTCCAGATTTCAAAGCTGACATGTATAATTTGACATTAAAGTACACAATAAGATGCTTTAAGGAGCATTTATTTTTTTCACATTGAAATATACCTTCATTGTTTCAGACTTTAAAAACTATATTCAAGCATCCTTCAGATTCTAATTACTGCTTTAAAAAAGGATATATATTATGTAGCATATTTGCATGCTGTTCCTACGCTCAGAGTCAACAAGTGGTGCTCGTGATTACTAAGAATGACAGAAAGGTTTGTCAGTAGGCCAAAATTCTAACCTTGTCCTGGGGACCTTCAGAAGAATGAAACTAAGCCCAAAGAAGAGTTTAAAAATAGAAACATGGGAAACCCTGCTCTATATTTCCCTTCAGCTCATTGTGAAGAAAACTCATTGCGAGAAGAGACTCTCCATAAGATTAATCTGTCTTAATCTGGATTCTCCATGTTGTAAATTCCAAAAATTTACAACACATTTTATTCAAAGCAGAGAGAAAGTTGGAACTAGAAAGATTACAATATTATTGTTTAGAATTGATTAAAGTCCACCAGACATACCTACATTTATTTTTAACCTTGAATGAATTAGGGGAATAATATTTTTATCATTATTATATCATCAAGGTGAAGTCTAGAAACTGATGAAACATCAATTACTTTGAAACATCAAACATTTAGGGTCTGACTTCTTTCCTTTCAATCATTTCAAGTATATGATCCACAAAAGCAAGGTTCATATAATAAGAAATTTCATAAGAAACTGAGAAAGGTGAAAAAGAAATCATGGAAAAGTTAGCAAGCTATATTGGACATGAACAGTTTTGGTAGGTAATGAAGGATCAAAAGTGAAGGAAAATAAAAAGACAGTATATTTCGCCCATGATCAGTAGGGCAAGACATAAGTGTTTGAATTCCCAAATTGCGCATTATTTTATAAAAACTGAAAGTCCTCTGTGCAATGTGGTGGATTCTTCTGCATTCTGCTGTCTTAATTCATAAAGATATATTGAGTACTTTTGCTGATAGTCCCAGGACACTAAGAGCAATTAAGCAAAATCAGAAGTACGTTTCTTCATTCAGGAATCTGATCTAGAAGCCAAAACCCATGGTAAAATTAACAGTGATCAGGATATAGACTTTGACCCTGTGCTTTGTTCATGGTTAAAGAACAGTGAACATCTGGATCCCAGAAAACAGACACTTTTAAAGGGAATTGTACCTCCCACTAAGAAGCCAGTAAGTAGAACTCAGAATTACAAAAATCTTACCTCAGTGATCTCATCATCTCATTCCAACTGTGAGCAAGAGACATATCATTCTAAAATGCATAAAGGTAGACTCTGATTTCTAATAGATGTAAACAAAACCCAAAATTTTTTGTATATTTTTTACCAATGAACTCAGCTACAAAACAGTGGCTGTAGCAAAAGTATACTCTTATAGACCTGTACAGGTACATTTGTATGTTTACCTGTTTCTCACATAAGACAATCATAAATACATTCACTTAATTACTCCCTCTTCCTCATTTAACCTCTCCCTCTTCCTCCAATATCTTCCTAAGCAGTAAATTATACTGTGTCCGTAGTCCTCTAAAGTGTAAGTCAGCTTCCCCACAGTAAAATTAATGAGCAGTGTTGCTAAGAGCCAGGTGCTGCAGCCTTAATGAAATGTCTTATGGAAGCTCAGGCTTTGGGCCATTAACCATGGCTAATCATCCTGGCTATTTTGTAAACAGAAACAGATGTCCCTCCAGGACTGTCTTAATTTTGTTAGTGTGCAGGTACCAGGTATTACTTTAAACCAAACTTTACACATTGCTCTGAAGGCTGTTGGAAAACAGGAGTGGTGACATTTATGCACCTTTTATTCTGCTTGTGTTCAATAATATTGCTACTTGCTATAGTGGCTAAAGACAGTGGAGAAGAACTATTGTTTTGCTGCAACTGGCTGAATTTACAAGAGCTTCCTTCACAGTGTGTGACTAAATGCATAGCATCTCTGAAAGTACACAAAATAGGCCAAGGTACCTTTTTTTTTCCCTTCTCCAAACAAAATGCGGCCTTTTTAAAGTGTTCTGGGGAAAGAAAATGAAACATGCCAGATGACAAATGCTAAGTGCTCATTGCTTGGCAAACATGCTGAACAAATACCCCAAACTTGTAAAGCCATTAAATACAGTAACTCACTTCACTGAAGCCCAGTGCAGGAAGACAAATAAAGAGTTAGCACTACACTCATGATAATAGAGTTAAAGGCAACCGAGTTAAATCTAAATTGAATGTGAAGAGACATTAGTTTTTATGCAACTATATTGTAACACATTGCTCTATATTACACTCAAGTATTTCGTTTTAGGATAATGAAAGGAGGCATGACATAAACAGCACCATCTTAAGAAAATTAACATGACATAACAAAATAAATCTTCTCATGTAAAATTTTCATCTGCTCTTTTTACTTTCCTCTCTGCAGCAAAGGAATAGACCATATATTCACACAGAACCAAGTAAGTATCATCCAACTGGTTTACTAATATATAGTATTTTTAATCGTTGAACCACCAGTCACTTTGCATTGTTACTCTGCAAGGTAAGCAACACAAACTACCATCACTATCACTCAGTGTTACTGCATATGAGAAGAAAACAGAAGGTGAGAGTGTTGACACAAAGATGTGTGGAAAACTACAGGTAGGGAGAAGATGTCTAGATATATGTCTAGCTCTCTGCCAAAGGCAGCTCTATATTATTTGTTATGAATTACAAAAATGTTTGTGAATTGTAGTTGCTGTGAGCTGTTTGCTCCCAGCATACCATAACCAAAGGATATTCTGGGTCATCTGAAGCTCAGCAATTCAGGGCTAGAATTGGAGTGTGATGCTATCTAAGCCATGTCACTCTTCTGTGACTGCTACTAGTACTGGTGGGTCCAAATACAAAGCACAAAGTGTGAGATTATGAGCCAGCAGCTAAAGAAGATTTTGGATCCTGCTTGTGGCAAAAGGGGGAAAAAAAAAGAGGAGATAAAAAAAATGAGTATTTCATCTCCATAGCTAAATACAAAACTGCCTTATGTGGTCAGTAGTCAAGCAAGGTTGACCAGCACAGATTCCTCCTCCACAGATAAATGAAAAGATATGGATATGCTCCCCTCACACCCACGCCATTCTTGCCAAGAGCTCTGGAAAGTGATGTATTGAAGCATTCAGATACAGGCCAGTGTTTACTGCAATCTACTGTGAATCCCAAGAGTATTCATATATTATTAGGCCTCAGAACCCTCATGGGCTCCATCTGCGGAAACAGTTTCCATCTCTCAACGCAGGCTGTAGCCCCCAAAGGAAATGCTGCAAAGAAAATCATTTAAATGAATAGAAGCAACACTTACCACAATGTGAGCCAATGAAGTCATAAACTTGACAATAAAATGACAGATAGTGGGCTGCTAACTCAGAATGGTTCCAAATTAGTGTTGCTGGTTGTTAGCACTTCTGTTCTGATGTGCACAACAAATTCTTGGTCCATCACATAAGATGGTCACACTGTCAAATGCACAGGTAGCCTCTTTATGATCTACGACCAAACACAGTCAGGCAGCCCATTTTGGTAAATGACACTGGAACATCTGTCAAAGACTTACAACCTTCTGAGCCCAACTTGGAAAAAGTGGGGGTTTTTTCTTGCTTTCTGGTCCTTATCATCGTGTGATAAATTTTGGACTATTTTGACACTGAAAGTTTTCAGAATTAACTAGTCTATTCAATCAGAAAAGCAGCAAACATGTTCGTGCAAAGCTGTAAAGAATAATAATAAAAATATAAATTTACCAAAGTTTTCTAGTTTATAATAGATCTCAACCCCTAGTCTGTGATAAACTGTTGTTGACATTAATCATCAGATTTTGGCTTTCCGGAGCAAGCTGATTTCATGTTCAGTTCATAATTATATAGCCAAGTGTGAATCTGACTATGTGCTATCAGTGGGCTCAGGCAGGACAAATGGATTTTCAACATCTAAAGAGAAAGGGCAATATAGAGCCTTAACTAAATTCCCTTTCCAATTATACATACATATAGTCATCAATTTTTTTCCTGTTGTGGATACAAGCTATTCTTGTTTTGGAATTGCAAGTTGTTTTAATATAAGAATATGTTTTGAAGTACTACAATACTTTCTCAAGTAGAATGCAATTTCTGCAGTATTTTTGTGCTCATCAGCTTAACACCCTTGGTACACTTTACGTGCTTCTTAGATTTGAATTCTTTCTGTTTTCTTTTTTTGAGTGAAAGCCAGACAAATATCCATTAAGAGGCTAGACCACTTAGTTAACACCACCTTTCAATTATAGACCAGGAGGAATTTCCTTGTGAATAATGCCTTACTGTTGAATTAACATTAAGACGTTGAAGGAAAAGAGTCGCCCTATCACAGTTTACATTGGAAAAGGCAGGTACATTAACATTTCTAGCAAGCCACAGTATTATACTGAGCCAAGTTTAATGCATAGGGGATAGAAAAGTAGCTAGGCACATTTTATGGAAAAAAAGTGTCAACATGGGCACATCAGCCAAGAAATACTTATATTCTTTCCTTCTCCTCCCTCCCTTTCTTCTCACATCACAGATTTTCTCTTGTCTTAAGAGTTTGTGGGTTTTTGTTGTGGGTTTGTTTTTTTTTTTTATTCCTTAGGACATAGATAAGTTATTTAAATAAATCCATCTGTTCCATATTTGTTGCTTATTCTCACAGACAAGTGTATGTTGGCTATGCTGATTCTCAACTTTATCATAGGAGATGGTATGCGAAAATTGACTATAAAAAGAACAAGAATTAGAAAGCTTAAGTTTTCCCAATCCATTATTTATTTCTCTCGCTGAATGCATTAGATAATAATTTGTAATGGTATAATTTGGCCCAGGTTCTCAAGTGTGTGTGCTAATATCAGTGGCCTGATTTTCAGAAAAAAGATAATCTCTTGAAGACACACAGACATATTCAAAAAATATGTAATACTTCTAGGAATGGACAAAGATTGCAATGTCTAGACCTGCATCTAGACCCCACCAAAGGCAGAATTCAGTTTGGATCATACCCAAATTTTGGCAGCTATTTGGAAATGAGAAACGACAAAACCTGCTCTTACAAATCTAATATGTTTGCCCTGCCAAGGCTTTCCCTGAGTCAAAAGGCTCTTCGTCACCTGTAACGTGAAACAATCTGTAAAATGAATGTCTATTTATTTCTATAGAGGAGTCTCTGAATCCCAGATTTCAAAATTCGACTGAAGAGCTGTCTTCTCTCTCTGTCATCTCTTACATTCATATAGAAATAAAAACAGGTAACAGAACAAACTCTTACAACTGTCAAAGAACAACAGGGAAACATTAAATAAACACTATTGCAACTGAAAATATGGATGCTGAAATATTAAGTGGTTAGTCTGTTAAATTCATCAGTGTTTCATGAAACACTCTCAACATTGACCTGTGTCAGTGGAAGTCGATCATCCCCAAGTTCCCAGTAAGCTGCCTCACAGTCACTTGACAAGCTCTCTTTATCAGAACTACTGCCTTTAACCAGGCAAGAGTAGAGGAGGCTCCCAGAAATGGAGAGAATCTCTGGTTATCAATGTTTCAGACAAAAGGGGGTCTCATGATGCTTCACCATCCTAGAAAACAGTCCTAGTCCTACCAACGAAAAATGAGCAAAGATAGTGGTGCAAGCATCTTACAGTGGATATACTATTTGGTAGGACTCCATACATTGATATAAACCCCTGGTTCCACTGTCTACACACATTTGTGTACATTATGGATTCTCACAGAACAACAATACTTTTTTAAACCGTTGCTTGACTATACAGTACGTGAAAATGGTTGATATTATTTGAATTACAATCTCTTTGAAGTAGATTTTTATAATATTTATATGTGTACTGGCAAAATAGGAAGATTTTCATTGCCATTTCCAGGAACTAAATTATACCTATAACTATATGTATCATAATTATAAACCATTGGGTCATAGTATTTTCCCAAGTATTTCCAAACCATTTTCAAAAGTATACTATTAAAATAATAATTTTTAAAAAAGAATGCCTTAATATTTCTAAACGTTCATGCCAAAGCTGAATGCATATTTGCAGAAATATATTTATGGCTAGGTAGTAACTCCTCCATCCACCCAAATTGATACAACCTCATCATAATTGCACAATTTAGTCATGTCCAGAAACACCTGAGCAATATTCTGCATAAAATATTCCTTACAGTGTGCCTTAGGGTGTTCGTTAATAGAGTTAGATGGTCATTTCCATCAAAGTGTTTGGTACAGCACTTGCAGAGTTATCCAGCGTATATCCAGAGCAAGTGTGAAAACAGGATATCTGGGAGTTGCACACAGTTTTTCATAGGCTATGACAAAGCTATCTCTACATACATGTTTTTAAGATTAACATGAGCTGAGGTCTGCACTGCCACAACTATACAATGATTATTCCCTAGGCTAAAGAGTTTAAACTCTATCAGTTCTGTGGCTAAACATTTGGCTACAGCGTAAGCATATCCTCAGGGAGAATTTCTCATCATATGGATGCACAAAAGTCAACAAGAATGTATCAGTAAGGTTAAAATATTGTCCATAAGATTTTGGCCAGATCATGAGCCTTAACAGAATGGAAAAAACAAGGTCATATATTTAAATAATTATTTCATTGCATTTATATTTTGTTTCAAAAAACATTTAAAGGATTAGAACATGTGAGCCTAATAAATGTTTCAAATTGGATACATTTTTAGTTATTCAAGAGTGAGAAAGTGTCTTAAACAATACAATTTGAATTGTCTACCTTGTATGTAAAGGCTATTCCACCACAACAAAAAAATTTCATTAAAAAATTCACTCCTAAAAATCCTTTTCTATACTAAGGTTTAGAAATATTATAACTTGCTATTGTTATTTAAAAACACTGTAGAGTGTTTATAAGCACTCAAGAATGCATCTATGTGGCAAAGTACATACACATGAAAAACACACTTCATGATGGTAACACTCTCTCAATGCTAACATAGCCAGAGGCACCATTATAATCATGACAACCTCACTTGAGATGTCCTGTCTGCATGCACACATTGATTTTTAAATACCAATTCACAGTTAACAGAATGACAGGTTCAAACAGCTTATACCACAAATTCCTCGCAAGCTACAGAATTAATTCATTTGTCAAGAAGACTCTAATCCTGCTTCCAGTGATTATGGATCATCATAAAATCCATGATTTGTAAGATGAATTGTATGATTCACAGTAGCTCTTGTACTATTAAAACAAAACTATAGGGCTGGATACAGTATAATTTGACTCTTTTAGGTAAATCTCTGGGATTCCACAGAGTCAGGTCCAGGTCAGATCTCTGAGAGGACCTCTTAGCTTAAACACCCAAGGTAGAGGCCACATTTATTTCCACTCTATATTTATTTCTTCTAACAACATGTGCTTTCAAAATAGAAAAATATTATTTTTCCAAACTGAGAAATGTCCATGTAGTCTTTCCATGTTAACTTTAGGAAAAGGCTATAGGGTGCATATTGCTCAGAGTCCTGTTATCCCTTGTTTGGTGCCTCTCTGGAACACTTCCTGGAGGGTCAGGTTTTGTGAGACAAGAGAGATAAGTAACTAAAGTCCTGGATCTCTGTGGAGATAACATGCTTTGCCACAAAGGCAATGCAAAATAAAAAAGTTTTTAACTTTTTATTAAAGGAAAAATTAGCAGAAAAGGGTTTGAGCAAATGATGCACAAAAAAAGGCTCTCTTCACCGTCTTCAGTAACATGGCTTTGATTAGCAGTTGAAGAAATGTGATGTGGAACTGAAATACGTTCAGCATGTATCCCTTCTTCTTCTTTCTGACAGGGGACTGTAACACTGACAAGCAGACATTGAAAAGTTGATGTTTATAGGACATCTTTGAAAAAATTGCTTCAGACAGACAGATCCGCTGGAGGAGCAGGCTGCAATCACCCATCACGGCAGCCCTGCTGCAGTCAGTGTCTTGTAGTCATGAGAAGCCTGACCCACACCACCAACCTCTGCCAGACTGTAGTCACAGCTGCCCTTGCTCTAGATCCTTTTCTTCTGGTCATTGTGAAAGGAAATGTTGTACTGTTTGGCTATAGCCTGCTCACTGCTGACAAGCTAATCTCGCATGACAGACTGCCTCTCCCTCTAACAAACACAGCTCAGGCTGTGTTTGCTGTCAGCTGAACAAACCCTGCAGAGCCCGTACATACTGTATTTTGAACTCTGATATTAAAAATGGTCTAACGATTTATCCATTTAGGCTGCAGTGAATCTGAGGGAATGTCAATGCTGTTTTTATTTTTATGCTGCTAATAATCTCCGCAAACTCCAGAGCCGTTTTTTTGGGTTTTTTTTCTAATTAAAAATTGAACACAGAAAACCAGATTTATATGATCCTCACAAATTCATGTAAGAAAATCAAGTTGACACAATATCCTACATTCTAGTGGAAAAGCCTAATCTTAAGGGCAGCCTGAGACAATCCCTTTCTTGCCCAGAAGTGCATGAGATGAATAACATCACTGATAAAGCTCTTCTTTCCCCTGCACAGTCTGGCCGCGGGCTTCTGTGCGAAGCCCCCTCTGGGAAGCAGCAAGCTGTCAAACTCCTTTCTGATTGAGCTAATGGCATCTGACTCATATCAGATGTAAACAGAGGATCCCTGCACAGATGCACCTCGACAATACCACTGATAGTATGATGGGTAGATATTTATGTGCCTTGACAATGATAGACTAAGGGGGTTGCAGACAGAGAATCATTGATTAGAATGAATAAATTAATTCAAATTCAAAAAAATAGATCTAATAGTCAACAATGTTTAACGCAATTAGCTCTCATCAGGATCACTGGCTCAAGTTTTTGTCAAATACTGGTAGGTTCTTGGTCCTGTCAGACCATTTAAGTAAGTAGAAGAGTTTTGTCTCTTTGCTGAAGCTTGTCCTCTATGCAAAAACACTAAGATATTTGCAGGTCAGGATAAAAAAAACTATAACCCTGAAAAGAATTCAGCCTGGGCAACAAAACTGATACCTCATAATTATTCATTATTCAAGTCCAGATTTTGTCACAGAAGTTTTTACTTGTAATAGAGAACCTGTCAGAGAACAAGGAAGATATGAGGCTGCAGCAAAAAAAAAAAAAAGGTCATTCTTTATAATTATGTTTTTCCCATGTCTACATTTTGAGATGTCAGAGTAAGATGTAAAATAGTCTTTTTCTTACTCACTTTGGAAGTTTGCTGTTTATTATGGCTCAGTATTTCCTCAAACTGAAAGTCTAACATTTCATGGCAAGATGATTTAGTCGACAGTGAATGACAGGTCCTTACAAGGGCCCCTATTATATTCCTGTGGCAGGATTAGCATTCACCTCTCTTATATTGATTTCTAAAAATTAGGTGGGAATAAACTAGTAGAGTAGGTGGTTGGTTTTTTTTCTTGTAGAATGGGGTGTTACTGTAAAAAAAAGCTTCACATTTACTACTCTAAACTCTAATTTGCTAAATTTGAGTTAGATAATAAAAATCTCTTCATAACAGATTTTAAATTTACAGTTTGAGAGGATAGTTATACACATACCATATACAATGTTTTCAAATGCAGTCAAATAGTTTTTGTGTATTACACTATAAAAGAAGGAAACAACAAACTTGGCTAACACAGTATTTAATTTCCATATTTTTCCATAACTTTCAGCTGTTTTAAATTGAAGACAGTAAATTTCACTTGCTAATAATTGCATCTTGTCGCGTTTGAGCCTACATTGTATCTATCTGGGGAAGAGAGGTTGTTAGGTGCTAGATTTGTAGGGGAGTAATAATAACAGCTTACAAAATTCAGCAAACCACTGATGTAAAATCCCCTTATTGTGTAATAAATGGTGAAAAGGCTTAGACAACTACTTTCACAGTCAGCTTTAGTTGCTTGTCAGCTTTATTTACGTTTGTGGTTGGTTTTTTTCTGCGCAGACTAGGAATAATCTCCTGCCTGATGAATACGAAAACTCAGGATTAAGGGTTCTGGGGCAGGAAGGACAAGAGGAAATAGTGAATTACTGTCATATGCAGAGGTTTGGGCTGGTGTCAAGTGCTGTGCAGGTGCAGGATTATGATGTAGTTCCCTGTTTTTTCAGCAAGCCCTTCTGCTCATGACTGTATTTGTGCTTGCTGTGCAGGTTACCTCTTTCAGGGGCTTAGCTATGTCCCTCCCTGCCAAAATTCAAATGCACTGTGGGAAACAGGGGAATTTTATATAAAGCTTCTCCTGTTGCTTAACCAAACAGTAGATTCCCAGATGTTGTTACAGTGCTAGATGCTTTGTATATGCTACTTATGTAACTGGATCTTTGCAAGTAAATTTCTCTGGCATCTTCAACATGTAACTCCACATATTCTTAAGGAAGTAAGTTTGGAGTTAATTAAACATACTAGGGATATTTTTGTTAGCACTGTACTTTACATCTCAAACCAAACATTACTTGAAAAGTGATTTTATATGTGTTTCATTCCATTTAATGGTGCTATGACCACCATTAAAATTGCTAATCATGTTCTTGTAACAAAAAGTTTGTGAATTTCCATCAAGAATACAAAGTCTATAATTCCATTGGTCAAGGGGGACTTGAAAAATCTACTCCATGTCAATAGAAGACAAATAAACACTTTTGCTGTATAATCCACAAATCAACAATCTGAAAATAAACCAGAAAAGCATTTAAAGTTACATTAATTTTCCCATGAGTTTAAAATGCATGTTTCATATTTCACACTATCCAAATGTTTTACTTGTTGTCAAAAAAATTTTGTATACCTTTATTATTGCAAAATTTTCAAAAGCATCCTCTACACACCAAAGCATCTTAGTGTTTAGGCCAGAGAAACATGACATTCACATGCTAAGCACGATTGCCATTTTGGATTTTCTCTTCCAGCAACACCTAGCAGTAATAAAAGACACTGGTTGAACTGACAAAAAAGTCATGAAAATCTGAAAATCATAGCATGATAAATATAATCTTTCACACATTCAGTACCTTGGTTTTGAGAACAAGTCTCCTCATCAATGCTGTAAACCCTGCTCATGGCTTTATTTGTCTTTCATTAATCAGAAGGGCCTGATCCATTGTCTTACCCATCAATTAAACTGCAGCACAAAACTTCACATTGCAGATTTAGGCTTCTTCTATGGCAACAGCTTCTGTCACTATGCCCATTCACTATTGAAAGCACAAAGTTGTGCAAGCATAAATGCCTTAGTTCAAAATTCAGGCTAAAACCAAGCCTTTCTAGACAGTAAAAAGCAAAGATAATACTTTGAGAAATAGGTCAGTAATTTGAATCGTAATTTCAAAAAGTATTCAGAAACAGGCCTAAAATGGGCTTAGGTCTTGAAACGTTCAGGTTCAAAACTGGAAAAAGTCTTTTAATTACTATCAATTAAAATTACTAGCAATTAAAAAAAAAAATCCTGTTCTGAAAGAGGCATGAAAATTCCATGTACAGTACATGGAGAGAGTTAAATACCTAACACCTATGAAAAAGACACACTGTCCAATTCATTGGGAGTAGAAATATAGAAACTACCATTGAAGAGAAGGGAGTACTGAAATGCAAATTCTCCATGACTCCTTTTTGGGGGACGCTTGGTGTTATTTTTGTTTGTTCGTTACAAAACAGGAGTCCTTTGACATATTTTCTTGATAAAACACAGTCAATATTTTGAATACAGTGTGCAGACATACACTAGGTGGTTTAAGTCTATAATGTTCTTGTAAGTGTTAAATTCCGCAAACATGGCGGTATGTGCAGAAAATGTTATTAAGGTGGCAAATTGTATCATTAATGTGAACACACATGGTAGAGAGCAAAAGAGATCTTGGAAAGCAAAGGGATTACCCACACAAAACAGTGAGATACAAGCAGCAGAACTTTCAGAAAATTATTTGAACCCAAACTGAATATAAAATATAGATCTACCAAGAGACAAATTATTAATTACCTAGAAGATTAAATATTTGATTTCAAGCAAATAACTTTCAAGTGGTAGGGATGCTCTTAAGTGTCTTACTGATCTTCCATATGCAGGCAAGAGTGTTTGCAATGGAGGAAACAGCACTATTTCAACACTAAGATCTGGGGGGGAAAGACTAATGGATGTCTTCATCAGTCAAGTTGCCAGGACCAAAGAGTTTATTGAATACTGTCTCACATATCTCAGTAGAAGTCTGGCGTGACCTAATCAGCACCAAAGAGGACCACTCGGCCTCCTCTGGCTTCCTAACTATTTCTAGGGGTCATAATGGGAGGAATGATATCTCTTTTCCCAGTTAAAAAATGGGAAAGTCCATAGAAACAAGAAATGGAAATTCAAACACTTAAAATCAATCAGTTAAAACTAGTGAATAATCAGGTAATCTCAGGAGCAGCTCCTCCTTAGGTATGTATAGCTTGGGAAAACAAAGCTACTACCTTTGCTTCTATCATGCTCAGGGGTCACCCACCTCAGCCTTGTCTTCTTGTGGACTCTCAAAGAACATTTAGAATAAATCACCAATTCAACATTTTTCTGCTTTTTTCCTGCTTGACACCCTCCCTTTCTCTCATTGGTATGCCATTTTTTGCCCCAAACTAAAGGTTTGGTTCTTTTCTGTTCCCTTTCTGTGTTACAGGATCACTGTGATCTACCTGCCTTGACTATATCAACACTCTTTCTAAACAGTAGATCTGAAGCTCAGAATTTACATTTGATTAAAGGTCATTCAACAGCTCTTACTCTCAAAACTAACTAAAAAATTTCTGGCCATGTTTTTGAGAAGATTTTTTTTCCCCAAATTTAAATATGTTAGAAACTCATTCCCTCCTTTTTGCACTGAAAATATGCTATACATTCCTGTAAGACCCATTCATTACCAAACAAATACAAATTCTGATTGGAGGAAATAACACTTTTCACAAGGAGTTTGAGATGCAAACATCTGCCAGAACCCTCCTGTTATACTCCACATAAAATATGAAAATACTTGGGAGTTAGCTAATCCAGTTCATCCATTTTCTCAAATATTTATTTAATTCCTTCTGACTGTACATAATTAAAAGATTGAGATCCATTTTTGTTCCCTAACAAGACTGGTGAAGATGCCCCTTATTATATATGTACCGACTGCACAGTATTCCCATTCCTACCTTCTCTCCTTTAAGTACACTCTTTGTTTTCTCAAAGAGCCAGAAGTGTCCCCAGGTGATAATAAAGAATCCCTTCCTATTGACTTCTGTGGGAGCTGGGAACAAAGCAGACCACCCAGAATCAGAGTTTTAAAGAAAAAGTTCTCTTCACTTTAGGAGAAGATTATTACAGGCTCCTTTCCAAGTCAGAAGTGACCTTTAAAATTAATCTTTAGCAAACCACTCACGGCATTGCTAACTTAAACAAACACTATAGCTTTAGCTAAACCAGAGAGAATATATTTCCTTCCTGCTGATTTGTTCCCAATTATGTGTTGTAACAGAGGGAAGTGGAAGATCCTCAAAGGAAGTAAGCAACAGATGCAAGATATTTGGAAAGTTATTATAATTTGTGTAAACATTACCCCGGAATAAACCAAGCATTAGCCAAATTAGGGGAATCAATCATATTCATAACCAACCTTTTTGTCCAGCAAAACTGATCCATGTCACAACATGGATGCTTTTCCAAAACAAAAGATGGGATCTTATGAAGTCCTGAAGTCCTTTTGCTCCCAGTGAATTCACTAAAATTGAATAATTGAGAAGGCTGCAATTCAGCATGCCTCTCCAAATGGCCTCTCCAAACTGTCCAGAGTGAGAGTCATGCTCATAAGTACCCTTTCATTTACAAAGAAAACCACAGTTCTTTTTCTGCTCAGTAATACACAGTCTTTTTAAAACAAGGTCCAACTTGGCAAAAATTATTAACTTTCTCCAAAGACTCGACATTAATTGAAAATCTGTGGAAGCAAATGGAAAATGTCAAAACATTACTTTTTTGCTTCAGTACCTAGGAAATATTTCTAAGGGATGTACAAAAAAGTGATTAGGAAAGGCTTTTTTTTGTCAACAGGCTGAAGCTCACTATGAATCCTTTAGACCTCCCCTGGGATGTGGTTTTTTTTCAGAGCGTTACACATCAGAAAATGTGGACATGGTGCTCCAAGGACATAGGTTAAGTCCATCCTAAGAACAGAATGACAGCTCATCTGACTGCAGCTGAGTAAACTCATCTACTAAAAGTCACCTGATTGCAACATCTTGAAGTAAGACTGATTTATACCTGTGAGTAAAGGCAGCTTGGGACCCTGACAACACCCTGGAAGGGTATCAAAGGGAAGCAGAAGGTCTAGCATACTTGGTGTCTACCACCATCCCATTTTCAGAGTCGCTCCCAGGTGCTTCCTAGAGTGTTGGGAAGGGCACTAGCAGTGCACTGAACTTGAGCACATCAGATTTCTTGTGGTTTGAAACACAGGTTCTGGCAATACCTGCAGCTATCCTTGGTGTCAGATAGTTTTCACAATAGACAAACTTGGGATTTTGAGTTTTCTATGGCATGTAGAGTACCGCTCCGATAACTAAGTGATGGAACCCTTACTCACAGAAAAACCTTACTCTTTTCCTAATAGCAGTGCAAATCCCTGTGGAGTGAAATAAAATAAGACTAAAAATGGGTTTTTTTTCCCCACAGTATTGCTTACCATGGACATTTCTAAACTCACCCATGAATTTCTCTGAGGCTCTAAATCATCAGAGGAAAACTACAGATTGACATACTAGATTCAGATGACCCCTCCAGCATCAGCACAACACTGATATTGTATTTGCTACAAACCTATATCAGTCTTAACTCAAATACAGGTTCTACTCCCAACCTCACCTGTGCATGGAAAAGTTTAGTGAATGTATATAGTGGAATATATATCAGTACTAGTAAATCAAACAGCTCCAGGCCCATTTCCTAATCAATAGGCACGGAACAATCCATGTTAAAGTTATTAAATTCCCTTCCTCTGAAAAAGCAGGGTAAACAGAAAAGACTTATAATGCTGGCCCCAACAGGGGCATGGAATGAGGCTGGTTGTGTGCCAGGAGCCAAGGGCAGACCTCATAGCCAGGCAGAAGTTATACTGCCAGACACCGGTTTAACAAGAAAAAGTTAAATTTATTTTTCATCTTTATACCTATATTTATTTTAAAACCAAACCCCATCTTGTGTAATGTCAGTTTTAAGTGTCTCCATCAAACTTTATATAGTAATGGCCAGTCTTCGCGAACGAAGAACCGGGGAAGGTCTTTACACCTTCCAGCCTGCGCATTGGATTTTTTA
>JAWMRA010000113.1:82335496-82350534 GCA_035584735.1 Pseudotriccus pelzelni | reverse complement strand
GTCCCTGGCTGGGATCGAACCCTTGGCCTCGGCGGTGAAGGTCCTGCGATCTAACCACTAGGCCACCAGGGGCTCCCTCAAACTTTATATATTTAATACCAAATACACAGGACCCATTTCTTTTGTTGAGTACAGTGGCAGAGTTGTTGCTCTGACTGTAGCACTGAACTAGACTTCTTCCTTGTTGTTCCTTACCTGTTGCTCATTTTATTGATTTGGTTAAGTCATGTTTTTTAAACTAGTCAGGACTTCTACCCTGGGTCTCTTTTCCAAAGTAAAAAGGAATCACAAAGCATGGGGTGTGCCTGTATATGAGAGTACAATGGTATGTGTTTGACAAACATTAAGTTCTTGTTAATGTAAGAAAAACAGGCAGCCATGGAAAACAAGACGATCCTGTGAGTCTGTATAGTTATGCTTGAGCAGAAGCTTCTTCAGGCACTTCTACATTATTAGATACCAATGAATGCAAAAGGGAAATTCGCCCTTCTAATTCCCAAACTAACACAAAGCCTGGAGCTCCAATAATGAGAAGATCATAAGAAACTGAGAACTATTAGTTTGGGTACTAGTGATGTATTTGATTTGGCTATGAAATCCTGTTTCACAGATTTGCTGTCTTGTAGGAAGTGTTCAGTGGTAATGCCATGGGATTGTCTATTGATGCTGACCACTGACCACAAGGAAACTGCAATTTTTCACTTGACTGGAGATGTGTTCATCATAGTGCAAAATATTGGTGTCAACTCTCTGTAGGTCACTAGGTTAAAATATTCTGGATCGCGTGTAACCAAACACCACAAAGCCACAAAATCATAACAATTTGCAGCTGCTTAGAGCACTCATGAAATGGCAGAGAGGTCCTAGTCTGGTGAGTCAGATGCTCACATTGAGACACTTGCCACCACAGTTGGATATTTACCCTTTTGGGTAGATTGTTCAGAAAACAAACGGTTGGGAAACTCAAGACATTTCCTAACTGGCCTGAATTAGAGAACACGTGGCATGCAGAAAACATGGGAGAACTATGAGAGAGTCAAGACAGCAAAAACGGGAATGTTACTCTCCCTCTTGTTTACCACCCATATAGGACCTCAGCTTTTTGCATTTCAGGTCTGAGGTTACCCCAAAATGCAGATGATTATCTGCTTTGTCAAACAAAATAATTAGAATTTAAATTACACCTTTATTATATATGTTTGGGTTTTTTCATCAGTCTGAACACATTTGCAGATAACACAAAATTTTATTCTCCTGTCTAAATTAGAAACCCCGAAGTAAAATGTGAATACAGATTTTTCTGAAGCTGTTGCTGCTAATTCTCCCCTTGCCCAGGTAAGATGAATAAGTTCCCTTTATGACTGTGCAAAACAAATATGACCATAGATCATTTGACAAAACTTGCTATCGTGAAATTTCAAATTTCTCTACATAAAAATTTCTATAAATGAAAGGGCAAAATCAAAAAATATCCTTTGGGAAGAGGCCATGACTGACTTCTCCAGACCAGTCAGTTGTACTCAACAAGCCAGTTGCTGAGTTGTCATACAGGATCTAAACAACCTAGTTAATAAACTGTCAACAGCTGCTTTCTAGGGTAGTTTTCAATTGTGAGGCTCCTGCTGCTTTTCTAGGTGACCCTATCCTATCCACAGCTTATGAAATAGGACAGAGGTTCTCCTGGAAACTGCCTCCCATCTTCCTCACTTTTTGATGGGAGATGTCATGAACTTCATTATTCTGCAAACTGCAGTCTTTTCATCCGTGGTATTCATTACATTTGCAAAGCTCTTGAATAAATCACTAATGTCACAGAAAGTGTCTGTTTGTTTTTCTTTTCTAAGAAAACCTTGATAGTGGCACAAAAATATCCTGAAAACCTCCCTTTCCTTTATTTAAAATGTGAGCACCAGCAATACTTTTCAGTTATTTTCACCAGGTGAAAGGTGTTGGGGCTTTCCCCAGGAAGCCCTGATACAAGGAAATGGGCAAGTCAGCTAAGGAATTTCTCTTCCTTTGTAATATCTATTACTATCAGGAGCAGCTCAAATCAGATAATTAAGTAGGTCTATAGCTTTAGGATATTCGTTAACTACCCATATTAATACAAGTCTATACATCACCTACAGAAGTACCTACTGACTTCTAGATAATCTGTTCTTATCAAATTCCTTTCTCTATCCAAGGAAATATGGATTTGTAATATAAAATATCCTACCTATACATTTTGCAAACAGACCAGATATCTGTAGAGACCTTCAGTTGATAATGGAGGTGATAGCACATCCAGTTGAACATAACTGTAATAGAATTGTGAATAGATTTCTGCACAGAGTCTGCATTGTTTGTTTGGCATTAATAAAAACTTGTGTCCTTATAAAGTGGTGACAGTTTTTTTTTCTTTTTTTACACATATTAAATTTTTTTATCCTATAAATGGCTTTCAAAATTCATCATAAAATCAAATTTTTTTTAAGCAAATTTCAGGTTTATATTTTTTCCAATTAGAAAAACTCTTCTGAACTTAACCGTTTTTTTCCCCTCAACAATGAATAACATTTTATAGGCCAATTGTGAAATAACAGAAACAAAATACAAAAAGGTCTGGATTATACCATTCAATATATTTTGGAGGGACAAAACATTTTTTTCATCAACAATTGCACTTTAAATAAGATATTTAACTACCTTTATAAAGGCAGGGATTTGTTAGGACTGAAGTTGATCAGATATAGGATAGATATATTGTGAGAACTGGCCTGTGAGTAGGGATGTCCTATTTGTGAGAGGCAGGAAAAGATAATGTAAAAGACAGTGAAAAACAATAGACATTATCTCAATCAGAACGTATAATTCAACTTGACTTATTCTTCCTCTCTTTTATGTGGCAAACCATTAAAAAGCGTTTTGTAAGTGTAGTAATGAAGAGTTATTAATATTTTAAATACTTTGGATTTTTTAAAATAGTGCAATATAAAATTGCACTGGACAGATGTATTGCAATATAAATACTGAGGACTTTTAAAAGTACACTGGAATTCTGTAAAAATTAGATATGGGCTTTCCTGAGCCCAGTGCTAAAATATGGTAATTACATTTAAAGAGAGAGATCTAAGTTTCATCAGTTTAAATCCATGCTTTTACCTCATATTATCTTGTGACAAATCTTGCTAATATGCAAATTTAGGCTGGCTATATAGCTTCTGCTCTGAATTTATATTTTCATTTGCTTTCAGTCTCTTTTCCTTGCAACAAATGCTTTCTTAGGGACCAAATAAAAGCAGAGATTTCTTGTAACTTCCACTTACTCACCTTTGTGTTTGATTAGTGCGATGTGCTCTGGGATGACCCTTCTTATGCAGGGAGGTTGGATTAAATAATCCACTGTGGTCTCTTCCAACCTGACCCATTGTCTGATTCTGTAACTGAAGCATATTGTTATCTAATATATAATTTTGTGTTTTACAAACCTAAACTTTTCTCAGTGCTGTCTGAATTGTGGAATGAAAATTGAAAAGTTTGGTCTCTCAAAGAGAGGTGAAAAAATGAACTAAATTTAAGTCTTTACTCAGAAATCCAGGATTCACTTCCTTTACAGGAGCAGAAGTTACTTTGCAAATGAGAGACAGCACTATGCCCCATCATTGACTGTCTGGTCATTGCTGCTGCACCTAAAGTCCACTTTTTCTCTGAATGCTCCCAATAATCTCAGGTCATCCTGACCATTAAGGAGGGTTTTGAATCCTCTCTCTGGCTGTCATGTAAGACGGTCAGAAAAATTCCCATGGCAAAACCATGCAGTTTGAATTGCCATGCCAAAACCATGGACTTCTTGAGACTGAGTGAACTCAGCTGAGCCAAACTGCAGTTCCCAAGGGTTAGATAAAGGCAGCTACTATCTTCAGAATAAGGCATAAGAATGAAAATTTATAGTGCACATCTGCAACATAATGCAGGTAGTCCATTGCCAAATAAGGAGCTGATGAGGATACCTGTGAGAAAAAAGTTACTGCCACATTTGTCTGCAGCACCAGGTACTTCCTAATGGAATTCTGTACATAACTACTTTAAAAATATTCTCACAAACACTAAAACTGATGTACATTCCTATGTGTCTTCAATTCTGTATTCATCACCCTTACTTTTTCTCAAAATAATTAGAGAAAAAAGAATATCACTACATAATAGGAGGTTGTAGAAGGAAATACACATTCTAGCATTAAGCTATATGTCCAAGAGCAGTACCCCTGACATCCAAAAGTTAAAAGCTGAATTTCCAGATTCTACCTCATATGATGAAGGCAGAGGGATGCTCCAGAGAACAACTCCTTCCCTACAGTTCAGACATGGGTTTCTTTGACTTGGATGAGCTCTGTGTTGACTTCAAGAAGAACGGAGGTGGCTACCTGAGACAAAATACCTCACTTTGAGGTAGCTGAAAAGAAAGTTCCCACACTGAGAAATTTTCAGTGAGAAAAAGTAGTATTCACCATTAATATTTACTTACAGACACTGTTGAAAAAGTAGAGCCTGCATTTTTAACCTCTTTGTATAGGTCTGTATTTGTCAGAAAGAATAAAAACTTTTGTCTACCCAAACACAAGTTAGTTTATTTTTCCTTATTTGATTTAATTCATTTCAACCGTATGCATTTCTTAATGCTACTTTACATATTAAACATATTGCATATAGGATTTTTTTAGAAGCATGAGACCAACATTATTAAAAAAATATGCAAGATCAAACTAGCTGCAATGAGTGCTTTATTAGTATTCAGAAAACACACAGCTAGTCAGGCAGAGAGTTCAAAGTTGAGACCTGCTCTCTTTTTCCTCTCTGATTCTCAGTGAAAATTTCAACCAATAAATAATAATAATTTACTGAAATGCTACTGCATTACACCATCTCATTAGAGCTTTCATAAGTTCATCTGACTCTTACTTTTGGTCTTTAATTGATCGTTTAAACTTCTTGCCTGTAGTAAGGTTAATCAATTTCCTCTCTTAAAACAGATGTTATTCCTGCTTTCAACAGAGTCTTTACTGAAAGAAAACGAAACACTGATCTTTTTTCTTATCCCGCTTGAAGTAACATTTGTGACTTTGAACCTTTTCCTTTAATAGAGCGTTTCCTTGTGTCTCCCAGAGTTCTGCTGTCAGCTTTCACATAGTGATGATGCTTTCTGCCAATGCTTTCACTTCCCTCCCTCTGCACAGACCAAACTAATGAAACAGTATTCTACCTGTTACTAGGTTTTCTCTCTATTAATTTAATCCAATCTTTTTGTCCTCAAGAGGGGGACAGTACAACAGTGTGAGACATGTCATAGTCTTGAAGAATAGAAGCATGAGAGTGAAAACAGGAATGCCATTGTTTCCTGATCTGGGCCGAAATACTAACTCACTTGTCTTGAACAAATCTCTCTTAAGATTACTTTTCTGCTTTCATTTTTCCATATGTCAGCTGAGGATAATGTATTTTGTCACAATGAAAATTTGAATAATTAAGGCTTTTACTGCAATCCTTGTGTAATAATTTGGCTTACTTTAAAGAAGTAAGGATATTTCTAGCAAACGGAATCAATAGCCTCAGGTTCCAAATATCCCAAACAGTCCTTGCAAAATAGCAGAACAGTCGGATGAATTGACTTCTGATTCACCACATGAGGTGAAACAACATGTTTCAGTTAAATAAAATATTTTGATCTGGATTTTTCTTTTACTTTAAACTTTTTTCTTCTATAAAGATGCACTCAGATAAAATTGGAAATGCTACCTTGAAAATAAAAGCTAAAGTATTTTTGTATGCTGAAATTAATCTTTCAGGGGATGTCTCATTCCCATTTGGTATATGGCCTCTGACATTTCTAATCTGTAGTTTAAAGCAAATAATATTTAATCAAAAAAATTGTAACCAGTCATGTTAGTCCAAAAGGGGATTAAGATTATATTAATTCCTGGAACAATAAAGACTTGGAAAGGGTTTTCTTTGTATTTGTGACTGAGTCACTTATGAATGATTATTGTAATGCTGCTGGATTACAGTAATCACTGTTGCATGATAGGGCAACTAATGTTTTTGTATAGTTCTAGTCCAAATAGATATCATGCTATTAAATAACATATACCAAGCTAACAAATAAAACAACTGTGTCACCCTTCACAAGGAACATCAAAATATTACCAGCCTGAACATTTTCCATTCATCCTTCAAATTTTGATAGAAAGCATGCTTTGAGTTCCCAAGTGAAACGTCAAAGTCTCCGTCAGATCCCCAGGACCGCCTTTCGTACAGCACTGGGGTGGCAAAACCCACAAACATATTTTGGTGGAGTTGGGAGGAGCAGTCTTGAGGGCCTGATGGCAAGGCTGGGGTAGTCTCCCGTGCCATACTCCCATCTCCAGCACCCCAAGCACAGTAGTTTCTCAGAGGATGCTGAGAGGACTCTGCATTCCCCTTCAGCGTCTGCCTGCACATTATCTCCCATCAAGGAGGTCAGTGTGCCTTACGGACAACATCGTATCTTTGCAGATGGCCAGATTCAGGCTTGCAGGAATGCAGCTGCTGAAAAGATCCTATGTCGGAATGGCAGTGAGTGAGCTCATTGCTATTGGATCAAGTGTATTTATTTTTGCCAGCATTTGGATGATTCATGAATTGCTTACTTTTCTTCTATTGGAAAAAAGTGTTCTATAAGCAAAGACCGTCTCTGTTCCTTGACTCCAGCCCAACATCTAGAATATTCCCGTTTTAGAAACTCTTCTGTATTTCCCTCGCTCAGGGGAGAGAGTTTTTTATGATGTGACGTAGACAACAGAGATGAAAAAAATAGGAGGGAGATGCAAGCCAACAAACAACTCTCCACACGGTAATGCTCTGATTTGCTAAAGTCTTCATGGGGAGTGAGATATGAATAGGGCTTTATTAAAATACATTTCTCAATGAGGAGCCATAGTCCATGTCAGTTTGCAATATGCAAAGATTTTATTTCTTTTAAGATTTGGTTTATTTTTAAGTGCATTTTTTTTTAATTAGTTCTAAACAGACTTTATTTCAAAAGTTACTGAATTACTTTTTATTTCACTTGCCATAGATTTGCTGAATGGCAAGGGTCAGAGTTAGGACAGGACTTGGACACCTGAGTAGATCAGCACAGGGAAATCAATAGCTCTGGAAAAGCCCATACCCACTCAGCGTACCTGTTAGAGACCAGATCAGTAATTGTTGGGTTGGAAGCACCTTGTGGGGATCTGGCTCTGTATGTATGGAGAGGAAAGAGATGAGTTGAACCTCATGGAGGTGAGGTGGCATTATATCCCTCATGGCAGGTCCCTGGGGCCACATGGGGAAGCCCTGCAGTAGCTGTCAGTCACTGGCAGTCCAAGAAAACTTCAGCACACCACACCTCCTGGAGCCCCTCACCCAGGCTCAGATTTGCAGGGACAGTGAGAACACTGTCCCTCACCTTGCTCTGGAATCACAGAGTAGCCAGTGGGTTGGAGTCCTCGCTTGGAGGGATTTGCAGTAGGAATCAGAGCAGACAAAATCAAAGGCATATGTTTGCCTTGTGTGGTGACCCTGCCATCTGGACCTGTGAGAGCTGGTCCTCCGAAAGGTTTCAATGGTAGCTACATAATCTGTGCCTCCCTCTTCTTGTTCCCTCTGCTTCTCTTTCTTTGCTCCTTTCTTGATGGTTCAGATGGCTTGGAGCTGGAGAGGTTGGATTTTGACCTAAGTGTTGTGGCTTATTATGTGCTGGGTCAATATTGTGGTGGAACGTTTTGCCTAGCTTGTGTAGTGCTCTTGAACTTTTGTCAGGTTCCCTTATTTTCTCCTCTAAAGTATCATTAAAAATATCTCTTAGGGACAAATCTGTGGCTTATTCTCTTGACGCTACCTAGAGGTATTAAAGAACCCTATATATATATCTATATCTATATCTATATCTATATCTATAAGAGCCCTATATATATGTATACATATAGTAAAGTAAAACTCCTGGCTGAGCCAGCAGCGCCAGGACCGGAGTGTTACAGTAGGACACAGGCAAAGTCAGGCAGGTCAGAAGGGAGCTTGGAAAGGACCTGTGCCATAGGGTATATGGTTGCATTGGTTTTTTGGGGAATCATGTGTCTGCTGTGTCACTTCATTCCCTTCCAAAACATCTCCTTCAGAGCTGCAGAAATGCAGGCCCATGCATTAGGAATGCGAGGTGGTGCTGCTCTGTCTTTCATCCAGCACCTCTTTGAAGAGTCTTGTTGGTACAACATTTTGGCCAGTCCCTCATGAGGTCACAAGAAACTGGGAGCCACAGGACTGACTCTGAAGTGACAAGGTGTTATTGAACTTCACCCATGGGTTCCCAACACAGTTCACACAACATAGCAATAGTCAGCTGTGTACAGAGACATGACAGCACAGACATAGGTCAACTCTGCCATGCTCCAGGTGGGTCATCCGCTCAGAAGCACGCCCTTGTTTTTGCTTGCTTGGGGATCAGACAAATTTCATATTCTTTCATGCACCTTCTCCAAAGGAGGGACAGGCAGTACTTTCTATCTAGGCTAGCCTATAGTCCAGCTCCTAGTTGCTGAAGCTCTTTTTTGGGAGATGGGAACATGAATTTCTTCCTGAAGGGGAAAGTAATGGACACCAAGTTATGTATATAAGGTGGGTTCTCTCTCACTGTGCACTTTAAAAGTTAGTAGTCACACTGCTATGCTACAGAGCTTGCTTTTTATCTCTAGTGTTAGGATTAGGCATTATCTTGGAGCCCAGCTATTCGACTTGGTAAAGACCAAGGTACTTCTGCACAGAATGAGCTTTTTATCATTTCAGTTTTTCTTAGTCAACAGCTCAACTCAAGACTCCATATGAGTGTAGAGATGGACAGTTTGAGACATTTACTGGTTTTCTCAGTATTGCATCTCTGAAACTGTGGTCCCAGGCTCCCCATGTGTGTCACTCATGGTGCGATACCTGCCCCAGCACCACTGGCAGTGCAGGAATGCTGAGCAGCCACTCAAGCAGCTTCAGCAGGGCACTTATGCTGAGCTACTGGGATGAGTGACAAGTGGCATAGGGTTTTGCTCTGCTGGAGTACCAAACTTTGCAGCACAAGACCCAGGCTGCTGGTTTTATGTCCTGCATGTCACAGCTTGTGGATGTAACAGCTGTTGTTGGTGTGGTGCCGAAGCATCTCTGCATCATGATTCACTGTGCAGTATAGAGGATGTTATCGTTTCTATAATCCTATGTTGCTAATCAGATCTTACTTCTCAAACATTGTCCTCAGTGAGTCTCCCATTTTGAAATACAAGGCCAGAAAATGCCAAAGGCCAGTACAAAAACCCAGAAATAAGTGTAAAATGTCTCTAACCACCGTGGCAGGTGTAACTAGTGGCAAATGCTGTGGACTTCAATTGTATTAACTCCTGCTAACACAGCCCGTGTGATTGCACTGGCTAGTCCTGTCTGACTTTGGAAGGACCATTTACCATTGCAGCACTGACCTTAGTTGATTTTTGTAGGAGAAGAAATGTCATTGGCCAGAAGAAACTGAGAAATCTGCCAGGGAGGAATTGCAACACATCACAGTCTTATTCAGCTATGGATTAATTGTGCCCGGCTGTAATTTAAAAGGCTAGTTTCTCTCCCTGTTCAGCTCAGAATGGTTATCTGTTGACAGCAAAGTTATGTTCACAGTGACCTTTATAAAATCATTGAGATTTTCTGTCTTCGTGCCCATGACAAAAAGGAACAATTAAAGCTCTGAGATAAAAAGATCCAAAAATATTTTAACCCTTGCATCTTGCAATGCTCTTGGAAGAAATGGAATATCTGCAAAAGTAGGAAGCCTCTTCATCTACTTATCTTAATCAGGAAACTATTTGCCTAGGTGACCTGTGCCAAGATCACTGAAAAGAGCAGCTTCGTATCATTTCCTCGGGCTTGTTTCCCAGCACTCATATTTTTGTGAGGGTGCTGAATTTTTAGCAAGATTTTCGTGCGTAGTGACTTTAACAGATGCGCGTTCAGACTTTCATAGGAGCGCATATTGTAACCAGCCTAAAAATATGTGCAGAACTGTGCTGAATTTTCTCTAACAAAAGTTTTAAAATGCCATGTCATACCTTATCATATGAGATAGCCTGCAAGTACTGGAGTAAACATGCCCTTTGCAATGTCCTCATTTTTTTTCTTTCCTTTTTTTTTGGTTAAAAAAAAGAATTTTTTACAGTTATGCACAGTCCCTATATCTAAATTTAGTAATACAATTAATTTCATGTACAGGAATAAATGAAACAAACTGGTTTTCATTGATTTATTAATCCTACTTTTCTACACATCTTCTGCAATATCAATCCCTTTTCTGTCTCAAAGGAGTGCTAGGGAAAGACAGGCCAGAGCAAAGGGCATATGAAAATTGATATGGAGGAAGCTGTGAATAGAGGCAAAAAATGATGGGCTGCAGATGGCTCTGGACTCAAGCTCTTTTGTGAGGATTAATGTAGATTTTGACAGATCAGCAGAGTGTGTGGGGTAAAAGCACAGAGTTCAGAGGTCTGACAACATTTCTCTCCTCTTTTTTTTCCAGAAGATGACCAATAGTAAAAACTCGGGCAATCAAGCACTCTGAAAAGGTGGTCAAAAGAAAGGGAAAGGAAAAACAGTGTATTTAAGCGTGATAAATACGAAAGCCACAGAAAGCTCAGAGAAGCAGAGCAGCTGAATGTCAGAAAAAGGAGATGAGGGCACATTAGGACTACTGCATTAGAAAATGAAATTTGCACACACCCACAAAGAGTCAGCAAGACAAGATATTAAAAAAAAGTAAATGGCTCTAGCATAAAGCAGATGATGATAGGAGCAGCTTTCCTTCTTCTGGGAAAAAAAAAAAAAAGCTTTGACTTGAAGAGAGCCATGAAGCAAGTAAAATAGGATAAATATGCCAATACATTTTTATAAAAATTGAAAGCATATGTGTTGTGTTAAAGCATACATTTTAAACAAAGCTTAACTTGTAGAGATCTTTCCATTGAAGGAGGTGATTTGGGGTAGTTGGAGACTTAGCCAGTAGCAAAGACTGAAAGAGATCTGCACAATGACATTGGGGCCCAAACTGGAGAGGTCCCTTCTCTGCAACACCAAAACCATTGCACCATTGCACAGGAGGCAGAGATGCAATCCTACTACCAGCCCTTGGAGGAACCCACAAGAAGGGAAAACTTCAGGACCTGTGGTTCTTAATCAAAAGCATTGCAGTTCTTCCCTGGTCCATATAGAACAGACCTGACATAGGTGTTCAGCTATCTGGCTCTGTGTGCACTGTGACAGTGCAAACTTGGATCCACACTCACCAGTTGGCCCCTGCCTGCTTATGTATGAGATTGAAGAGAGCTAAGTTTGGATGCAGGGATGGCACAGGCCCTCTGACACCCTCTGCAAAGAGACCTGGAACATTGGGCTCGTACTGGCTGCACCCAGGTCCTCCCTCTGCCCTGGAAACAAAGTCACGTCACCATTACCAGACAGAAAAACAGCTCTGGATCTGACTGAGAAGAGTCCTGATGTTGCCTGCTATGAAACAGATGGTAACTGTAGCCCTTGGACATGAATGCGCCTCCAATAAGCAATATGAAAATACAGAGTCAAATTACCCTTAGTGCTTTGCAGCTCCATAGGGCTCAGAAAATCTAGTCACATTCAATCACTTTCAGGAGTCAGCAGACACAGCAGCACATCTCAAGACAAGAGATTTTAATGCATTTTCCATAGACTTAGAAGACAGGAGGGAGAAGGGGCTGTTTTGTCTGAGAATCTTGTCTCAGGTGATACGTTTAAAATGTGCCTGCTGACGTACTCTTGAGACTGCCCCTAGCACTGCTGCAGGGCTGCAGGGAAGTGCTTTGTACTGCGAAGTCCAGATCTAAATGCACTTTTTTATGAGCAAATGAGACTTAATGAAAGTGTCAATTAAGAAATTTATAGCCTTATAGCCTAGCCAATACCAAACTCAAATATTATGCAGACACAGTAGAGTGCATACATTAAAATACTAATGTGCCACTCTTCAGCTTCTCTTGCTCCTTGTTCCATTTAAATCTTCCTCCCAAACCAATCTTAATGTGTCCTCACTCGGCCTAAGATAAAGTATTATTCAGGCTCAGCATTGGCCCACATTTTGTCTAGTCTTTAAGTTTCCACTGTTTTCTGACCCAAGGCATTATGTGTCTCCATCTCACTGTTACTTACTTCAATATTTATGGCATCCAAAGCTGGATGTCTCAAAGTTGCTTAATGTTCAATTCCACTCCCATAAAAATTGGAGCCCCTCCTTTGGCAAACAGGGCAGCTTGTCTACTGCTCCTCCCACTTTTCCATTCAAATGGTGAGCACTGTTCTGCTACCAAAGAATCTGGTCGTTTTAATGCTCAATGAAACTTTCAGCGCTGCACGAGGTGTTTAAAACACTTTTATATTTCCTTACCATTTGAGAAAAAGTGCCACAGCAAAATGGGTTCTCCTCTCTGTTGATTTTCACTAATTCTGTCAATTTATCACTTCACCAAGTGACTCTCAGGCCAATTTCTAAGTGCTGTCACTTGGCCCCTTGCTGGGGAGGCAGGAGGCTCCTGCCAGCTTAGGATTTGGAGGCAAGTTAATTGCTTGCCAGGGAAACCGGTTTTTGCCTCATTCGCTTTGTGGGCTTTCTTTTCATTTAGCTATTTGGTTTATCTATAATACCACCTCTTTCTCCTTATATTAGGTTCTATTCCCCATTCCCAAGCAGAAAACTAGTAGAGAGGCTTTCCAGAATGGGCTGCAGATATCACAGGCCTGACATGAACATACCAGATCCACATCCTTTATGACCTTCAACATTCTCACTGTGACTGCTTTTTATTGCACCAATTATCTGTCTTCCTTTTGCACAGGAAGTTGTGATGCCTGTTACTATTCACACAGAATACATACAGAAAGTTCTGCATATGAACAATAGCATGATATTCTTGCATTTGACTACTAATTATTATTATAAAAATGGTATGATATCTAGATTTGAATTGCACTTTCAAGTTCTTCAGTGTGCTACCCATTTTGCCCTAGTTTTTGGTTCTTGGGCAAAACTGCTGTAATGAGAAAGGATTTACTAATGAAGCAGTAAAGAATCATTTATTCACAATATATGTTGTTTTGGAATTTCTTCAATATTGTTTTGCAATTTCTTCAGCCTGTGCCTCAAAGACCTGAAAGTTTTTGTACCCTGCTGGAACTGGCTGTCTAGGTGATCAGCTGTGAAGCTGTGGCAGCATGGCAACCACTGTGTCTCAAAACAGATCCAGCCAGCTCTGGGCTCCAGAGCAAATTCAGGTGATGCCCAGAACAAAATTCTTTTCTGCCGAAGGATACAGAAAAAATTTGAGGGAGGTGAAAAATTCTCAGGGGAATTAAGCTTGGGGCCATCCTTAAAAGCAGAACTTGGAGAATTCATGCTTTCAACTTGTAAGTCACAGAGGATAAGCTTTTTATAGAAGTGTATAATTTGATAGTTATATACTGAGTCACTGAATAAAGAAAGAGCTAAAAGTACATGATTTACCTGAGAATAAAAGGCAAGACAAGTAATGATTTACAAGCAATCAGTACATTTTGCTCTTCAAAGGAAAATATTTGGTGTTGCTGAAAAAGATATAAGAGTTCATAATTGCATATGAAAAAATTAAAGTTCTCTAAAGCTGTATTCACACAATTTAAAAATGGTGTCACTTTCCTCACTGCTTATTGCCAATCACAAAGACTGACATTTGGGAGGTTTCCATCTGCATGGAAGCTTTTGTAGAGTAACATCTTTGGGAAAATACAAGCAGTGTCTAGGCCCATGGAGAGCTTGACACTGATGTCTGCTAGCACCAACAGGTGCAATCCTACACTGGCATGGGCAGGGTCCCATGTCACTTACCACCTTACAGTGGTGTGTTGCCCGAAAACCTCACCATATTGCTGTCCTTGCTCTTTACTACAAGACAATTTTCAGTCATACTGGAGCAACAAACAGGTCCCTTCGTGCATTTGTTGGGTCTTTGGTTGCCTGAGACCTTGCCTCCTGTTCATTTCCACAATACTTAATAGCATTGCAAGCCAGGTGCAGAGGTTTCATTACTTTCCTCCTCAACCTGTTTTTCCGATTTCATGTAAATGATCTTTTCCACAAGAGATATGAAAGATTCAGATCATAAATAGAAAACACTGTCCTTTTGCCATGGTGAAATGGCAAAAAATTAGTGCACTAGGAAAAAAAAAAAGAAAAAAAAAAGGCAAGAAACTTATATTTCCACAATAGCAGCTTTGCAAAGCAAATTCTGGGAAATTTAAACAGCTGCTTTTTTCTTGGTACTTTAACTTTTATGTTCAAATTTCATCCAGGTAGCAGGAGAAACAACAAAACCAAAAAAATGAGCAGAACTTTTGAAATATGATCTAAACTAAAATAGCAGCAGTCTCAGAAGCACAGACTGAAGATTAGAATAAATGCAAGAAATAAACAGATTGGTGGCCTTGGATGTTTCTTTTTCATTGTTTTTGTAGGTTGTTTTGAGAAGCCTTTTTTTATTGTTTTTGGTTTTTTTTTAATGAATGCATATTCACAGGTCTTCATATAAACTGCACCACAGTTTACACAGCATTCACAACATTTTTTGAGCACCAACTGCAGCTTTTTTCATTTTACAGATCATTAGGAATTTGATAGAATGATTATACAGAGGCAAATGTCCATATCCTGCCTGATTCTCCACATGTAAGTTGGTAAAAATAATTTATTTTTCTTGCCTGGGCTAAGGAGTGCATAGTTCAGAGGGACTCGTTGCTTACTATTGTTTAATTGGCAATCAATGTTGATTTCTTTAAAAATGATTCAGTAGCAGTATCTTTTTCCCATTAGTACACATTAAAGTTGGAAGCCCCTGGTGGCCTAGTGGTCAGATTGCGGCACCTTCACCGCCGAGGCCAAGGGTTCGATTCCCAGCCAGGGACAC
>JAWMRA010000113.1:82287220-82335396 GCA_035584735.1 Pseudotriccus pelzelni | reverse complement strand
AAAAAATCCAATGCGCAGGCTGGAAGGTGTAAAGACCTTCCCCGGATCTTCGTTCGCGAAGACTGGCCATTATTACACATTAAAGAAACTTAGTTAAATCTTGCAATAATTATAGCTAACGTGTGCCTGCGCACTTTGCATTATTTTCTAGCTACTAGATTCTAGACATGGTTCTCCTCTTTTTTACTAACAATTTCAGATTTTCTCTGATAGGAAATTAGGTCTCAAAATTAGGCAGAAATTGGACAGAATTAGACAATTGTGATATGAACACAGTGAATTGTTTAAAGAAACCATTATATGAACATGGACAGTGGATTGAAAAACAAGGATTCTGAACTCAAAATTTAGCCATTTTTCACAAAATCATTGGAATCTCTTCTCAGTGCTCTTCTGTTTACAGTGAAAAAATAAAGAGTATAGAAAATAGTAAAAATATTTTCTTAATTTCTGAAAGTTTCTATAATTTTTGCGACTGTGAGAGATCATGGGATACTCTAGACACAAGATAACTTGCAAAAATTGTACTAAAAGCAGCTATGATCATATGGCAAACAACTTGCCATAAGTATTGATATAATATTGACACACTAGTTTAGAATGAACTGGCAGCAATTTTGTCAGATAATGAAGTTGGTATTTAACGATGCTTTTAAGAGGGCAGCACACACGATTTAAAAATAATAGGTGGAGAATCATCAGTTACTGTCTTTAGCTTTCACAGAGATTCATAAACTGAAACTAAAGATGCTACCTACAACAACATTACTCTTCCTAGGTGAAAATGCTTGGGTTTTGTTGGAATGCCCTAAGCTCATCCTGATACAGAAGATACATGAAGATTACACCATGCACACTGGAGGGAAAGTGGGGATTCATTTTACTACCGAAACAGTATCATAAGCCTGGTGCTTTTCCCCATTATATTATATGAATAAAAACTCTTGAATTTAAAGCTAATGCCATTTGCTTCTTAAAGGATAATATATTTCTGTGTCATTTGCAGTTCCATCAAGGCAGTAAAATAAAGAGTTTGTGAAACTCTAGTCAAAGGCCATTGCATTTATTGCCTGTATCAATAGGCATCCATGAAGTAATTTTTATGTGTGGTGGTTAGGGTTTACCATTTGCTTATATGATACACTGCCAGCAGATACAGAGATGCAGTATCCATCTTGATACAGGGATCCTGCAGAATATTTTTACAGCAACTAAACGGTATTCCATACCCTTAGTTAAATTAAATCAGATGAGCCCCATCAGGAGAAGTGAAGACAGTGATTTGTGTCAGATGAGAATTGAGCTTTTCTCAACTTCTTCCTTTTTAGGAAAAAAAAAAAGATTCAAACTAATCTCCAGCTGTGCATCATGGCAGGACCAGGTTGTCTCCAATTGTCCAGACTGTGGCCAAGATGAGTGTTTAATAAGGCTCCTGTATGTCGCAGGGCTTTAATTTCTGAGGAAACCTTGGGGCTGGTGTGTACTCAAGTCTCATGCCAGCATGGAGTTAGGAGGCAGCCAAGGTGTATACTCGAGAGCTCACTTGGGAGCCCAGACATAGAGACTGCTGGCAGCACAGTGGTTTAGCACACTTACTTATGCCATTATACGTTCTTCTCTCCTTTCTCCAGCAGCTTGACGGTATATGGGATCTCATGGATTATTTCCACTGAGAAGCAGGTAGCAGGATTTCCCTTGATGCAGCCTTGCTCACTGGTGACATTAAACCCCATTTCTCAATGTAAACACTGAGAAGAGCGGCTATGAAGAGAAATAAATTTAGTGTATTCTTTTCCATGAATATGGATGTGTTGCGAGATGATGAGGTGGTTGGCAGCCACCACTGCCCTCAAAAAGCCTCCCGTATCACGCTCTGGGGCAGGGGCAAGGTCCCAACCTGTGCCTACTGAAGGGACGGTGGATTCTTAACTCAGAAACCTGCAGCATGAGGGAGGACCAAGGGCTGATCCTGTGCTTCTGCTGAGCCTGCCTTCCTGGGAGAGCTTTGCCCATGGCTTAGTAATTGCTCTGGTGAGAGGGCTGTGGGGCCTGTGTTTGGGAGGCTGAGTCTTTTAGAAAATTATTTGCGACTAGTGGGAGAGCAACCTTGCAGCTAATTGCATGAAAGTTACTTCTTGTCCTGGGTCTTAAGCCTGAAGAAGGTTTTTAAAGTCAGGGACAAGTCTCAAGAAGAGAACAGGTAACAAGTCAGGTGCCATCTTTTCTTGATACAAAAGGGGAAGGTGGTCGTTCAGGTCATTACAAAGGTCTCTATTTTACAGAGAGACTAGAAGATTTTAAAAGGCATTTAATTCACCTTGAATGGTCAAATAAGTAATGGACTGTGCACTCTTTATGAGCTTGTCCATAAAGAAAGAGCGGTTGCACCACAGATTTCTGTTAATAAGGCTTCATTGGTATACCTTTATATAGCACTTATAACAACACTGCCACCACATCATGACTGGAGACTGGGACAAGCTCTCATAGTCTGTGGACCCAAATTTACTTATGCAGGAAGAAAAAGAGTGAGTATAATACATAGTATTAGATGAAAGAGTAACAGGTAGAAGAATTCAATGCCAAGACACATATAGCAACTCAATCTGAGTTTCAGTTTTCTGTTGTGACTTCTTTTCTGTTTGTCATCATCTATATGCAGAAAAAAATATTTAAAATATGTATCCACCTAGTGCAAGAATCATCTGCATTTTGTTCTTTCAGTAATATTATGATAATTTTAGATTAATGAATAATCCAAGAAAATTAATAAAAGCATCCTTTCACCTGCTTATTTCATTGAAAGTCTTACATGGATTAATTCTTCTTCTCTTGTAAGTGCATGTCTATGGCATGAAAATCTTATTGAATCCAGGATTTAAGATACGACAGTAATGTTGACTTTAAATAATTATGCAAATTAACATATACAAAAGTAATTATGAGGCTCTTCACAACTGCACCAGACAAATATCTAATTTACTACAAGATTTTCTAACTGTAAGTACCAGCACATAAGTACTTTTTTTTCTTTTAATGAATGGTGTTTCAAAGAACAAACTGCTGTTTATTTTTAAATTAGCCAAATAAATCTTTTGTTCATAGTACGCTGAAGAGAAATGGAAGACCAGAGAATATTTTCCGTGGCACTATTAAGCAAGTGTAGTATTTTCATTTATTACAGAAATATGACTAACCAACAGTGAGATGAACAACATCCTAGAGGAGTGTCCAAATTGTTTATTTTTATTAAATGAGAAAACAATTATCTTTGTAAACTACTGTCTCCCCTTTATTTTTATTTGGTTACAGTCTCAAATGTTGGTAAAAATTGTAGGCCTTTTTAGTGAACAGTTTTCCATTCACAAAATCTGGTAAAGAACATACAGAGAGAATTAGTTGAACTGTTCTTGGAGGGTTTTTTACAATTATTTATTTAAAAGTAGAATGGAGCCTATACCAAAACCTTCCTTTCAGCTTTTCACAGTTTTGAGGATTGATATCTCTTGGAAAAAACCTTGCTGCAAGATTGAGCCATCAACTCAACTTCATAGAATCAATCTTGTTTTCTCACTCTCAGCCGGAGAAAATCAGGGTACAGATCAGAATTTGAGGTATAACATGACCTTCTTCTTCAAGAAAATAGGGGAACCCTAACTTATAAAATTCTCATTTATTATTTCATTTGTTCCCAGTGTATGTAGTAGAGGTAGAACTCATTGTTCTAAGTGTTGGTAAAATACGTTACTGTTAAAGCTGTGGTAGTTCCAAGCACACAGGTTGGAACTGGTTGGAACTAAGCACACTGATGTGATGCCTCACTTGGTTCATACTGCTCTGCTGAAGCCTATACGAAGAACTCATGTGTGCTGACCACCCAAGCCACTAGAAAGCTACTTTCATGGGAAGACTTAATATTTCCTCGTTTGTCTACGATTTTTTAATTTTTCTGAAAACAAACCCTGCTCATACATTTTCTTTTCTCATACATTTTGTTTTCTCCCTTTACTAATGACACTTGAGAGTTATGTACCTGTGTGACCAGATATCTGCCTCTGTAAAGGTAGACTGGACTACAGAAGAAAAGACACTACATTGTTTGAAATTTCAGAAGTTTCAATGACAGAATCAGAGTTTTTTCCTTCACAGAGGACCTGCCAGCTGATGCCCTGGGCCATGGCTAGAGGTGCAGGTTGAGCTACCAGTGCTGCCCTGAGCAGTTCTCACCTCCTGCACACACCATCCTTCCATACTGTAGTAAGAAACCAAGGTGGCTGAAAAATTTGCGCGGGCAGCACAAGGCAGTTGTTGCCCAGAGCAGTAAATGTCCTGATCCTCTTCACTGCCCAGCTATGATGGTTTAAACTGTCATGAGACAGGGAACTGGGTAGGGGAAGGACTGAATGCTGGAGACGTGAGTCATTCCCCCTGGAGCAGCACAGGCTTATGTGAACGCTGCCCTACTGCCTCCTCTTCTGCGGTCCATTCTGCAAGCCCTCCTCTTGTGGTCGTGCTTGTACCATGTGGGAAACGATCTCCCTATTGAAAAACAGCTATTTTTTTAAAGCCATGGAAAAGAAAAAACTATCTGAACAAATTTCTTTCTACTATGGGAAATAAAAGTCTGTGAAATCTCCATCCTCCCAGCAATTTGAACCTCTTTGCAATGGGGTCTTGTCAACCAAATCAACAGACTACATTTTGGTCGTGCTATAGCTGTAACTACCTCATTATATTTCATTGCTCTATAGACAGAGGTATACTTCTGAGGTATACTGATACAACTGTAGCCATATTAGTATTATAATAATACATTTACCATGATAAAAAAAATTATAGCCTGCCATCAAACAGGAATGTCTATTCAAAAATGTATTCAGTGAAGGTGTTATAAAAACATTAGAAAGGGCTGCAGTTGGTGACTCAGCAGAACCATTCACATAATAGTTGTTAAGTCAGCTGGAAAGTGAGGATTTCCAATTAGAAATAAGCAGGAGAAAAAAAATTACATTCTGAAACACTATCATGTTTCTATGCAAGCGTAACTTGTAAATAAAGTGCAGAAGTCATGTGGAGAAGGCCAAAACCTTTCTAATACTGCATCTGCAAAACTGTTTCAGAATACAAAGTTTTCCAGAGATATCCCTGAGGTGTCAACAGCTCTTTATAGCATTTTTTTTTATTTAAATTTAAACAAGTTGTTAAAACTGGAGAGAAATTTAACTGACATCACAGGAGGATCATTTACTGGGACAAGGGAAGAGAAACTCAGCAGCTGCCAGTTTAGATGAGGAGATGAGTTTTCTGTCTCTGGAACTGCAGCTGCAGTGCCTTTAATCTTGAGAAGTTGATAGTGCCTAAACCTCTCCTTACCTACCAGATAGCTTATCATTGCCCTGATTCTCTGCCCATTAAGATCTATACAGAACCCACATATTTTTTAGAGCATGAATGCCAGCTTTCCCTCTTTTCTGCACAGGTATATATCTGTTGTCTTCATCTTTGTCAAAAGAAACATGCTGACATTTTAAACTGTTTAAAGCAGAAAACACCAATGTATATAGCTTGTTTAACAAAACAGAACTCTTTTGTTGAATAGCGGGCTGGCATAGCTTTGCATAGCACCTAATAAGATGAGAGCTGGCTCTCACTGTGAATATTATTATCAGTACAGCATGCAATCATAATAAATTATAATTAGATTTTATACTTGTCACTAATGTTTATACTACTCTGACCAATTCCATTCTGGAATATTCAGTTCTACCAAGTGTAGTGGTATGATTTACTTTCCCAGAAGGGATGGGTTCCCAACTCTCCACAGGTACATTTAATTTTAGACACTGTTAGGAGACCAAAAGCTCCTTATTCTCTCCTGAAACATCTTGCTCTTTATAGGTGTGATTCATTGATCAGCATTATCAGTCAATTACCAGCTTTTGCACTGTCATTCCAGCTAGGGTGTCAGGAAGAGTCCCTGAGCAAAGTCTTCTTCAGGCAGTTTGAAAATTTTAACTTTCATAATCTTTTAAATGATGTAAAATTATTTGTTCCAAAGAAGTTTTCTGCAGTTCAGAAGAGTTACAAATGAAGACGAGTCCTGTAGATAACATATTTCCAAGTTTTATTTTTCTCCGTTTAGCAAAGTTCTCAATTATTTAGCTGCCAAAGTAGACATGCAAGAAACTCAATCCAAGAGGCTTAGTCATAGGCTAGCCAAGAGAGAAATAAATCACAAAAAGTAATGAAGGGCACTGAAAAAGACCCACATGTATTGATCTTTCATAGACTTAGAGTGCCATCAATATTGAGTCATCAATTTAAGACCAGCAAAGGCAACCATATTAAGGGATTACCAGCAATAGAAGTTGGCCTCTGCAAATCCTGAAATGAAAGCAAATAAAACTCCAAGGATCTGTCTAATACACATTTGCTTCTATTTTCATTCTTCTATATTCCCTGTAAGCCTCATTGAAGAAAAAGTGATTGGACCACAACATGGAATCAAGTAAGTACCTTCTCTTTTGGGCCAGTTTAAACAATGTAGATCAAATTCTATCCATTCATCTGTATGAAAGGTCAGAATTTGCCTTGAATCTCAAATAGTTGTAGCTAAACAAGAATATGAGCTTGTTTGCACAGAGTTTTTTATTGTAGAACAGAAACAAATGCACTAAGGGAGATCCTATCAGCTCTTTGTGGCCCAGTAAAGCACAGGTGGAAGCTGTTGATGCCACCAGAGAGCCAAGCTGACCACAAGGAAGAGCGTGAAGCTTCATAGCTGAATTATTGGCCTCCCAATAGAAGCAGTATTTGGTGAATCTGTCTCAAAAACCTCTACAGGTCAGGGGGCTTTGAGGGAAGTGTTAAGTATTCACCCTATTCTCAATATTCAACACTTCTTCCTCCTTCTCTTCCCTGCCTTTCTTCCCTTCCACATCTTTAGTCTTCCAGGAAGATTTAATGTCACACAAAGAGTTTTCCTGAAGTCTGAGTAGGTCAGCACAATGGGCTATGGACCCTGAATTCCATTTCTAACAGACATCAGGCTGATCTTCTCCTCAAAAGTCCCCAAACACTGTATCAGGTGATCAGTGGTAACTGAGTGTGATTCCATGGTGGTGTCCTGCTACTAGCAGACTATGCTAAATTTGCTATAAGCTGCAGAATACACAGCTTTTGAATTTGCTCTCCTCTCTTCCAAACACATGCATTTATACAATGTACCTCTAATTTACTGACATTTAATACATATTTCAAAGTCCAACTGAAATGGAACCAAGGGAAAAGCAAAATTCTAATGGATTACAAAGTACTATAAAAAAAGAAATGTAAGAAAAATCATATATGAACTGGAAATTGTTATTGAATTTTCACTTTATTCTGACATAGCATCTTTCAATGCTTGACAGGAATTGCTAGCAGGTACTTTCTCTGCTTTGGTATATTATGTATCAGCCAAGTGTGCTGTTTTCTGGGAGGCATCTTAATGCAATCAAATTGCCTTGCTGAATGTATCAACTATGCTGGCAATTTAAATAATTTCTCTAAATATTTCTCACTTAAAGTTATCCTATGAGGATAAATATATTGTAATGAATATCTTGGAGTCATAGCTCACCTGTACATGAATAATACAGGGGTGGGAATAGATACAAAAGTACTGAGGGTTTTCCCATGTTCTTAGATGTTACACTGTACAGTGACTCTGGATATGCAGGAGAAACTAGACAGGCATTTATGAATTTAAAAGAATAGTATTAACTTGAAGTACAGTTAACTTAGTCTTAGACTATAGTATCAAATTTAAGTCTTACTCCTGAACCCTAATTACTATGCACCTATTATATATAATAATTGTAACAATTACCATTTCAAAATAGTTCTTTTAGTACAGTATGAGAGATTTCAAAAAGCAACAGCACATTAGAAAAATTACAGCCTCTCCAGAAATGCTGCAATATGAACAAAGCACAGAAGCAAACCAAAGAGTCACTACATTATTCCAGCAACTGATAGCTTTAAATTACACTCTGATCACTTAATTTTTCTGCAAATTAGGAGTGAGCTGAAACTCTGAGCTGTGAGCTACCAGGCAGAAACCTATCAGTGTTGTGTTGTACTGATCCGGCATATGATGTCACATGCACAAACAGAAACCCAGAAGCTGCAAATGACAACCTGAGTCAGTCAAACTGCCTTAGCCAAAACAGGAGACAACCCATGTTGTTTCACTGCTACAAGCATTTTTGCAAAGCTTACAATGAATTATATCATTTTTTCCCATAAGCCAAAAGCTTGCTGAGGAGCTGCTGACTTTTACAGGCCAGAACAGACACTGTAACATCAGGGGCTGTGGGTAAGGGCTTGGCAATCTTGATCCCACTGGTACAATCACGGACAGACATCAGTGACCATCTCCAGGCTGAGCTCCGTAACTGTTCCGTGAATAGGACCATGCAGCAATGCTGTCTACAAAACTCTTTTTTCTGCTGCTGCTTCATGTGTGCTCCTGATCCTGGTGTGGGTCTCACAGGATTCACGTGACACAAAGGATTTTACACTGGCTTTCTGTACTGGACAGCATCCCTTTCATGCTTAGAGAATCGACATCCAACCTGATGTACATCCAACCTGATGTAAAAGCAACCAGAACTCAGTTTATGTCTGTAGGAGACAGAAAACTTTCATCTTGTAGTTCTCATTGAAGTAAAACAATACACAAAACCAGAAGAAAGCCTTTATCCAATCTTTATATTTGCATTCCTGGCTTCATGAATATCAAAAGTTTCTATTAAGCTATCAGTTAATATGCAAAAGTAAAGAATTTGAATGTTCATCATATGAACACGTGTGTGAAGAGCTATCACAGGTCAGTTCATAGGCAGAACCTGGTAAAGCCACTGTATTCCCTTAGAAATTTCAACCTTAATGAGCTCATCCTCAGCTCATTAAGTAAGACAGCTGCCTGACAGTCCTGGGGCAGCAAAGTGCCAATGAATGCAAAGTGAATGGTGTCCTGAGTTACTAAAGGCATTTCAGGACATAGAGTAGGGCAGAGAAGGAGACAGGCTGCTCCTCTCCCAAGGGCCTTCGTAAAGCACTAAAGATTAAGAACACAGTCTTTAGATGAAGCTGGATGAAAACACCATCAGACATCTGAGTTATGTCAAAATAAGTAGGTGGAAAAGGAAAGCAAAGTCATTGGTGATATGAAAGCTTTTAGTACTTAGCAGATCCAAGTACACTACAGAGACACAAAATTACCGTTCTTTATGCTGCAACTGAAGAAAACAGTAAGATTCTTTCAGCCTTGATTTAAGAAAAAATGTACTTTTGAGGCTGAAGGGTTTTATTCACATTATGAAAGAAAAAGAAAGAGGAGGTTAATTACTCAATGTCTATTAAAGAACAGCTGACATAGGAAGGAAGATTTAATTAATGTAGTGAGGTCTGCGTTTTCAGAAAAGAGTTTCACAACCTTTGATCTCATCAGGAGATTCAAAGCTCTCCGAGCTAAGCACAAGCACCTGAAATAAGTAAGAAGAGCTTTATTCAGCAGCAGGCAAATAATGAACATCTTTCTAGTGACAGAAACAAGACCAGTGAAAGCCCAGGCTTGCATACATTGCATTAGGTGACCCTGGAGTCAGGACTGACTAAACCCACGTCTGACTGCACTGCCTTATCTTATCAGTGCTGAAGCCTGGACAGTGATGTCATTGCTGATACCATACAGGTACTTTTGGAAGTTGTGGATGAAACATGGCTAAGGTTTCCTGGCATCATGCAGAACAATATCTGCTAGGAATCAGAATGCAGTACACTCTGGTGAAAATCTTCTCCCCCCAAAGTCAAGCACTTGACTGTAGACTCCATTGGAAGTCTGTAGACCCCACTGGAAGATTTTTCCTTGGCTGCAGGTGATGGCGGACTTCTGGAAACACAAAAGGGCACTTGTCCCTGATGATGAGGCCAATGCATTCCTGGTAGATGTGGCAGAAATCTTTCTCCATTGTCACTTTATCTACAAAGCTGGGTTTATCCATTTTATCTAATTTGTTACAAAATTATTTCATTTTATAAGTGAACTTGCATTTTCTGATATTTTAACAGCATTTTCTTATGGAAATGAGGTCATTCATTTCCCAAGAAGAAAAGCTAGATACATAGCAACTGCTGAGGGCTGTAAGGAGTCAGTACAGCTTTCAACTTGTTGCTAAGGGTCTGCTGCTTACAATAGCCTTCTCCCTTAGTAGAAACCAGAAACTAGAAAGCCTGAGGGAAAGGACAGTAGCCCTTGTCCCTTCATCTCACAAAAAGGGTGGACATATCCATTCTATCACTAGATTCTTAGCAGATGCTTACAAAGTTTACCGAAGATTTTTTTTTCTTGAAAATTTTGCAACTCCCCATCTGTTAAAGGCACTTCCCCTCATTAAGACTATTTACATGCAAAGTTTTATACTGCAGCTGCTTTTGTCATGACACCATCAGAATATTTGGAATGATTAATTTTTTTTTAAAATGGTGGAAAATGTATTTTCCACTTGTACTTGGCATTACATTACTAAGAATCTTTTCTGGTAAAAATCAAGCTGAATTTGCTGTGGTGACACTAGTGTAGCTAACAAAGTTTGGCCCAGCACTGTGTACCCTTAATTATATTAATATGTTTCAGAATCCTTTTATGAACTGAATAACGGCCATTCCTTTGTCTGACTGGGAAGCAGAAAAAGAACCTCATCTATACGTCTGCCTTCTCAGTCTTATGCTCATTACTCAATATTCCCTCACAAAGATTACAGCCTTAAAATTTGTTTCTAAGCCTTGTTTCACTGTTAACAAAGTTTGTGCTTTTTATACCAAAGGAAACCATATTTTAATATAGTAACTCTAAGCGATAATCCAACGAAAGTTGGTAATTCAATACTCATTGTTTTTAAAGCTTGACTATCCTATGTAGTTTATCCATGGCTAGCTCGGTAAACTGAGATGCTGTGCATGATGATAGCAGGCAGATGTTTGCTCTGCTGACAAAATAAACTTTTTTTTGTACAAAAACCTTAATTCTTTCTAGAAGTTTGCTGTTAAGGTTAAGAGAGGGAGAGGGCTAGAGGGAAAGCATTTCACGAGAGTATTTAGGAAGAAAAGTAGAAGGAACAGTGAAAAAATGACTCAGAGAGACAAAGGTGCAAATGTTATGAAGCTTTCTGAAGCTTAGAGAGGGGAAAGATGTGGCAGTTAAGAAAGTCATTAAGCCATAAACACATGGAGATCAATATTTTGCCTCCACCATGTTTGTGGCGCCACAGAACAGAGAATAGAAAGGGGCCTAGAGTATAAAGTGGACCTAATAAGACATGATAATACTTTCCCTGCATCCCAGCGGTGGTGCAACGATGGTTGCATCACTGTAACATGCTAGACATGAGGCTAAAAGTTTTATGTATTGAGTAGCGAGAAAGTACAGTGAGAGTGAGAGATGAGCTTTCACCAACTCAGTCAATACATGCTAAGTAATTCAAGGTCAAGAAATAGGTCAAGAGTTTATTTAATAACTAAATATACAAATGCATTTTGACTTCACTGGATATCTACAACTTCTTCCTCCACCAGTATCCCTAAGCAAACTACATCCAAAGATGTATCAGCCTGTATATCCTAAAATCTCTCTCACTGTAACTGGACCCAAATGCAGAGACAGCAGTCAACAGGAAGAGAAATACAGGACATTTTCTATAAATTTAAACAACAAAGTCATGGTATTATTATTTCTTGAGTTTTGCCACAATTGACAATGTAAATAAAAAACTGCTTTCACGAAGCATTTTTCTTCCTGATAGAAGAAATCTTCTATCCTTTGAATCTTCCTGATTCAAGATAAAAGAACAAAAAATTGGGTGTAGAGATGGCAGTTTTGGCCCCCCAAAAAACACTTCAAAGGAAATTTAGCATCTGTTTTGACAAGACCCTTAGAAAGGACAATTTGAAATACAGACACTATATAAGTAAAGAATTCCAAAACATGGCCATTTTCAGCAATAAACACAAACAGATATTGTAGTTTTCTACTTTAAATATGTATTCCAAGACCTGGAAAGTGGGTATTAACCTGTTGGATGGGGGAAGAGTCCTAGAATAGACCACAACAAATGACTAAAATATTGAATTGCAAATTATATATTTACACACATCAAGGAGGCACCCTTAAAGGAAGATGTCCACTCAAAATATGATTCTTCAGATGTGAGCCTGTAGTCCACCTGGGTGATGATGCAGGGTCATGCTTTGACCAACAAACCAGCAGGATCACTACCAGTACTTACGGGTGGCAGTGTCTCCACATAGATAACGTTACTGAAGCTTCATTACGAAGTCTCTCTTAGTAGCCTTTCTGGTACTGTGCAGAACCTCAGCTTGCTCATTTCAGTGTCATTAATTGACTGCTATTTCAATGTTTCTTTCTCTGATCTCTGAGAGCACCACTGTAATATAGTCTTCTCTAATGGCTTAGTCCACTCCTTAACAGGTTGGAGTACATCAGAGAAACAGCTCGAAGTACAGTCCCTCCAGGAATCAGCCCACATGCAAATAGCCGCCCCTAGACTAGTTGGTGTCCTTTTTTGCTATACTTACCTGCCTATAAAGAGGTAGCAGATTGCAAAACACCAGATTCATTTTATTTCTTGATTTTGGACAGATCGTGAACAACCAGAATAAACACAAACTCCTCTTATTTAAAAACACAGACCCTAAACTGACAAAGTTATGCCAATCTCCTTTTCTTTAGAAAGTACTTGCGTAACTCATCAGCAGATATAATTTTGGGCAGAGGTGTCAATGCCTGACAGAAATAAATACTGGCACAAAAAGAAGCAATTTCAATTTCTAGCCAAATATAGGAAAAGCTGGTTAGGAGGCAGTAACAGTTTGAGCTTAAAGGCAAATGACTTCAATCGCTGAGATAACACACAGACGGTAGGCTCTGTTAAAGCTTAGTATTGACGTTAACAGTGTCAAGAAAGGTCTGTCTTCAGCCATGAAGATAAATCATGACTGTCTCCATAGTGGACTACTGCAATCATTTTCTGGCAAATTCAGGGGAGAAGAAACTGTAGAGGCTTCAGCTTTCCTTAAACAATAAAAGAAATATGGGCAGAAGAAAAGAAGGAAGGAGGGATCCCATTTCAGCATAGACTGCGGTAGAATTTCTGTCCTGAGCTCTGAACCCCTTTCTCATAACGGGCTGTAAACTCTCTGTGAGTGAGCTCAGGACTGGAGGATTGCTTCCAGTAAAGTCAGTGAGTCCAGCTTTTTGCCTTATGTTTCCCAGTATGGGCCAGAAAATTTAGATTCTGTCACTGATAAAACTCACCAAAATTGAAGCCCTGAAACTATTCTGACAGGAGATTTTAAATAATCCCCCAAAAGTGATCTTTCTTTTGGTACATCATACAGTTGAAAGTTGTGGTTTATAGAAAAAATTCTATGATTTTCCAGAATTAATGTACAAAGAGCAAGAGAAAGAAACAGTGGTGCAATTCACACACAATGTAATGATATAAGGATGAAAGATGGTTTTGGAATTAAAACTGAGACTAAGGAGTGTCTTTGAACAGGTGAGTATTTCCAAGTCAATTCATCATTCCAACCTCAGGTTTCCTACTTGAAGACCTAGATAATTAATAATGTGTCTGAAATGTGTATTATCGGATAAAGTTTACAATGGCATGTTCTTGGACCAGTCTACAGATCTATTTCAAACCTCTTAAACTTTCTATACAGACTCTCTGTGAGAATGAGGAGGTTCAAACAACATTCACATTTTCTTGAGCACTTTGAATTACATGAGAGAAGTGCAAAGGTTATGTAGGTTTATATTTTGAAATGCAGATTTCATAAACACCTAGAGAAACTTTAAAATATTTTCATGAACATAGGTGCCTATACCTGAAAAATCCAATACTTGGTCTAGTTATGATGCTGTATTGGCATAATATTAAAACTTAGGTAATGAAAGTTGAATTGGAACGGACCGGCCAGGGAGTTGGTCGAGAAATGACTGGATGTGGCACTTAAGGCTATGGTTTAGTTGCCAAGGTGGTGATCAGTCCAAGGTTAGACTCGACGATCTCGGAGATCTTTTCCAGTCTAGATGATTCTATGAATTGTTCCCGAAGGAAAAGAAGATGGGAAAACTTGCCTTTTCTAATTTGTTGATGTCCTGAAAGGATGATGAAAGAAAAGATTTTCTAACCTTTCACCAAAGAAGAGGAAAAGTAAGATAATATTATAAAAATTATATTTCTTGGGAGCCCTTTATTTATTTTATTCTTTGGGAAATAGGTACATATGTTTTTACAAGAATTTATTAACTTATAAAATTTTCTTCTTCCTGCTTCACAAGCAGTCATTCAAGTGAGTGAAACACCTCATCAAAATAAAATTAGAAGTTGTGTCTGTCTAAATGCTATGACAAGCCTCAAGGTATGAAGAGAATGGAGCCAGAAGACTTAAGCAGACATCTATGGACATATGAAACCTGACCTTTGCAAGGAAGGCCTGAGATCTCCCTATCCAGCCACTCAGAGTCGACGAGGCAGTCAGTTGTCTGCAGCAGCCAGTCAGAAGAGTAGCAAGAGTCTGCAACTTTAGTAAGTAATTTTGCAGGAACTATAAAATGTTTTTAGTATGCCCCATTGCATTTTAATAGTCAGTCTACTAAACTTGAGGGTGACTCAGTAAAGAACTTGAAATAACTGTTTTTGTCAGGAACGAGCCTAGATGTATCTGTTGATTTTCAGTGTTTTTATTTCTACCATAATGCCATTGATTATAAGACCTCATTTATTATTGCAGCAAACAGTACTTTATGAGACATGACTGAAGGGCTCATACTTCTGATGTTATATGCAAGCAACAACACATTATCCTCTGTACTTAAAATTAACAACCAAAGAAATGGGTTACAGGTGACACCCAGCTGACTCTAGAGATTGTTTAGGAAGATAAAGTTAGGGATTACAAAAACACCGTATTTCCAATTAATTTAGGAGACAATATCTATCTTTGGTTTCTCCCTTTTCTCCATTGTTTGGCTGCTGTGCAAGATGCTAGCAGTCCTTACGCTCTGCTGATTTTAAAGGGACTCAGATTTTTCAAGGGATCCAGTTCCTCTTTAGAAATTCTTATGTTGCAGAAATGCTTGGTGGTTAGCAGCCAGCAGTGTAAAGCTTTTCTTTCCTACTGGTTTGCCTAGGCATGAAGTTCTCCCTATCAGTGACTAACATGTGGTCATTAAGTGTCAAACTGATTTGTACCTTCCATAAGACCAGCACATTCAGAAGTCATTCAACTCATGAGCAAACCTCACCCATCACTACTGTTTGAAGGGTGATCACCAACATGTCTAATTGCTGTATTTCAAGGCTCTGCCACAGTGCAAAAGTGTGCTTAGGTCTGCACAGGATGCACAGAATGCACAGGAACAGGAAATTCAAAAAGGAACATAAAGGCTTTTAACTCCTCCTAAGGTTCAATTAAAATCTGTCCCAAATCATGAGTGAAGGGTTATTATTGCTTCAGACAGATGTTTGGTTGCCATAGAGAAACAAGCTGTGGTTCTCATTTCAGTGTCTAGCAAGCCAGTACTCACATGCCAGTATCCATCATTAAAGCAAGAACCAATTGCCATGCTGTCTCAACAGAAGCTAAAATGTGAACAGGAAAAGTGAGCGAATGAAAATGCTGTGCTCCACTGTTGTAGAAAAACACACATGCTGCTACATGCTCTAGCTAACCAGTATTCAAAAGGCATAAATTTCATGCCTTCAGTTTGAAGTACAAATAAATTCTTATGGAGGAAGCCTAAGAAATTACTGAATTTATATATGAGCAGATGTGCATATATATGGCTGCGTCCCAAACTTCCCTCACAAACTTTCTAAATGCTCCTTGGTTATGATGACATAAAAAGTTATTGTTTGGCCCAGAGCCTATACTGAAAGGTTTTCTCTTGGGAGCAAGAGGTAAAACCAGTGCAACCATTCTCCACAGTTCTACCCCTCTAAATTTAAAAAAGCCCCTGTTTTCTTGGACCAAGGCTGGGCAGACACCAGTCAAGTTCTTTTTTCTTTCCAAGCCTCCATGCCAGTTTGTCCTGCTCAACCCCATGGAGTCCTTGGAGTTCACTCCAGGGTCCACACTTGGTTTATCCATAGCCTTGCTCTTATCAGCTGTGTCTGCTTCAGGCAGGCACTGCAACACCAGGACAGGGCACATCCCATGCCCAAGGCTGGGGCACACTGGCGCCAGTTCCCCTGCTGCCTTCCCCACCTCTTCACAGTCTCATGCTGCCCCAGGGCCGTGACACCCTGGTCAGCTTGGGAATCACAGAATCATAGAATTAGTTTGGGTTAGAAAGGACCTTTAAAAGTCATCTAGTCCAACCTCCCCGCAACAAGCAGGGATATCGCCAACTAGATCAGGTTGCTCAGATCCCCGTTTAACTAGACCTTGAATACTTTCAGGGATGGGACACCCACCACCTCTCTGGGCAACTTATTCTAGTGTTCTACAACCTTCATTGTAAAAAGCTTCTTTCTAATATCGAATCTAAATCAACCCTCTTTTAATTTAAAATCATTACTGGGTTTAATCATAGCAGAGAGCTCCTCCTGCTCCTCTGCATCTTCTCCCTATGTCTGAGTGGCACCCAGGCACACACACAGGCAATGAGGCATACAAGGGTGCCACCTTGACTCCTAAAAACATTGTCTAATACAGACTTTCTATAAACTGCCACATGTCAATGCTATTTCATGGTAACAGAAAAAAATTACACTAAGAGCATTACTCCTACAGGCACAAGATTCAGAGGCATCATTTTTCAGAAGATAAACCTTGAGGCTAACATTTCTTGGGAATCTGCTATCAACTCTCTAATTGTGTAAATATTTCCTAAGAAATTTTGCCCTACTTTAGATGACAGAAAATTTCATAACTTCTGCTGGCTCTGATAGTACCAGAGTTACTTTTCTGTGCAGAATGTGACTTTGCTCCCTTAAACTGTTTGAAAAAATATGACCTTAATCTTACTGTGATAGATTTTGTAATAATTGTCCTTCCTTTGGAAGAAGAAAAAAAGAAAAATGAGCAGGTGCTCCTTTGGGATAACAGAAATGGCAGTAACAAGAAAACTGACAATTTTTAGAAGAAAACAAATGTATCATGGATAAAGGCTTTCTGTACATAAACAGTTTGATTAATAACACTGTTGGCATGTTCACAGAAGTGTTATAACAATTCTGTGGCAAAGATGAACTATTACTAGTAAAAGTACGAGTTCTATACAGGAAGGTCACCATCAGCCTCAAGACTGAAGACTTTCCCTTGGTCAAGGAGGACTGCTTTTGAGAACACCTAGACAAACCTGACATGCACAGCTCCGTGGGCCCTCATGGGATGCATCCATGCTGCTGAGAGAGCTGGCGGACACCACAATGAGGCTGCTCACAATCGTCTTTGGAAGGTTGTGGAGACTGGGAGAGGTGTCTGAGGACTGGAAGAAAGCAAACATCACCCTAATCTTCCAAAAGTGCAAGAAGGAGGACCCAGAAAACTACCAGCCAGTCAGCCTCAACTCAATCCCTGGAAAGGTGATGGAGCACCTCATTCTGGAGGCCAACTCTATTCACATGGATGACAAGAATGTGATCAAGAGTAACACTCTTATCATGGATTCACCAGAATCATGCTTGACTAACCTGATTGCCTTCTATCGTGAAAAACTAGCTGTATAGATGAGAGGAGAGCAGTGGATATTATCTACCTTGAATTTACAAGGCTTTCAACACTGTCTCTCACAACATCCTCACAGGCAAACTTGGGAAGTGTAAACTGGATGAGTAGACAGTGAGGTGGGTTGAGAATCAGCTGAACGGCAGGTCACAGAAAATCATAATTAGTGGCACAGGATCTAGTTGTAGACCTGTCACTAATGGTGTCCCTCAGGGTTCAATACTGAGCCCAGTATTGCTTAACTTATCCATTAATGACTTGGATGAAGGGACAGATGCCTCCTAAGCAAATTTGCTAATGACACAAAGTTGGGAGGAGTGGTCAATACCCCAGAGAGCTGGGACCTTAGTAGCCTGGAGAGACTGACAGATAAGAGGTGTTTGAAGTTCAACAAAGGCAAATGTAGGTTCCTGTGCTGGGGAAGAATAACTCCAGGCACCAGTGAAGGCTAGGGGATGACCTGCTGGAAAACAGCTCTGCAGAAAACGACCTGGGGGTCCTGGTGGACAATGAGCTGTCCATGAGCCAGCACTGTGTGTCCTTGTGGCCAAGAAGGCCTAATGTATTCTGAGGTGCTCTAGAAAGAGCATTGTCAGCAGGTCGAGGAATTTGATCCTACCCCTCTACCCAACCGCAGTGAGGCCACTATCCGGAGTGCTGTGTCCAGTTCTGAGCTCTCAGTACAACAGACATGGAGCTCCTGGAGCAGGTCCAATAGAGGGTAACAGAGATGATTAGGGGCCTGGAGCATTTCCCTTAGGAGAGACAATTGAGAGGGGACTTAACAATGTCTATATGTATTTGAAGGAAGGGTTCCCAGTGGATGGATCTAAGCTCTTCTCAGTGGGACCAAGCAATAGGACAAGTGGCAATGGACAGAAATTGATGGACAGGATGTTCCACCCGAATATGAGGAAGAACTTCTTTACTATGCAGATTGCACAGAGAGATTGCGGAGTCTCCCTCACTGGAGATATTTAAGAACTGTCTGGATGCAATCCTGTGCAATGTGTTGTATGATGACCCTGCTTGAGCAGGGAGTTTGGATGAGATGACCCTCTGTGGTGCCTTCCAACCTCATCCATTCTGTGATACTGTGGTTTGTAATTGTGTGTTTCTGTGATTCTGTGACTGCTTCATTTAGCCTTCAACCCTATTGCTGTAGTGTTTCCCTTTTATTGCCCTTTTTTTCTTCTTTTTTTTTTTTTTTTTTTAGCTTGAAATTTATATGTTTATATAAAAAAAACCCCCTAACTATTTGAGTGAATAATGTCATAGATAACAATTGTCTACTGCTATGGAGAAGACACCAAACATGAATGTGGATGCTTATGCTATTTTGCTATAGTTAAATCTAATGTCTAATCTTGAAGAAGGGATCTCAATCAGATTTTTGAGATTGTGATTTAAAATGTGCATCAGCTACACCCTCTCAATACTGGGACACATTGGGAATATTCTGTCTTCTGGGACACCTTGAAAGTCTTTCAGTTCCTCAAAAATAACAGAGAAACCTGGTTATATTAAATGGATTTGTTTAGACTCCATGAAATTCTACTGATGGATCTTCCTTAATGTCTGATTTTACCTATAGTGAGGATTTGCTCTCAAAGCTATCTTTTCATGAGGGTCTTCTGTGTCATACTGATGACATCATCTTTGGAAAACGCACCTGAGGTAAAACAATTTTGTTTAAAAATGTAGTGATTCAAATTCCTGACTTGTGAATTATAAAGAAGATGGGGGAAAAAAAAAAAAGATAGAAGTAAAAATTAAGCAACAAACAACAAAAGAAATGTAGCAGTAAATATACTGCTTCTGCCAGTACACAGAAAGCAGTTGGAGTGTGGCATGTTGTGCAGCTGGATCACCAGCTTCATCTGTGCAGATCAGACAGCCAAATGTTGTGTTTAAAGCATGCTAATTAACTAGACCATTCCCGGAATAAGGAGAAAGAAATTACCCAAAGTGATTGCACAATATTTCATTCTTTTTCATCTATCCATTCAGCTAAGCAGTTCACATGCCAATAAACTTCAAGCATTTTGAAAGAATGTGGATTACTTGTCCAATTGTTGAAAGATCTGAAGATATTTCTCAAGTATTTGTAGCTGTCCTGTGTGTTTCTTTGTCAGCTTGTGGCATTGCCTTTTCCCAGTTACAGAGGGTGGATACTAAATATTAAACTGATGAAATTTATTGACACTTCTGCAGTAGACCAGATTAATTTACAATGGCAGAAAAACATTAATGTTACTGATTAGACGTGTTGCCTCCAAGACACATTTTCCGGGATACCTAAAAACTTAGCTGTCCAAATTCTGCTACATGATGGTGCAACAACCCACTCTCCTCAAAAGTTTGTCAGTAGAACATGGTAAATTTAAAAACCTTTTCAGTTGGGAATGTCCAATCACTTTGTAATGAAATGGGATGGACAAACTTCAAAACATTTGCTTTAGAACCATTTAAGCAATGAAAAGTGTTCATGAGTATTCCAGTGTTTCAGACTAGTAAAAATGAGATGCACGTGGTATAATTGCATGTCACACAATATATCTTGTAAAGCTGGAAATACTTCTAGAAAAAAGTCTCCTGAGGCTTCATCCCCTTTGCTTGAAAATCATATTTCTTCTGATGTTTTAATAAAAGTGTATGCTGCACATATGATATTTTTAACATCCACCAACTGCATAAATACTTCGGTTATATAAGTGATTCAACCTTGACAATATTTGAATAAATTTGTCCTAACTGGGAGCCAGAAGCTGCTCCTTTTCAGAATGATTTTATTTTAGGGAACGATTGCCTGGACCATTTCTCAAAAGTATCAATTGAGATTGTTCTGCAGTTAATTCACTCCTCAGCTGTGACCATCATCAGCTGTCAGTTCACTCCATCAGCAGCCAGAATATATACATCTTCATTTAAAATGTTAAACTGAAAACATAGACCATTCTGGAAAGCAGTGTCACATGCTGACACTTTTTCAGGATAAGAGTTTTCCAGCAAATAGTATACACAGAGCTAAATATAGTACAGGTCTACCATGGAAGTATGTGTCTATCCTTGCTTTTGCTCAGACAATCACAAAAGTGCTTTTCCAGCCAAATGATTTACTTATTTGCCTATCCCAAAGCTTTACATGTTTTGGATAGGAAAAATAAATGTAAGCACAATAAATGAAAGGACAATTTCCCTTGTTGGGGGAGGTGGGAAGAAATATTGTCAGAGGAGAGTTGGTTTTGTTAATTAGAATACTAACAACAAACATGTCTATACAATCAGCTTCTGTCTAATTAATTTAAATCTAATCAAATGCAACATGAACTCCAAGTACAAAGGAATTGATCTTATTGTCAGAACTTTTCATAAATAGGAACATTTGCAATTGCCTTAGCAATTAAAAACCAAAACTGTAAGAAGGCCAGCTCCTAGTCAGTATAAATTAGCATTGCTCTATTAATTTAAATACCGTAATATTGATTTACTGTAGCTAAAGTCTTGACCGCACTTGGAGTTAAAAAATATGTCAGCAACTACAGATAAAATGTATAAGCAACTATAGATAAAATGTATAAGCAACTGTGGTGAGTAATATCCAGCTGCAGGTAATACAGTATTGGCCATGTTTACAAGCCCATGGAAATATGTTATAAATCCTCAGTATGTCCTCTTCATCCATGTAAAGCTGCCTGTGAAATCATAAGCGTGTCCTTCACTAAGGCTACACCATTAGTGTGCTCGTCCATAACCACAAAGCATTATCCTACTTCGTGTCTGTTCATGTATGTGCAGTGCATAGACCAGAGAACATGCATATATGTAGACCACAAAGAAGTCTTTTCAGCATCAGTATAAGCTGCTAACCAAGGCCTCACAAAGGCACAGGAATGGTTTTCGAAATGAGAGGAATCTTATGATATGGTACCATCAAGGAAGGAGCTAAAACTTAGAGAAATAGTTGGGCGCCAAGGAGCTCTTCACCTGGTGGAACTACCCCTGTTCAGAGGTGTTGATGCTGTGAAGGCTTTAGGTTATGGTGTCTTGGTGGTTGCTCACAGAATGGTGTTTTTCCAGGGAGCAGGAAGCCATGCAAACAGTGCAAGCGAGGGAGGAGGTCACTGAGAGTTTTCGTATCTGCAGTCTTTGCTTCAAAGACGAGGAAAATGCTTCCTTCAAAAGAATAGACAGACGGATCAGATTTTCCACTGAAAAACAAATGAGACATTTTTTCAGGTCTTTATCTGATATTCCTTTTTATCTATAATGATTCAGGAATCAAATCCACCATCTGCACATCACTTTGTAAGAAGAAAACCTAGAGTCTTCTATAGCCTAGCATATCACAAGAGGAAAGCCTGGCATCTAGCCATACCAGATACAAAAACTGAATAACCTCCTTCTCTCCCAGTTGCACTGTTTGCATGGCTTCCTGCTCCCTGGAAAATCATCATTCTGTGAGCAACCACCAGGCTTCACAGAGGACTAAAGAATACAACGTTGTACCTGTGATGCCTGCATGGATATGACACTCAATTGCAGTTCCAGCACAGGAGCACTATTCAGGACTTCTGAAGTCTGGTCCCTTTGAGGTGAGGTGTCACTGTGGGAAAATGCAGCTTAATTTTGAAAAGAACAAAAAACTAAAACATCTCTGATTACTTGAATTAGCTGAGAGATAAAACTTCAATTTAAGAAATGTCAGAATGTCTCAATTCACATTTTTCTGGAATTTTCATTATAATATTTTTTGTCCTGATTTGAGGAAAAAAGCAAATGTTAAACTACACAAGTTTCCTGTGGGATAGAATTTCCAAATTTAGCTCTGCTAGAGCAGACATAAAAGTAACGTTGTCATAATCCAGAAAGATATGTTTTCCATGTGTACACATACTTCTGTATGACTATCTTCTCCTGAATTCTCCAAGAGGATTTTTCCTACCTAAATGATAGGAACTTATCTTTCCTTTTTAGCCTTTATGTAGAGCTGGGTGCTTGGTATTTGTGTATCCAGGCTCCTCAGACTCAAGAAAAAAAAAGAAAAAACCTAGTTTGTTCATCATAGTAAATTAGAAGAGACATACTTGGTAACACCAAGCTGCAAGTTAGTATCTGTAATTATCAGAGTTGAACACCAAAAGGAGCTTTTACCAAACCAATAAAGTAGCTTAGGAGAAGGATTCCAGCCTGTACTTACCTTCAAGTTTCAGCATCTTTCTCCTAAGCAATTTGTATTTCTTCTTCCCGATGGTCTCTAGTCATTCTTGGGTGCTACCTCTCTGCATCTAGTTTATCCCAGAACTCCTACAATTTCAGGCATCCATGGAAGTGTTGATAATTAAACTGGTTCCGACCATGCAGACAGTTTCTCAGTTTAGAACCTTTGTATTTCCAAAGGAAAAACTAAAAAGGACACATGCATGGGAACTAAGGATAATGAGCAGAAGTTCTACAGTTACCCCAAAAGCCTTTGCTGATCCAAAGGTAGAATATTAGGGCACAAAGCAGTTGTTCGCTGTTTCCAGTTAGGGCCTTATTCGCTTAAGATTTTCAGGAGAGTAGATGAGCATTAACTTCAATCTAGTAAATTAATTTAAATGACAGTGAAATTCATACTATAGAAAGGGCAAATCAGACCTATTTAATTGATGAGAACACTGCCCAGTACATCATACCATACATTTTAATTGTTCTCATAAAATCATAGAATCAATTGGGTTGGAAAAGACCTCTGAGATCATCAAGTCCAACCCTTGATCCAACACTGCAGTGGTTACTAGACCATGGCACTAAGAGCCACATCCAGTGCCATCTTAAAAACCTCCAGGGACAGTGAATCCACCACCATCCTGGGCAGTCCATTCCAGTGTCTGACTACCTCTCTCTGTAAAAAATTTCTGCCTAATATCCAACCTAAACTTCCCCTGGCAGAGCTTAAGATTGTGCCCTCTTGTCCTACCTTAGTTACATTTGCTTACTACTAGAACACTCAAAATAGAATGAGTTTGAGGCTATCAAACCATGCTTTTGCCTGCCAAATCAGACTTTACAAGCTTCTGATGAAATGTTAAATGCGTCTGTTATAAAGTATTCTCATTCCACACAGATACTTGAGAGCTATTGCAGTTGCAGTGTTTCCCTTTTAAAACCTCACTCCCAAAGTGAGAAAATCATTTGCCCAGGAAGGTTTGGAGCAAAGAAATAATTTCGCAAACTGAACATAAACCAGTAAAAATGTCCACACTTTTCTTCTTTTTCTTTTTTTTGCTAATAATATTCAGCAATTCATATAAACTGCATGAAATAAACGTCTGCGTGGAATGAGCCTCCAGCTTTAGAAATTTCCATTTCATAGTCAGTAAATACTGTGTCAGTCCCAATCAACCTGGCGTCTTGCACGGTCAATAAACACATGATATTTTGAACAGCAGTGTCTGTGATGCCTGCTAAATGGCCAGCATACAAACCATTCTCTCACCAGCTCTTCTGTTTCATTTTGGCTTTAACCCTGTCCAAACAATTAGAGCAGCAGATTAAGTATGTCTTATGCTGTCACCTGAACAACATCAGAGACCTGCATCAGGCCTCATAAAGGCAGATGCAAAGGCACAGTTTGCCGTAGTGCCAGGCTGTGACAGACACTTCTATCTTCCTACTTTGCCAGGTCAGGAGTCCTCAGACTGTGAAAGAAGTTCCAGCAGGTGATGCTCAGTAACCAGACAGTCAGACACTCAGTCTTCCTCATAAACCAAAGTTAGTTTGACTTTGTATTTCCTGTTCTTATTCTTGTTTTATTTCTTGTTAACATGCTTACTAGACAACAGAATAACTAAACATTCTCTACTGGTCACTACGTTACATTTGCAAGGCCTATTTTATCTACTCATACCCATCAAATTAGATGCAAATAAAACAAAATATAAGACTTTTTATATTAAAGTCCAACATACTACACTATAACACTCATATTTTTCCTCAAATTATTCAAGTTTAGAAATTGTTGTGAACTTACTTTATATGTGTATCCGTAAGCATGCATCATTTGTGATGGTTTTGTGCCTTTGCGGGTATAGTGGTAAGGAAAGGTTTTAGATGATTGTCGTATACACTATTAAACAATATCAGCTGACTCAACTATTCTGATTAGGGTTTCTAATGCATATTTCAGGTAACTTTATATGGAGTCATTTTTAAGGCTAGCTGACTTGAGAGGACAGACAAATTCAAAGTAAACCTTCTGTTGCATGGTGTTGAGTCTACAATATCAAGAGAATAGTTAAGAGTTATCTGCAAGCAAACCCCAGAAAGAAGACGATCAACATACTGCAGCACAATTAAGCACAGGTGGAGAACATTATTCTGGGAAGTATTGAAAAACACCGGAAAGACAACTTAGTCACTGGTCACAGCCAGCTCAACTTCATGAGAGGAAATTCTGCTTATCAAACCTAATTTCCTTTTTTGACAAGGTAACCCGCCTAGCTGAGCAAGGGAAGTCAGTTGATATAATCTTTTTGGATCTCAGTAAAGCTTTCTATGCTGTCTCTCACATCATCCTTCTGGACAAAATGCCCAGCACACAGCTGGATAAACACATCATATGTTGGGTGAGCAATTGGCTCACGGGTTGAGCACAGGGTAATAGTGAATGGGGTAACATCAGGGCAGTGACCTATCACTAGTGGGGTTCCACAGAGCTCCATCTTAGGCCCTGTGCTCTTCAACATTTTCATAAATGACTTGGACACAGGACTGGAAGGGATACTAAGCAAGTTTGCAGATGACAGAAAACTGGGAGGAGCTGTGGACTCCTTTGAAGGCAGGGAGGCCCTACAGAGAGACCTCAACAAATTAGAGGATGGGCAATCACCAACCATAGAGAGTTCAACAAGGGAAAATATCAGATTCTGCACCTGGGTAGGGCAACCCCAGATGTACCTACCGACGGGGGGATGAGATGCTGGAAAGCAGTGCCACAGAAGGGGACCTGGGGGTCCTGGTCAATGGCGGATTGAATATGAGTCAGCAGTGCCCTGGCAGCCAGCAGGGCCAACCATGTCCAGGGGGCATCAGGCAAAGCATCACCAGCTGGTCGAGGGAGGGGATTGTCCTGCTCTGCTCTGCAGTGGGGCAGCATCACCTTAAATGTTGTGTGCAGTTTTGGGCACTACAATATAAGAAGATATTAAGCTATCGGAGAATCTCCAAAGGAGGTCAACAAAGATGGTGAAGGGCCTTGAGGGGAAGCCCTATGAGGAGCAGCTGAGATCACTTGGTCTGTTCATACTGGAAGAGAGGAGACCAAGGGGAGACCTCATTGCATGCTACAGTGTCCCTGTGAGGGGAAGAGGAGGGGCAGACAGTGATCTCTACCCTGTGGTGACCAGTGACAGTACCTGAGGGAACAGCCTGAATTTGTGTCAGAGGAGGTTTAGGTTGGATATTAGGAAAAGGTTCTTCACCCAGAGAGTGTTTGGGCACTGGAACAGGCTGCCCAGGGAAGTGGTCAGAGCAGCAAGCATGACAGAGTTCAAGAAGCTTTTGGACAACACTCTTGACACATGGTATGACTTCTGGGGATTGTCTTGTACATGGCCAGGAGTTGGACTCAGCATACTCTGTGAATCTGTGAATAGGAAGCACCATGCTATGCTGGGGATACCTATGTCCGCTCGTGTACTGCAAACTGACAATTACTCTTTTACCATCCACAGAGCTAAACTACTCACAAAAATCAATTGTTTGGCATTTCATTTCTGTTTCTGTATGGATTTGGAAATAAATACAATTATCATCAGTTGTCTTCAGTGTACATTGTGATAATGTATAGATTTTACATTTTGTTCTTTTCAGCAGAAAAGCATGAAAATCAATGAAATCTAAAATTAAATTAGACCTGATTTTGTGTGAATAATCAAGTGTCTCAGATTAACCATGTCATGGATAGCTTAGAATAGTTATACTAGCAATCATGTGAACCAAGGAGTAATAAAATCCTTTTCTTCTGTATGTTTTGGGTTTTGTTTGGTGTTTGATATTTGGGTTTTGATGCCTTCTTTTGTTGGATTTTTTTTTAATGGAAAGATTGGGTTAGCTGGGCTATTCAGAATAAGTAAATTTTTCAATGATCTCAAAAAGAAAGGATGCTTTTCTCTGTGCGTGACCGCACACTGGAACAGATTGACCAGAGAAGCTGTGTGAGTGTACCGCACTGCAGATATTCCAGAAGTGTCTAGATACAATTCTGTGCCATGTGATCTATGATGACTCTCCTTGAGCATGGAGATTGGACCCGATAACCGCTGTGGTCCCTTCCAACCTCACCCATTCTGTGATTCTGTGACTCTGAAATTTGAGGCTTTGACAGTTTTTTAATTGTTTTTTACATAAATCCAGGAAATGGTTCCCCCTTCAGCTGAATATAATTTGTGGAGAGAAAAAGAGAACTGAATTTGCAGGGTGAGGACCATTTCTGTGACCAACAGCAAGGTATTCTTAGAGTTTTGTATGTTCACTTTTTTCAGCCCTCAGGATAAAAAAATGCATTTTTATCATAGAAAAATGACTTAATTATTTAACAATGTGGTTCAAAATCTTCTCTAAATGAAAGCTCTTTTTTTTCAGGATCCATGTTTTCCCACCAGGCATAATGCAGAATTGGAAAGGACAACCAGGTAGGAGCCTACTCAGCTCAGGCCTGCTAAAAGACAACAGCTCACAGCTGCTTGAAGTGACTTTACAACCAGACCCCTACAAAAATGAAAACTAAAGATTAAAAGTTAGAAATAGCAGTTTTAAGGAGTATAACTGAAGATTCATGCTTTGTGCTTACACTAGACTAAGACAGGTACATTCAACAAAAGAGATGAAGAAGAGTTCAAAGATTTCAAGAATGTTAATGTTCCTTTCCCAGGTAATGCATGATTACTGCAGTAACCATGAAGTATGAAAGAAGAAATGGAGTATATTGGTAGGATTTAAAGTCCTGTTTATCCCTCATTCACAGATTAATTGATTGTTTACATTTCTTATGTCATAGAATAAACACAAACACAAATATTCCATGGAAGTAGCCTGATGTTGGAATAGTGCTTACATTAATTTCCTCTAGAAGATAACTGTTAAGAGACACATGATACATGATGCTGCCAAGGAGAGAATTTGTCTAGTGAGAAATTCTGAACATGAAAATAAATCATTTGTTCACAAGACTGAAAGTTCTTCTCACACATCCTCATCATATGAAGCAGCAACGATTCCCGTCAAAAGCAAAATATTAACACACATTGATAAAATCTGATGATTCTGGAGATAAAACTGTTAAGTAAACATGGGAGATTAAGTAGAAGAAATATGACAACAGCAGGCAAAGATTTATTAGAAAATTAATCATGACAATCAAAAATATTTTATCTTCATTAAGAACAAAAATCACTGCAGAAATTGGTAAACTTAGTAGGTTTTCCTTTTTAACAAGAATTCTAAAGGCTTCTGAAAAACACCCTGAAACTAAGAATATGACAATTAGAGGTAGCACAGGACACAAAAGGCATTTAAAGACTGTCAGAGGGTGTTTGTGGGGGTTAAAGAAACAGACAACACAATTAAATATAAAATGAAGAACAATGTCACCATGTCCCCGAGCAGAATATATGTATTCACAGTTGTTAAACCAAACAAGTTCTACAGCCAACAACCAAGAAATCAAGTTATGAGTAATTCTACTTCAGCTTCCAACCACATAGCAGCATATGAAGACGAACACGTCATCATGACATACCAAAGAGTTATGGCCAAAGAAGTTAAGAAGTTTGCCAAGTACTCTCCTAGGTCTGTGTGTGATAGTATGATAGTTAATTCTATGACCACAGAAATACATGTATGTGTATACATTCATATATACTATGCATACATAAGGGCACACCAACTTACAAGGTATGTGAACGACAATTAATGGTAGAACGGTAGAAATGCTACTTCAGGCTTCCTAATTACATCTCAGGATGAATTCTTCAAACCATTTGTTTTATTTGCTTCTATATTTCCTCGTGAATATTTACATAGAAAGAAAACTCTCCAAGGAAATTTAGATGAAAAGGAAGAATAAATAATACAGTTTACTTTATCCGTGTTTCTAGATAAGTAAACTTGTGTTTCCTTCTTGTCTGAAAGTGATAAATTTGTTCTCCTAAAACATTCTTATTTTTAAAAGCCAAATTGGATAATATATTTAAGAACCTGAACATTCTTCTGAAAGTTTGGCTCATTGTTCAATGTAATTTCATTCTATATATTTTTCTTTCTGAAAATATCAGAGACATCTGCAGTTATTTAGGCAAGGTAAGCAAATTTAAAACTCTATTTCTTTTCAATCTGTCAAAGTTGTTCAATGAACAAAGGAAAGATTGTTGTAACATTATTGTGCAGCATAGACTAGTGAATCATAAAATCCAGATACAGATGGAGTTCATAAAAGTATTAAAAACTTTTTAACACTTTCCTGTTTTATTTTCTGACCTCCTAAATGTTCAGAATTGCCTGGGAAGATAAAAGAATGATGGGTACAGAGTCCTATAACGTTTCTAAAACATGCATCATTTTTCAAATATCGTCTATGGTAGCTTGTCATGTATCATGTGCAACTTTGCCATTGCAACCCCAAATATACATGAGTATTTTAGAAAAGTACCTTTATTTATTTATCTTTAGTTAGTAGGTCCTGACCTTCACAAATCTTTCATATTTCATCTTAAGTTACTCATCATAGACTAGTTTGGGTTGGAATTGACTTTTAAAGACCATCTAGTCCAACCCACCTGTCGCAGACAGGAACAGTAGCTGTTCAGTTGTCATAAAATACCATTTCCATTGTGAGAACAAACTGTCCCACCAATAACACCTCTGTTTATGGAGAGTGTACCTCCTCAAATCATTACTTCCAGACCTCAAGAATAACTCTACTGGTTTCAAGTATTAGTGAGAAAATCATAGAAAGTGCTCATGAGGTTGTCTAGTCTATCCAGTTGATAAAGTTTTAATTTTGTCCTTCTTGCTATCTTGTGTCTAGTAAAGTCCAATTTTTCAGCAGTGATTGCAGGTCTTCAGGTGTAGATATAGAAGAACCATATGCTTTCATTCCCCAAAGTATTTGTGCCTTTCTTTCCTTTTATTTGATCACTTTTAATAAATTCAACAGAAAATTTTCCAAGTTAGAGATTCCTTTGGTCATTTAGGCTATTTTCTAATTATCATGACTGACCAGATTGAACGTTTCTACTAAAAAATGTTGGTTTTCAAGTTTCTACTTGTAACTACTGTTTTCTAAATTTCATTGGACACCCTCAACCTAAATCTGTTAAGTAAACACTAAGAATGTGTTACAAAACAATTTCTACTTGTTTATCCATGGTTTTTCAGTTGCATTCCAATCAACAGATCCTGATTATGATGAGGAACACAGACTTGTTCTGGACAAAATAGAAAACTGGATTAATCCAGAGCTAACCAGCAACACTGGGAAATATTTCTTTGTGGAATAAAATATTTTTATAAATTACAAGTATTTTGTCTTTCTGGTACTTTTTTAACCTCTCAGTTTGTTGTATGCTCATTGCAGCATATTTTAATACATGTGCAAGTTAGGTTGTGTAATAAAAGGCTCACCTCCACATACACACACAAAAGGGCCCTGAAGCACAACAGTAGAAAAGGGAAACCAAGGATCACAGACTGGAAAATCAAGCCCCCAACTTGATGACAGAAAATATAAAAAATAAAACAACTTTTGATATATTTATTCATGCTTATGCCTGTTTAGGTGTTGTGCTTTGGCGTAATACATCATCTTCATCCTTGAACAATATTTCCAAATGAAAACCAAATTCTGTTATTTTGGGTGTGGGGAAATATTATGAAAAACTGCTTCAATTGAAAAATTTCAAAAGTGGGCATTTAATCATAACGAGGGAAAATAACTTTCTATTGTCTTCCCTTCTGACATACCTTAATGCATGTCTGTTACTTGCAGAGGTATCCCTTGGACAAAATAGTGCTCTCAAAAGGATAGGTGCACCAGTTGGTAAAACTGTTCCCACACATTCCTCTACCATTTATAATTGAGCTTCTTTCCTTCCAATTATCTTTGTAGCAACTCATATTTTAAAGTTACTACTGCTATTTTGGTTTGAGGGTGATGAGGCACTGGAACAGATTACTCAGAGGTCATGGATGTGCAAGCCCTGTAAATGTTCAAGGACAGGTTGGATGGGTCTCTGAGCAACCTGGTATAACAGGAGGTGTCCCTGCCAGTGGCAGGGGGGTTGGAACTAGAGGATCTTTAAGGTACCTTCCAACTCAAAGTGTTCTATAGTTCTATGATTATTAACCTGTTTTATTTGTCATGTTCTCTGTATTGAAATTCCATATCAAGATTTAGGTTCAGTGAAGACCCTCCTGTCTATCTCCCATCTAGCTCACAAACAGCTTGATAAATCCTGCCAAAATGTTTACAAGTCAGTGACAGATGAGCCTGTTCTTTTTTCAGGAGCTGTTAAATACAGTTCTGACTGGAATGTACCAATCACAGACTTCCCAATGTTACTTTGATTTAACTGCAGAGTTGAAAATTGTTGGCATGAGTCCTGCAGTGCCTGTTTTCCTACTGAGCAGCTATATACATTTTTAAAGGCCAATTCGATTGAAATCACAGTGAAAGTATATCTGAACACACATTTCTTTCCTTTAAAGTCTTGCTATCACTTTGCACTTTCTACACAAAAAGGAGCTGCTACAATTTATTCCATAAACATTAAGATCTTGCAGCTCATTTGTCGCCAAAACCCTTTAGAAAAGATATTTTCTCAGGTACAGCAAGGTATGTTCACAGATTCATTTGGAAGGATTTGGGTATTGCAGCCCTGACTTCTAACTCAGCACTACGGATGGTACCGTGATGTCCCATCATGTCTATATGAGACCCACTGCACATTTATTAGATTTTATAACTGCTTTCTAAACTGGTTTTGCATAAGAGAGGCCTAAACAATTACAATATTAATAATTATTATCACATAATGCTAGCAATTCCTTCAAAGACCACACTGAGTCAATTAAGGCAAAACCAGCTGGCAAAGGCAGAAAATGTGTGACAAAACATGTTCTTCCATTTGTATAGGCACACAAACAACATAAACACACCTGTAAGCAATTGTCTTTCCTTATGGCTGCTTCTCAACTCTGTTTACACTGGTTTCAACTACTATTGTGATAATGTGGTTTGATCATATATTCCTGGCAGTAGAGAAGAGATTCTTCCCACTGACATCAAATCTGAATTTTGTTACTCTTTTCACAAAATTAAAATGAGAGCCATGCTCTCCAGTCAGTCTCATGCACAGCTTTAACAAACATATACAATTGTTGTGATTCAGCAAATGCTAAAGGTCTTCTTGGTTAGACAGACACTCCTAATGAATTTAATTATAAGGAATTTCAGTGTCCACCAGCAAAAACTGCATTTATTGCTTGAAACAGGGCTTTAGAAAGTAATGTGCCTTTATCAACAGTCGGCTTTAAATTTTTGATTATGTGTAGAGAAAGACGTAAGACACTTTTTCAGGTTTGGTGCAGTCTGAAAAAAATTAATTGCCCTTCAGCAGACAGGAATAGCTAATCCAGAAGCAATATAAAATCCAACCTGCCCCACATTATCAGTTAATTATGGAAATATGGGTATCCACTCCCTATGGATTCCCCTTTCAGCACTTTAACACCCATTTCCCATCATTTTCCCATCTGATTTACAAAAGGAACTATTAGTAATCTCAATGACAGCAAAAAGGCCACAAACAAAACACTCACTTTATCAGTGGAAAAAGTTTTATATATGTTGTAGAACTTTTTTCTTTTGGAAAACAATTGTATTCCGGTGTTAGGAAGTCCAGTACACTAATCATACTGTTATTTTCATCAGTGTATGGACAGTTGGAGGTAATATACTCTGTGAGTATAAAAAAGATTCTCCTCACATGTCTTTTGAAAAGTTGTTATAGTTTCAGTTCCTGAAATGTGAACCAGAAAGGCCAAAGGCTCACTTTCAAAATCCTACCTAAGACTAAATTTCATAAGAGAAGAAAGTTATCCTTTTACTTATATATTAGGTCCAGACTTTGTTGAAGAGAAAAGCATAGAAGTTAATGACATTGGTGGTTGAGTATGCAGTGTTTATCATGTTCAGAATACACCAGTACTTTAAAAAAGGTGATTCCAAAGAGCTTTTATGCCTTCTTGCTAACTTGGTAGTGGCTGTTCCCCTCCTATGGCCCTTTGGAGTGATCTAGGATCTAACATCATCACTGATGACAACATTAACACTGCTATTGCCAAAATATGTGAGAAAAGTTGCATAGACGTATCTGTCAGACTCTCTCGAAGTCTGTCCTCATCAGAGGTCAGAGCAGGGTTTCAGTCACCATGGTACTGAAGGCAAGCTCCCTTTAGTTAGTGAATTGAAACTGCACAACCCATCTCAGCATCAACAGGGCACGCTATTCTTCCTCCACAGTTACCTGGTAGCTCTGAAACACTTGTCCTGGAGGAGGCAGTCTTCCCACTGAACATGAGTACTAACACAAGTACGCAGGTCCCAGAGAACAGTGAGAAAGCTCCATCCTTTCCTTTCTAAGTTTGTAAAGCAGCAACCTTCTGTCAAGTAACACCTCAAGTCATGAGGCACAGATCATTATCTGCCCAGATTATACTGAAAAGCATGACAGAACCTACTGCATTCAAACAAAGTGGAGGTGGTTCCTCAGGATGGAGTTCATGAGTAAGCTACAGACCAGGCTGCAACCACGTTCGTCCTAGACACGTGCTTTGTCTGGGGAAGAAAAAGCAGATTCAGTTCCTCGACTGAGCATGTCCTGGCTGCAGGAATTGCTGTCCAGTCTCTTTCACACTAGACCCAAAGAACAAAGTATACCAAAGTTGATGAAAGAAGAGTAGGAAAATGCAACTAAATCCTTCTTCTTGTATAGATCAATGTAATAGTGCAAGAGAAGGGCATACTCTAAGGTTCTCTTCCATTCCTGAAAAGCTTTGTATTATCCCAAGACCTTCCAAACATGACCAAGCATTGGTCGTGTCATAATCATTAGCGAAATCTTTGCAGGAAATGCAGAATTTGCACAAGCATGTACCATCATTAGGAGAAGAAAAGAGAATTATAGGCTCAGACAGGCAGAAATATGAAATGCTGAGACATGTACATTCATAAAAATAGAAGGAAATCCAGAATTCACTAAAGAAGATTTAACCAAAACAAAGCAAGAGGTTTCTTTATGTATTTTCAAGTAGAACAAATTCATCATAATGGCTGCCCATAAAACATGTTAAGTGCCTCTGGAAAATAAAAAAATGTGACTCCAGCAGTTGCTGTATTCTTTAGGTATTTTGTGTGGGAAAACTGTATCTGTTTATCTACAGCAAAACTGGCAAGTTTTTAAATGAAGTTTTGCCAAAAGTTTTTGTTAGCCATAAAATATGAGAGTATAAGAACATATGCCATGCCTTCTGGGCATAATCGTACTTACAGCAATATAAATCAGAAGTTACTTCAGGAAAGCTGAAAAAAAATTCTTTATGAAAAAATCAAAGCCAGAGTGCTCCGAGCTGATTGTGACACAGGTGTGTGAGCGTAACAGCTCTTTTCTGATTATATTATTCAATTTCTTAGGATGACATAAAGTTACTGAAAGCCTGGCTATTCAATAAGGAAAAAAATATAGTGCAAAAGAGAAGAGGCAACACCTCATGAGCTTGGCATCTTCATGTCTCTTTTAACCATCTGGCTGAGTTCTATGCTGAATAAATAGGGCCCATGTGTTTAGCAGCTTGTTTTTGTACCAGTACTTCTAAGAACAGGTCTCCAGAACTAACACAATATAGATACAGGCAACAGATGTTTGGCTTAGGACCCTTTCTTCCTTCTCTCCTTTTTTTCTCTATAGGGAAACTATAGCTAAATTATAACTAAAAGAGTTAAAAAGTACTCAATGCTGAATCACCCTCATTTGCAACCCCCCTTTGCTTTATAAATGGTTAAAATTCTCCTGAAACATGCAATGATGGGAAAAATCACATTCATGATTTATCATGCAGACTTGGGAATTGAGCTTAGCTAAAGCCTTGGCCAAGATGAGCTGACTCAAATGCACTTTTGAATGCTGAACATAAAACAAAAAAAAGAATGGTTATTCCTTCCCATTTGTTGCCTCTTGTTAGTCCACCTTCCAGAATATCACATTTTGCAGGTCAGGACTTCTGTCAGATGGTTGTGTAGTATGAATTGCAGTGCCACTCCTCAACAACCAGTAAGGGATAAAAGCAAATGGAATGGGCTCTAAGTCTATCAAACAGCTTTAGGAGACTTTAAAAAAACCCAAAGGTAGACATACTGGGAGCTGTGGGAGGGTGTGGGGAAAGCTGTGCACAGCCCCACTCTCTTCTGACTGATTATGTAGGGAACTAGACAGTTTTCTTCTTATAGGAAACAAGGTTAACCTCTTTCTTTCCTCTAACCTCTTTCAAATCTCAGACAACAAATAGAAATGATTCCGGGGAAAAAAGAGTCTATTGAAACACAGTGTTTAAGGAGTTGAAAATTTCTCTTCCATTTAAAGTCTGTTTAAGCACTGTTTTTTTCAAGAGACATTTCAACGTTAGTCATGGCTCCATATTTCCTTTTCATGAATGCCAACTTGCATTTGCCATTAGCCACCTCTCCACCAGACCCCTCTTTGTGCCTACTTGATCAGAAACACAATCACTTCAAGATGTGAAGCGCAAACTCACAGGGCGGAACTGTGTCAGAAAACATCCTGTAGCAATAACGCTGTCCTGACAGGCTTTAAACAAGATTAAGTATTCTCTGCCCTTCAACAGCCTAACTCTAGCGCAAAAAGCTGTCTCGTGTGCACTAGCTAATTTGACAAAAATGTGACTCTCAGCTCAGACTGGCTCTAGATCAAAACTGCCGTGGTAGGTGAGACAGTGAGGCACAGTGCTGTTCAATGTGGAAGCTCAGCCTAAGACAGAAGTTTGGCTACAAATATAGTATCACTTAGACAAGGTGAAAACATTTTGACAGATGAGTTTTAGACCCGAAAATTCAATTTCTGTCAAAATAAAAACATCTCAAGGGAATGTGTTGATTTTTAAGGCATTTATCTGCAAGTGTTAAAATATTTTCAACTTTTTTTTTAATTACTTTGACAGCATCAAAATATTTTGTTTAGATACAGTGAAATTTTATTATTTCATCAATTGGTTTTATGACATTCATTTTGACATAGCATAGTAAGATGAGCATTTACTATAGCTGATAATTTTAGATTATGATATGTCAAAATACTCATAAAATGCTGTCAAAACATTTTACTGTTTCCCAAGTCTTCATTCCTCAAAGACTTTAAGGCATTTGGTTTGCTTTAACTCATGATTAAATATATGAGGAAATAACATAATTTCTCAGTGTATAAGAATTCTTTTTCATAAACTGCTCAAGATTCTGCAAGTTTGTTTTAAAACACTGCATTTCAAACATTGAGTCTCACACTAAAATCTTCCTCTATGTGAAAATTAATGAAGATGATCCTTTATATTGGCAAAAATAAAGGAAAATTGAACAAAAAGATAAAAGCTTATCAATGTTATTTTTCTCACATACCTGAAAAGGCCTTGAGTTTGAGGAATAGAAGGTGGTGGAATAGAAGAATTCTGCATTTTAGAGAGACAGATGAATACCAAGTGAAGATTAATTTTGTTTCGTTCTAGTTCTAACCTAGAAATTGCCTCAACAACAGCTCTGGCCTCTGCATCTCTAGTTTCACTATTCTCATCTGCTTCTGAGGTGGACTCAGTTGAGAAAGCTTATGAAGTGAAGAGTGAAAGTTTATTAAAGAAGAAAAAAATCACAAATTTATAAAAGAAGACATTTCTGATAACTAGTTGCAGAAATTTAATTTTTAGGTAATAAAAATCTTAAATATATTTTCTATTTATTTTAAAATAGTGTGTATTTTTATGCATAAAATCAAATATGTTTAAAAGTGTAAACCCTTTTCCAACTCTATGACCTTCCTAAAAAAATTTAAAATTCTGTGTTCTCCCCTAGCCACATCTGAAAAGCCTTGAGAAGCTGGAGGCAAAGAACCAGATGTTAGGTAGACTTCTGGTTACCCAAACAGGTACTACTCAGAGTTCCTCTAGCATCCTTGAAATTTTTGAATGAAAAAAGTAACTGTTTGATTTATTTATTCTTTCGATTTTCAGAAGTGAGGACAAGCAAGAAAAATATTATGTAGGGTGTTATATAACCATTAGATTCATTAAATGTTTTTCTATGTTCCTCGCTTGAAACCAGGCTGATAACCTCAATCAGTTTGTAATTGAAGGGGCAAATGGCCCCTGTAAGTAACCTGTCTTATTACACTTTTTGTTCATTTTCACTATAAAAGATAAAGAAAAAAGAAGGCTTTTTTTGGGCCTTGAGTCAGCATACTGACTATTCAAGGAATGTTTCACCATCCAGTAGACCCAGGACTAAAACGGACAAACTTTCCCACAGATTCTGCCAATGTATTTGAATTCTGCCTATAATAACAGTACTGTTATTCCCAGTACCAGGCCTTTTGTGCACAGACAATCTCAGTTCAGTCCAAATTACATAAAGAATAAAAATGTGTACTGAGATGTAAATTTTAAGTTCATTTCCCTTTGTGTTTTTCTCAGATATCTAGGCAGACACTGCTAACCTCTCCAACAGCACAACAAAGGCATATGTCTTCAAAACAAATGGGAGCTGCTTGTTTCTAGGGAAAAGCAGTTTAATTAGGTAATAATATTTCAGTGTCATGCTGCCATGGGAAGACTAGGCAGTGCTCGCACCCTTTGTGAGCTGAGCAGAGGGTTAGTCTTAACATGAGTAAATCAAAGATGTGGGGCTAAGATGGCTTAAATTTTTCCACCTGAACAAATCCTGAACAATAGTGAATAAGCTACTTAATTTTTCATTTTCTGCTTTGAAAATCCAGCAATAGCTATAATGCTTATTGACTGTCTGTTTGGTTGTTACCAGTAATTTGCAGTGTTTCCTGGGTGGAGTAAATTGCTATAAACTTAAGAAAAATATTGAAAAAATATTGCATGGCTAAACTTCCTTGTTTACATTCAAAATATGGATTTTTTTTTATTGTAATAGGGATTTGAGGCTGCCAGGAATTTCCAGACTCTGTGCCTTATCCATTTTATTTCAGTCTGTTTATCACCATAGCCTTCTTTCTGCATATTTCATTATAAGAAAATATTTTTACATGGAGAGATTACCAAGAAAAAAAAATAACGTTGAAAGCAAGAGTCTAATGTGTGGTTCTATGTAGATGTGACACTGGAATACAGATCTGAGTTACTATAGTTTCAAATAGAATATTTATATGTCATTGTCCTAGTTCTATACTTAGGAAATAGCAACTCACTCAGTGATCTGTGCTTGTTTTACTACTGGGAAATGAAGGAAAAAGTTAAGCATTGTTAACTAGGAGGCCCTATTTCTGCTATGCTATATGGACACCTCTTAAATACAGCAGGGTCAGATACACACCTGTGCAATAACCCAGTTGGAGAGCTCCCATTCCCACCAGGATCTGACTGGCAGCTTCCTGGCCAAACTAGTCTTCTGACACTTTCTCCTGGCCTGCCACTCTTCCATGAGAGCTGACAGCAGCCTGACCATAAACATCTCTTCCTTTGCCTGCAAAGAGCCAGGATGTGCAAATCTGAGCTGCAGTGAACACCTCTGTGTGAGGAAAGGCTGGCATCTGAAGGACTTCTTTTCCATACTTATGTAGTCAAAGTGGAGCTGAGAGCTGTTTCTGAAGCCAGGGGAACAGCACTTGAAATCTGAACTGTACTGTAAAACCAGGGCACCCCACGGCATGCTGTGGTCCTTTTGCCAGACTGTCTCCTAGGCAGTGGCTCTTTTGGCACCACGACACAGCTTTGTGGACAGTTTCTCTATCAAGCAGGTCCCCTGTCACAGCTTCTACCTCTTGCTTACTTCAGGTAGCAGAGCCATAGGTAGTGCACATCATGAGGACCTACGTGTTGCCATTCCCTGTGGCCTGGAACACCTTACTGACTGAAGGCATCTGAAGGTTTTTGAGCTTAAGCTGGTGACAAGGACAAAGCTGAGATGCTGTCAAGCTCTCTATTTTCCGTTTGGGCCATGTTCCCAATGATCCTGGAGCAAGCTCAGCTTTCAGTGCCACTTAACACACAGCAACACATAAGAAACTTAATTACTTTGACTACAGGCTATGAGAAAAGCAAACAGGATCAAGGATATGCCAAACTGTGGCCAAAATGTGTTCTGTGTTCATGTGTACTGTGCCCTTTGGGGCAGGTAAAGAGAGCAGCCTGATTAGTGACTCATCCTGTCCAAAGCCTTTCCATCATATTTTACTCTATTTTCTATATTTCTTCTGCCCTGGTGGACGGGTTTTCTGCTGGGGTACATCCTAGGGGAAGGCTTTGAGACTGAGCCTTGACCTTGCTCAAAGGTTGAAAGAGATTCACAGTAGAGATTGGCATGAGCCTAGGAGAAATCTACACAACTCCGTTCTCTGAAAGTCTTTCTTTGTTTCTACAAAACATAGTGCAGCACAGCTACAAGTGGCAGGTATAGATCTGTCTATGCAGATAAACAGCCTTTTGGAGGGGAAAGGGGGAGGAGAGAACAACTTGCTGTTGGAGATGTCTCCCACAAAGGATTCTATTAACCTTTGATTACATTTTGGAGGATTTATTTCAGCAGTGCCCTACAGATGAGATATGCCAAAACACTGGCCGAGGCTTTTACTAAACATAAATTCTACAGAGTGCAATCAAAGTGTCAGTAGCAAGCTTTATCTGTTCTGCATGTATGTGATGCAATGTAACTGTCAGTGGGTTTGATCAAACACAAAAAACCCCCCTGCTTTCAAGACACGAAGGATGTGAATTTACTTCTCAGGATTTTTGCTAATTGCTTTGAAACTCTTCATTAATTAAATAAATATTGTGTGGAAGGGGAATGTAGATGTCACTGAACAAATATCCCAGCTGTTTTCAAGTCATAGTTTTTCTGCTGTACTACTCAGGAGTCACAAAATGTGGGAGTGGAATAAAATGTTCCAACTAACTGAAGTGTCACGGTAATGGATGCCTCACTGTGGTTTCTCGACTGCTGAGGATGAGTTATGGGGCAAAACTGAAGGACTGCTTCATTACCCACCACCACACTCAGCGCTACTGTAGGCACGACAAACGTTTTCCATTTTGTAGAAAACTTGGGGTAAAACCTTTGCTTCTGCACCAGGGGTGCCTGTGAGCAGTGCTTTCCAAACAGACACGAAACATCAGTGCTACCTGGTTTTAGACATGTGCATAAATGCATATGCACACATAGGTAAAGGAGAGAAAGTCTAGAAAAAGCAAACTGATTCAGTAAAGATTGGAATTCTTCAAAGACTCTTGAGAGATTAAAAGGGGGATTTCCCAAATAAAGGTTTCATCTTTTACAGGCTGCTTCTGCCATTAATAAAACAGTTTCAAGAGCTTTACATGTAACCTGCTACTACCTTTTAAGGTAATCTTAAATCAGGAGATACTATTTAAACATTGAATTTTCTCCAAATGTAATCAAGTTTCCTTGCATTTTCTGCAAGGAGCAAAAAGACTGAAATCCAGCTTGGTTTTACATCTCTAGGTATATCCATTCTGCCTAATATGAAAAGAGAAGCAAATTTTGGGCTAACAACAGATCAAATACTGGGATATATTATTCTTCTTTCACAAGATATGCTTAAGCAGAAAATCAAAAAGATGTCTTCAAAAATCCACTTATGTCTCCCTGCTCCCATACGGTTCCAGCCACAGCCCTGCAGTGATCCAAATGGATCAAGAGAAAGATTTTGGAGGCAGCAGGCTCACCTCATACAGCTCAGGTGATACAAACGGAAGCCAAATGATGCCAAAAAATGATCCTGTGTGAGCTAACTGACCTCAGCACTAGCATATCATCAGCATTTTAAGACACAAGACTCTGATAGTGATTATTATTAATGACACAGGAGACTGTCTAAATAGAACTTTAGACTAAATAGATATTTCAAAGGATTTCTGAAGGATCCTTAGTATGAATTATTATAATTTTATGTTCATAGTGAAGAAAATTTATTTGCAATGTGTAAGTTGTAGCCAGAAGAAAGTGATTTATCCTTTAAACAACCACAGCCAAATTACACCTCATAATTTATTATATGGGAACATCTAATCTCCCTGAAATGTAAGTATCTTGAGATATTTTTGTTTATTTTTCTTTCCTAAAATCAAAGAAAGAAACAATTAGAATCAGGTCACTTGGCAAGTGTGGCTTTTCACAAAACCAGTTCTTACTTTGATAAGAAAGGAACAAGTCCCCAAAAAATTCTGATTACTCAGACAAGAATGTCATGTGTCAAATTAACTAAGAAAGGATGAAATAAGATTAAGTTTGAATGAAACCTTCCTAGTGTCATGCCATTGTTGTCTGGCACTCATATTTTAGCCACAGTTACCAAGACTACATTTCAATGCCTGGATTTGTTCACTGAATTTACTGTCCTATAATTTTCCTTTTCCAGCAAAGACTGAGCATTATACTTGCATGCAGTAATTACTGAATTGTTTGTGTCTGTGACTAGAGATATTTGTTTCATCTATCCTCTTCTATCACTGACATAACTAAACCAGTATTATTTGTGAGCTTTATTCCCATCTTCCTTATTGGGTAGCAGAGATGCCACTCACCGTGGAAATCAGGACTGCTCAGTGAGTTGGAAAAATGGTTCACAGCTTGCTAATAATGAGAAAAGTGACCAATAGTGCTTTTATACACATCAAAAATTTTGAAAAAAGATAGGCTTCCAGTATTTATCGCATGATACTGTATATCTTTATATTGCAGCTTTCTGTCTACACAAGTTGTTTTGTAGACAGATGTTCAACATCCTCCCAAGTCTTTCTATTAATAATTCCAGAGGATGTGGAGCAAGTCCAGAGCAGGGCTATGAAGTTGATGAGGGCAGTAGAACACCTGCCCTATGAAGGCAAGCTAAGAAAGCTGGGCCTGTTCAGCCTGGAGAAGAGAAGGTTATGTGGAGACCTTATAGCAGCCTTCCAGTATCTGGAGGTGGCCTTCAAGGAAGACAGAGAGGGATCCTTCATCAGGAACTGTAGTGATAGGGCAAGGAGCAATGGTTTCAAACTGAAAGAGGGGAAATTTAGGTTAGATATACAGAAGAAATTCTTTACTGTGAGGGTCGTGAGGCACTGGCACAGGTTGCTCAGAGAAATTGTAGATACTCCATCTCTGGCACTCTTCAACATCAGGTTGGATGGGACATTGAGAAACCTGGTCCAGTGGGAGGTGTCCCTGCCCATGGCAGCAGGGATTGGGAGTAGTTAAGCTTAAAGGAACCTCCCAATTCAAGCCATTCTGTGATTCCAGGATCCAAAATCCAATTTGTGATGGTCAGTAATGTGAGAACAGCAGGAGAAACCTGTGTTTCATTGACTCCAGGAAGGTGATGTGACATTGCATGTAAGAGCACTTTACCAGAGTACACCAACATCAACTCAAACAGACCTAAGGGGTCTTCCAGGTTTTACTGACTTGCGTTACCCATTAAGGACTGCTCTAGTAAACTTGCAGTAAAAAGTTACACTCCAGTCATTTCGCCTTTCTCTCTAGCTCTTTGCATTAAAATGGTTAACAATCATTTTGTCTGTTCCCACACATGACAACAGACTGTCACTTTATTAATTCTTCACATCATATCTGTTATCAATCAAATTCATTACACTCTTTGAAGTATACCAATTATCTACTAGATTTCTTTTCTCTCAAGCTGCAACATGGGAAAAAAAAAGAACAATATCTCTAAAAATAACAGAAGAAAAATGTCATTGAAAGCCACTTTCTATTCCAGCATTGCTTCAGACAACGTCAATAATAAATTTAAAATGCTGTTTACTTTTAGAAATTGATTAAAAAAGAGAAAAGCAGTCTCTTTCCACAAGATCAAGAGATTGCTCTGCCCTGCTCACACACAGTACAGCTACTAAAGAGCTCTTCATGTACTGAATCTTGAGCTGTTTTCACCAAAAATCTGTTGTTCCATCAAGTCACACCATTTAGTAATCAAGTATGTATTTAATAAGTAGGCTTGAATTTTTATTTTTCCTTTTTTAAACATCATAATTGTTAAAATGGAATCAAACACAGTTATTAGCTGAGTAGTTTTAGTATTCATTATGCATTAAATCTTTAGGAATTTTTTGAGAATTTTTGCCAATGTAAATTTTATAGTTCTCTGTCAGGAAGGTCAAATTGTTAGGTGTATTGAATAAGTACACCATTTACAAACTCATATTATCAGGGGGTTTATTTTCTCCAAAATACCAAATAAAGATTACAGAGAAAACTACATGTCAAGTAAACTGTGTGTATCAGCCATAAAATTGCATAGCTTACAACTGTTCTCATTCTGCTCCCAATATAAACTATTTTAAAATTATTTTTAATTTTTTTTAATCTCAGTTTTGATTAGCAGGTATGGAAAACAAAAGTATTTTATCTCTTTTTTTGTGTGTGTGTTTTGCTTTCTCTTTCTTTTAAGCACTGAAAGACAGATTGTTCCTGCTCTGTGGACTTAAAAGATGACTCAGTTTCTATATTTGAGCAGCAAAGAAAGCAGACTTCCTTTATCAAACACCTTTGCAGCCACTAGAAGTAATGTTTTGCTTCAAAATTAAGTTTGAAATTTGATCCAGCTTTCAAAAACTTACCAGGTATGTCTGCTTGCCTCATTCTCTCATCAAGGGCCGGATTCACCTCTATGAATGTTTGAATAAGTTACTCTGGATTCCTTCAATAATTGTCACAAAGGGATACAAACATCATAATATAATTGATCCCATTTGAAAACACAAATCTAAAATAAAATTAGGTGGTTTCTGGAGAGACATCACATTTGATTGACTGGAGTGATCAGAGACACCTACACTTGAGACCACTAAAAGGCAGCAAATTCCATCCCATCCCTATGCATCTATGCATCATCAACACAGTCATTTCACTTTTGATAATTCTTTGAATTTCACAATTTTCTTTCCTTTTAATTTCCCAACTCACCTGTAAAATTCAGGCACCTTTCTTCCTTCTCACTAACACTGAATAAAGTATCCCAGCTCAAGAAGAAAAAAGTGAATTACCAGCCTGCCCACAACATTACCAGCCTCTGTGCAAAGGCTAAGGCTAAGGTATCTCTCCCTTCCTACACTTCCCAGTTACCTGCCTGGGTTCAGATGAAATAGGAGATAATAAGCTCTGGAAAATTTTCCCTTCTGCTGCCTTGCTTGTTTACACACCTGGCACCTCTGTACTGTTCTGCATCCATCCAGTCTGTCAGTCTATGCAACTTCTCTGTGCTTCCTGAATCTTGCCAGCAACCTAGAAAACTACTGTTTCATTCTAAAAAAACTAGTTTGAACAGAAACTATGATTTATATGTGTATATAAAAGTCTTTGTCTGACACACACACATATGGTTATGTAGTCTGAATGACACAATACCTGTACCTGGAGTGACATGGCCCCAACAAACTTTATTTAGGTATCCAGCATCTCATTTTACTCACCTGAAACAGATATTCTGAATTAGAGAACAGTTGCTTAAGGCCCTTCCACTTCACATGTGGGAAAGTCAAATGCACTTTGCCCACTTAAAAGTAATTTGTCTAGGTCTGTACAAGATTCTAGTCGAGACATTCTGTGCTGATTGACTCATACAACTAAACCAGAAGGGGTTTGAATTATTAAAAATTATACCTTCCCCTATATTAAGCACTTTTTACCAGATCTGTAAGTGCTTTAACAATCACTATTTTACAGACACAGAGAAACTTCAGTTTTGAGGTGTGCACTGACATTTCCTATCATGACCTTGAATGCTCACTTATTCACCCTCACTTCTGTGCTGTGTAAACAAATAGAAAGAGTGGAAAGCCAGTAAGTGGAAATATATTAACTGAGTTTTAGTAATTTAATTCCCAATGTTTTGGAATGTCAGTGAACCCTCTGAAGCTAATTTCTTTGTCTTTCAGCTGCTTGACATATTTTTCAGCTAATTTAACATTTATAAACACACATAAAAAATGAAATTTTAATGTTATATTTGCATGTGAAATTCTGGACTGTAAGCTTAGTTTGTTTAAGAAAACCAAATTCACATTAGCAGAGAATAAAAGTGAGAGCAAAATCACTGCTTGCAAATAAAATTTTAAAATGAAAAAAAATACATGTAAACCCCCCCACACATACAGGCAAATAAACAATAGTGCTGACCTTTCTGGTGGGAAAAATGTATGACATTTCTGTGAAATCCTAACATCACTTATGTGAAAAAAATATTTTTTCAAATTGATTAAACATTATTTAGCTCTATTAAGTACTTATCATGTTACATTTCAAATTACCATACAGATGAGTAAGCAAAATCATAAAAGAAATATCTTCTTCACACAGATAAAAAGGGAGCAAACACACATTAATTGCTAGCAGGAAGCACAGAAGTTATTTGGCATTTGTGTGAGAAGGGAGGAGATATAAACTTACAAGTAGACCATTTTTTTTTTGTTACGGGTCCTGCTGTAGTGCTGGATTTTAGAGATAAATACATTCTCAGAGAAACACCATTTAAAAGAATCTATTAATATGAATAGAAGTGTAAGAGCTTCTAATTTTTTACTGGCTGACATGGTTCATAAAAGGAGAAGGAATATAAGTGGAGAAAACTTGCCCTAAATGAGGCGCATACAGTCCATAGAGTTTCTTGTCAGCTGTCACATCTGGAGTGAGATTTCAGGGCTTCTTAAGACAGGTTAAAGCTGGTAAATTTTAGTTCCTAAGTTGATATGCCTTAAGAAAGTAATGAGAAAAAAAATAAAAAATGAGAAGAAATGTAAATATTTATATCTATGTGGAAAGTGCTAACCTACCAATTTGTAGCATTATAGCATGGTCTAGGCAATAAAAAGTGACCAGTGGTAATAAGTATCTCTGAAAGAAAAGATTTACCGTATAATTTGTTTATTCTGCCACACAAGATAGGGATGGAATACAAAATCAGTAACAGTAAAAATTGCACATATACAAGGAAAAAGAAAGTAGCTGCCACATTCCCTCTGGGAAGCAGCATGCAAACCAGTATGCTGTTTTGCTGGATTCAATTGACACCTTTTACATAATTTTCAAAAGGTGTACCTTAAGAATAAATCTCTCAGGTTTCATTTTGGGAACCTTTATGTCTCTTTTAGTAACATACTTTTGAGTGAAGGTCTCTGAAACATCAAATCATGTGTAGTATATTTAGCTTCTTTCATATAGCCAGTATAGATCAAACTTTTTACTTTTTCTCCTTGACACACTGTGATACCAGTGAGATAGTGGGCTTCCTATAGTTGTAATAATACAAGGTGACAGTCCTATTACGCAAACATGCTAAGCACACCATAAAACTAAGCTTGTGAATGAGGCAACACCAACACAGAACCAATTGACTCATCTACCAAAGGGGATCACCCTAATGTTAACAAAAGAGGATGCTTACAAACTACCTGGACGAAAGTAGAAAGGCAACTATTTAAAATGCATCTGACCTGTGGACTTCTGCCCTGGGCATGAGTCATCAACATCTGTGCCATCGCAGATGGGCTCAGCCTCAGCCAGAGGGTGATCAGGCTGATCTGCCAGATCCCCAGAGTGCCATAACCCTGTAGACCTCCTGGGAGAATTCATCATTCACCCAAACAAGCCTGAATCACATGTAAAGTGCTATTCTTCCAGCCAAGCAGCTGCTGAGAGCTTGTGTACAGACCTTGGAGTTTTCTCTGCAAGAGTTATCTAATGTGAAATGCTTCAGCTGAATTGAGAACTCCTTCATCTTCCTGAGAGCCCTTACATTTCATCTGCAAAGTCAGGACTTTTCTTTCTCACCCTCCTTCCAGGCATTCAAAATGTGTGTGGTGTTCCGTTCACTCTTGGAGCTGGGATGTGAATGTTTCTGTCCCTTCAGACTGAGGAGGTCAGGGAACCCAAATTCTTCCCTTTTGGGATAAGTCTGAGTATCGGTGGTGCTATTTCCTTCATGTAATAGGAGAGCCCTGCTCAGTAAGGCATTTACCCTCAAACAAGGGACGGCGGTATCTGGTTTCCAAGTGTATAGAAATGTCTAATGAGCTGTGGACCTCAAACACCTACGCCCTGTGAGGTGTGATGTTTCTACTGTTTCTGATGGCAGCCTCACACGCATTCAGCCATGAACAGCTGTCTGTGGTAACCCTCTGAGGCACTGCCCCTCTCACTTAAGTCAGAAACCAAGAAGTACCTCTGCTATCTTAACATCTTACTGACAGGCAAAGCACAACATTTTTTAGTTTCCAGAAGTCAGGCAGGAGGCCTCTGAAACATTAAAATCTCACCAGGACATTAAAGATAACCTCTAGGCATTTCTCACATTGATATTCATGTTCTTCACCCACAAATACTTTAAATAGCAAAAGGAGAATATCAAAGTGCCATTATAACTCAAGAGTTAAAAAGTGTTTTTCTGAAGTTTTGTGATTGCAAGAGCAATGGAATAAATCTGAGAGAGAAAAAACTTACAAGGTAGTAGCTTAGTCCTTAGGAAAAACCTTAATGAAAAGAGGAATCCTAACAGTACAGGGTGCAAGGATTTGTGTAGTCTTGTAGGACTTCAGAAGGACATCAATGCAGTCATTCCTGGAACATGTACTGACACAGTGATATTGAGACACCTTATCCATCTATCCTAGGTGCTTTTCTGCTGACAAGGAAGGCACCACTCATGTACCCAGTCCTCCTGACAAAGGAAGCAGGTTCAACATGTGATTTGGTCAGAAACAGGTTTGGTTTACTGTCCTGCTCAAAGATGTGCTGAGTTCCCCCTCAGGCAGCCCCAGTTGCATGGCTACAAAACAATTCATATCTTCTCTGATTTCTTGACCTCTCTGCCCTTGTCCCTCCTTTGGTCATCTCCACCCTATCTAAATAACTATGACTATTTCTTCTGCCGTGGTCCCAGTTTTGCTACACCTGTACCCAAATTTGGTGGGTTTGATATACCACTATTCTGATTTTTTGGGAGCCCCTGGTGGCCTAGTGGTTAGATCGCAGGACCTTCACCGCTGAGGCCTGGGTTCAATTCCAGCCAGGG
>JAWMRA010000113.1:82201894-82287120 GCA_035584735.1 Pseudotriccus pelzelni | reverse complement strand
CTAAAAAATCCAATGCGCAGGCTGGAAGGTGTAAAGACCTTCCCCGGTTCTTTGTTCGCGAAGACTGGCCATTATATTATATTCTGATTTTATATGCTGTGTCTGATATGGTTACCGAGACAGTGCTAGCTTTGCATAATCTGTGCCCAAAAGGTTACACATGTTGCCCTCCAATTATCTGCAAAATCCAGCCATTCCTTAAGTAATTCTTCCTTAAACATCTGAGAAACTTAGCCTGCCTTCACAGTGCTATCTGTAATCTTTGTGAGATTCATTGAAACACGCATTGTTAGCAGTCACATCCAGAAATTACTGCTATGTCATGTCCGATGGTTTCTCAGATCCCTGCAGTTATCTGCACCTGGGGTCACAATCCCATCACCTGTTTGCATCCCTAACATAATCAAGATGTCCCTTGGCCTGCATGAAGATGCCCGGTGAATACTGAATTGATCAGCCAAATAAGAAGGAAGATAAACTCGTTCTACATGTGTGAAAAATAGAGAAGTTCAGGCATGGAGAACCTATCTGGTGTTTTGCCATGTGCAAATCCACAGCCTAAGGATGGAAGACTCAGATTAATCTTATAGATTATAGATCTTATAGAGCAGAATTAATCTCATATAACATGAGCTATCTAAAATTTATCTAACAAATACATCTATGTTTTCTTCTGAGCTCAAAACAAACAAAAAATGTAGAAAAAGACCCCCCACCAAAACAAAAGTGAACAAACAAGCAAAAAAATGTTGGAAGAAGTTTTTTCCTTGACTGATCAAGAATAATTTTTTCCTCTGCCAGTTGTAGGTGGCCTACATTGCTGTAAAGCAATGCTGTTCCTTGTGCAAATTCCATCAGCTGGTTTTCTAACTCCCTTCCTTTTTTTTCCCCTTCCTACCACTATGTGAAAATGCTAGATGAGTTTAAAGAGAGGCACAATTTGAACCAGCATCTAGGGCATTAGTCTTCATTCCTTACTGTCAGCACTGAGGACAAGGAGAACAGCAAAGGAAGTGATGATTGTTTACTAGCTTTGACTGACAGAGCTATTGCCTTGCAGTTTTGTAGGTGAGGTCACCATACTGAGTGTAGCTTTTGTTATAGATGGTGCAAAGATGGATAATGAGAAGTACCAGAATAAAACATGTAGTTTAGAGCTGGACAACTTGCTTCTTCCACATCAAACAGTTTGTGTTAATCTATTTAATTCAAAATTCAGATTTTATATGAATGTCATATAAAACCCACAGTTAGTACCATTCAGACATTTAAGTCCAGCATTTTGTCTGCAGACGTAAATACTCTTACTAGGGCAAAGTGAAATGAATTTTGCTTTTTTTTTTTATTTTTTTATTTAATGTAAGAAATGGTGAAATTTTTAGTAGAAAGTGGTGAAATACTGGTTTTTTTCATAGCTAGTAAGGAAACATTAAAATATTTTAAAAATACTGATTTCCACTCTTCCGACTTGTTCTGCTGCAGAAAATTGGTTTCATAGCTACAAGGTGAAGAGAAAAGGTACTTGTATACAAAGGTCATAGGTCATCTTCATTTGCTTTTGAGACTGAGACCATCAGCATCAAGGGACATTTCTCAGATCAGTCTTATTCATTTCGGATTAGTCAAAACACCATATAAAGAATACAATCACAATAAAATAAAGTGGAATCACTGGATCATTGAGGTAAAAATTTGGAAGATATTTTGTGATTAGTGTATCTCATCTCAGTGAGCTTCCTGTTAAAACACTATGGGATGGGAAAAAATGTTCATGGATCAGAATAAAAGCTCTTCCTCAAAGGAGGATGTTAAATAATTCTTTTACTCTTGAAAATACAAATTGGATAAAATCACACTGATTTTCACCAGTTGAATTCCTACCTGCCTTTATACAGCAGTGCTTCCGCAACAATTCTAGTTACAGAAATGTTGTGGAAGCAATCATTGATTGTTTTTAATTTTTACCTGAGAGAACTTTAAGCATCCCTAGTGGAGTAAGCTGCAGAAGAGCAATAATATATCTTTCAAAGTCCAAGTCTTCTGTATTTTTATAAAACAAACTTCATAAAATGCAGCTTTGATCTTAGTTGCATTGCTTCTAGCATAACTTTATCTGTTCCAGTTGACTTATTGGTGCTTACTATTAGATTACATGCCCAGAGTCAGTGTGTTTAAATGGCACAGCAACCTCTGATCATTTTAAGGAAATGACCAGGGTTTCCATTCAAAACAGAATGAACTGAAAAAAAAGAGGAGAGAAAAATTTTAAAAAACTAACACAGCTAGCTTTAGTTACACTCAGGCCAAAGTGAAAAAACCTAATTGACATTACCAAGGTTAATATTTCGAACAAGGATAAAAAAAGACACAGCTGATTTCCCCCTATGAACTTCTACACACAGAAGAAAAAAATTATAGTGAGTTGCTGGAAAAAACTTATGCTCTGGGTTCTAGGATACCTGAAGATTTCTGGGTTTGGTTTCAATTTAGGTACCACAAATGTTTATCTTCTTCTACAAACTGCCTTAATTTGTTTTTTTCAGTAAATTGTCAATTTTATTAAAGACTAGTACACCATCATCTCTCTGATTAAATAGCATCATGTTATGTAATATAATGTCTACCTGTTTTATAAGGACACTAGAGAAACATGATAAGGTTTGGAGATCAAAAGTTCTATGCTACATAAGCCCAAAGTTCGGTAAGAAACTCAGTCTTCAGAAATTGAGAATCCTTGTTCAAGATCTACAACCAGCACAGCAGATTCTCTTCTCCAATGTTAGAACAAGCAGACAAGTTCAAGACAGACCAAAGGTTATGGTCCATAAGTACATTTTCTTTGGCTGAGAACTGATAAAGAAGATCTGGCCTCTGCCTAGGTCCTTTCCTCTCATAAATATTTAGCCCTCTCTTTTCCCTCCTCCTCCAGCTGGCATCACTCTGAAGAGCACTCAGACAGGCAGCTGCTGCCAGATTGCAATCTCTGTGCCCCTTAAGCTTTTCTGAAATCTCCAGAGATGCCATGAACAAATTTTCTACATAGGAATTGTAAATTTTGCTGAAGATTCACCTGGTACTGCATTGAATCCTAAGCGTCTGAGATCTCTTAGATGTCCACCCAGCTAAATAAAATGGGTAAGGTAGGACAGTGGCCTGTCTGAACAGTGAGATGAGGCCCACTAGGCACGACACAGAGGAGGTTCCTATAAATCCACTGTCCTACATGATTCTGTAGTAGGCAGAACATGAGGCATTTAACGTTGTTTATACAACCTGTCTATAGAAGCACCCTTCTTTTTTTGCAGTCTGTGGAATTTACATTAATATCTTGAAATTAAACTGAGCATTTTCTGGACTCAATAAAGTCTCCATTTGGTAATTAATGTGATTTCTGTTTGCTTTCTAAAAGTCTTAACACCTCAGTTACCTTGTTAATATAAAATAATATGCCATTTTCTTCTGAGCTTGGCATAAATAGACTTTTCTGCTGGTCTACTGAAATAAATAATTTTTATAATTCATATATCCTTTCCATTTCCATGCATAGATTGACAAAAGAATATCATATATTTGGTGTTTTTAACTTTGCCAACAGTGTATCTTCCCTATTGCCGCATAGTTTAACACTTAGCTGGAAAGTCCTTACCTAGTTATCTAAAGTTAAGAACATATATATATGCATATGTCCATGTGTCCTACTGTTGAATTAAACTACCATTTAACTTTTAAAGTGCAGATGGTAGAATAACAGAAAGTGCTGTCATCAACAGTTGTACAAATTTTTCACTAATAAACATATACACAAGTGGTTTGTTTATTCTGATGGCAAGATAACTCTGATTATACAAGTAGACCTTGCATGGGTTATGCTTTATAGAGGAGTCTGCTAATTACTCCCAGTAGAGTAGAGAAATATTATAATTGTTTTATATGTATCAGAACTGAGAAAATAAATTGCATCTTCAAGGCTATTCAGAATGGAAAAAGACTAGATTAAAGCATTATTTAAAATTACTGTGGACTTAGTTGTTATACCGTGACATTTACGTTGAGTTTAATGTGATTATTTCTCTCAGAAAACTGCCCTGTAAATCAACGGGAAGTTTTAAACATAAGAAGAAACTTTTGCTGTCTTCAGACTATCAGGTTACACAGCTGATTCAGCTGTTGAAAACTTATCTAAGTAAGTAACTATTAGTACTTGTCCTGCCCTTAGAGTGCATACATCATGGTTTATTTTCTTTGCTAAGCAACCTTTTAGATAGTGTTACCCTGCTGACACTCCTGTCTTTCCTGCTACGTCAACATGCGTCAATCTGAGTCTAAAGTTTTCTCATGAGTTAGCCACTCAGACAGTATTCATAAAATTAATTTAACCTGCATTCAACATCCATATGGAACATCATTCCATGGCTGAGGGCATCTCAATAACATTACAGCAACAACCTCTTAACATTACTTAAACAACTCTTCACCTTCAGGATGTATTGATTCATACCTGATTTTTATCTGCAGCTGGGAAGACAGGAATGACTGGTCTCATCTCTTTAAGATCATCTGCAGACCCTCACTCAGAGCCGTAACGGTTCACAGGAATCACCAATGCTAAGTACAATCAAAGTGACTCTTGGGAACTGTTATTCAGTGGCTCATGTGAGGCTTTTGTATGACCACGTTGTGTGGACTGTGTAGGCTGGTTGGCAGATTAATCCTTCCTCTTACCAGGAGCAGCCAACTGTTTACAACTTTGTTGGCTCCTCTCTGACCTTCATTGGCCATTAACCTCCCAGTCTTTTAAGAATGCAATCCTGAAGCCTCTGTCTTGAGATTCAGCTCTCCATGCAGCGAGGATAGCTTGATTTGGGGCAGTTAGGGGCTACCAGCTGGGAAAGAAAGCAGCCTCTCTCCACTCTGACACTGTAGCTTCTGTCTCTGCCATATAGAACTGTTTTTCTTCCTCGTCTCTGGAGGCCTAAATGCAATGAAATTTGTTTATTTCCAGGGGCATTTCTCCGCATGTTTTCCATTTGCTTCTTGAGTTTGGGAAAGAGCATCCTTCATGTGGACCTCTCACTGTTTTTCACTACCTGGGACGTATTTCTTTCTAGTAGAGGTCAGGCCTTGACAAAAACTATCCAGGCTCAAGGTTCCCATCTGAGAACAGACTCCACACATGCCAAAAAAGGTAAAAGTAACAATGAAATGTGACTATCTTTTGGGGGGTTGTGGTTTTACCTTCCCTAGCTCATATAAACTTTTCAAAGTTCTCTTGCCTTAACCCTCCCACAACACTGGCTTGTTAGCTGTACTTCATTTGTCCACACTTCTCTGTAAGATGCTTCATTTTAAAACTCTTTTCACTTATGTCATCCTGCCCCCGTGTTAGCTACAGTAATTATCAAAGGCCACCAACTAAGCTAGAAAATCTAGGCACCCAATGCCTTCCCCAACAGTAAACCTTCAGACTCACTGATGAAAAAGACAGACTGATGAGAAAGTCCCCAGGCAAGCCACACACCACCACCAAATGAGGTAAACTCAGCTCTAAGAAATTAAGTTTCCATTCTTTTTTTCTTTATTTGTGTCTGTACAAACTTTTTCACTCATTATCTTAATACCATGGAGAAACATGTCATATTCACTTTGATCCATTCTCCTGAATAGAGAGTTAAGTGGTATATGCTCATACTGACAAAAAAGCTTCCTTAAATATTACCTAAAAAAAGAGATGTGTGAAATTACTCAGCCTCGCTCCTTTACTCTTTATTACATTACTTTCATGAGTAAGAAGACGAAAAATAAAGACAGGGTGAGAAAGAGGTCTCTTGACCTCTTAGCCATTGATAAAAGCTACAGAATGAGGACTGGGAAAAAAAATGTTACCATATGTGCTGATAGAGCACAAGAAAGATTTATTCAGAGCTAGTTACACAAACTGAATAAGAGGGCTTTTGTCTGGACTGACAACTAATTGACATGAATTAGATTACGAGATAGCTGCCTCAAAACCTCTATGACCAGAACTGCTAATGGAAATACCATTAAAGTGCCACAGACCATCAGAAAGAAAAAAAAGAAAAACAAAAAAACATTACTTTGTGTTTGGCATCTTTTAAAAAGCCAACATGGCTCTCTCTGAGTGGAATCCAGTCCAACAATGCAGTGAACAAGTTTGTCACGGGAAAACATGTGAATTATTTGCATCTGTTCTACTGCCATGGCAGGCCAAATACCTCTCTACACACAGTGAGTTGCATTTACAGAAAATAAGACAGTTTTTTCCCTTCTAAAAACAGGATCAGATGAGGACAGTGATAAACACATGTGAGTGTGGGGTGGCAATGCTCTCCCCCACTGCAGTGCACAGACTGCAGAGTACACTGTGACAGGGGCAAAATTAGTCTTTGTAATTACAGTCCTCTGTAATTCCAGGGGGAAGGAACCCTCATGTCTGGAAACAAATGCATAATTTAACATACATACCTTCTTATTGCAACAGCAGAAATTAACTTAGAAGGAAGCCATACTTATGAGGACATTCAGTATTATAGTCTATCTCAAAAATAAGTGCTTTATCTAAAACAAAGAAAAGAGGCTTGGTGGTAGAGTTGTTTGTTTTGTTATGTTTTACGTCTTTCATAAAGCATGACACGAATTTCAAACAATTTCAAATCCTTTAATAGTAGTTTCTGATCTCAGTCTTTACCTGTGCTCTGCTTTCTAGTATTTCTTGAGAACTGATTTTATGAGATCAGAAAAGAATTTTAAGTTCAGCTTAGTTGGGGTGATTATAATACTCAGAGTACTATGGTTCAGAAGCAGCAAGGTGCTCAAATACTAATGTTAAAGGCTTAGAACTGACTTACAGATTTGGATATATACTAAAACATCAACCTGAAGTGTGTCTATAAGATAAGCCATAGTCTCTTTTTCTCTTTCCCTCTTTTCTTTGGCATTTTCAGACCACTTTCAGAAGTATTGTAGACTTTCCCTGTTTAAGAAACAAACAATCAAAGCACCTTGAAATCAAAGATGATCTTTTTTTTTTTCTAAAATGTCATCTGAAAAACTCTGAAGCCAATAAACCACGCAGCACAAAAGCTGTCTTTCTCTTCATCTACCCTTCCACCCTACTTCATATGTATTCCCTCCAGTGAGACTGGAATACAGTTGCAGTTGGAATCTCAGTTCTACAGAATTTACAGAATCTACAGTGGTAAAGCAGTGGGATGTAACAGTTACTTCAATAGAATCTTTTTCAGACTGAATACTTTGAAGCTTCTCTCCAGAAAGCTTAATAACCCAAACTGAGGAAAGTGCAGGGAAAAAAAAAAAAAAAAAGGAAGGAAATTTCTCACTAGAAGATACTTGAATGTAAATGAAGCAAGATTAATCTATTTTTACTGTAGCTTAATTTACTACTAAATTCATAGGGAAGAAAGGTTTTCAGCTTATTCTCTGTGATATTACTTTTTAATTGATTCCTTGCTATGAACATGTTAGGACAACTGTGTTGACACTGGCTCTTAGTAGTTTTTTTGTTTAGTTTTGTTTTTCTAAACCAGAAATTGATTGCACTTAGATAGGACAACAACAGTATGCAGCAAATGAAATACAGTTTTTGTTATGCTTTTATAACAAAGATGGTTTGGGCATGTTAATTTCAGCTAAAGTATGAATAAATACATTTCATCTAGTTTTGGACTTGTGTTGTATTAAGAGCCAATTTTAAATCAGAGCTCAGTCTAAACTATACAGATGGGATCTTATAACACTGCTCCAGTGACATAGGTTTAGCCACAATAGTCCATTCAGTGACAGGCAGCTCAGAGCAGAATAGCTGTTTCATGCAATCTCTGACTCTTTCATCATCCAAAGATAAGTTAAAGCACCTCAGCAGTGCAACCAGAAGAGCAGAAACTGATCGGGAAGAAAACAAATGTTCAAAATAAGAATCTCCATTTATTTCCCATAGTAATTTATCAACTTATACTCATGTGCATTTGTCAGATTCAGTTTCACTAGTGGCTGCACAGGGCAAGATCTTGTTATCAGGCCAATCTGCAGCCCTGGATATCCCCATCACTGCAGACAGGGCTGTCCTCACTGGAAGTCTTTGAGGTTCCCTCCCAGGTGGACAATAGCAGTGGAAGTTTTGTTTGCTGGATGGTAAGATTCAGCTGCAGACTGTAGGACTTCATGCCTAAATATTTCTTTCTTGTTCACTAGCATCGTACAGTAGCTAAATGACCATGACATCAATAAAAAGTTACCAGCAGAAAAGCTATATTAAGGAGAGAGAGGGTCAGAGCCTTCCCATAAAGGTGAAATGAAGATACAACTGAACAATAAACAAGAAGTCACATTCATTAGATGGTGAAAGTGAATTACTGGGAAATGTCCAGTATGAGGACCTACAAAGCAATAGGAAACTGAGGTGGACATACAGCAATTCTCTGTAATGTTTAAAGAACCACCCCCAGAGAACATATGAAATGATGCAGAAGTTGCTTTTCCCATAATAGATAACACCAGATATTTAATCCAGCCTAGTGCAGGCATTGATGTACTTCTAGCCCTGTGACCTATGTACCAACTCCACACAGAATGGTAGGCCTCTGGACTGGGCGAGTAAGGAACAAGATAGTCCAGAGGCAGGGAATGAGAATCACTCTGCAAAGAATCCCACTTCTTTAGTGCAGGACAGCATTGAATTGAGGGAATTGCAGCCTTGGAGGAGTCCATCAATGCCAGCCTAGCTGCCAAGTTGTTCCTATGAAGACCCTTCATCCCACACTAAGGTTTAAGACAGTTCATCAGACCAGCATCAGCACATTTCCACTACCAGTGATGTGCTGCAGCCCCAGCATGGAACTTGCACATGGACCCAGCGCCAGAAGTGCAAGATTCACAGGTTGGACATGTCTTTGCAGTGGCTATATTCAGAGAAAAGGTAGATCTGTGGTTAAGCTGATAGTCCAGGACTCACAAAATCCAAATTCTCCCACAGCCTTCTCATTTGAACTTCAGTTATTCACTTCATCAGGTTGTCCTCTGGTTCCACAGTAAACATTGAAAGAAGACCTTTTTTTTTTTTTTAACCTGGTTACCTTGTCTTTTCAGAACACAGGATGCTTCTCAGAAGTTCTCACACTGCAAGTATGAGGTATGTTTACACACAGGAGTGTGATTGAGGCTTTTAGGCACTACTGCACCATAAATATATAATAGTTGCTGAAAAATAAAATATCATATTGAAAGCAGAGCTAAGATGACACAAGTTAAAGGTCAAGAAGCTTTTCCAGAAAAGTAAATATTCCAGAAGATGTATAACTTGCTTTTTTGTTAAACTCAATATTATCTCTTTCTAGTTATGAGAGGATTAAATGTGGGTTCTAAAAATTCTAAATATTTACAGACAAGAGATAGAAGTGAAATGGATGTATACAGAAGTTCTTCAAACATTACCCTTCATTAATATCTCTACTAAAAGAGCAACTGGAAACATGCGGTTAAACTCAGGGCTTGGCAATATTGTGTACAAGACCTTATAACAAGGACGGTGCTTGTATCTCAATAGGGAAGCACTTCTGTCTTTGTGCTGTTTATCAAGGCCATTCAGAACTTGTGATAACTCCAATAGAATGTAGCTCTTCTTATCCCCTGACCCAAAGAGGTTTTTATTGCAGACTCAGCAGTATAGGACCAGGACTTACAGCTGAGTACTTTCCTTTTATTCACCAGAGGACAATGAGGAGAGACACAAAATCATTTTCAAGTATTCTAGGCAGCTACTCTTAAAAATAGGGAAGAAATCCTCTGCACACACTGTGGCTTTCATTGAGTGTAAACATTTCTACTTGTCTGCAAATGTAACTGTGAAGTACAAAGAGGATCTTACAAGCATTATAACACCTTTACAAACGAAAGGGGCATGTATTTCCTCTTGCACTGGTTTTTTTTTTGGTAGATTTTTTTTATCTATTTTGCTTTTCACACTATGAAGCTTTCAGATAATTTCCTCTGAAAACTATTCTTCTCTGAAGGCTAGTGTCAGTTGAAATATGAATAATTAAAGTCTTTATTAATGAGCTTTTCAGTATCACAGTGGCTCACAGAGACATCATGATATTGAAACAGAACAGAATATGGTGTCTCAATATTTTCCTCAAATTGCACTTCCCTGTATTAAATCATTTGAGGTCATCCATAAACACCGAAGTGCTTAAATCAGATTGTTAACTCTCAAATGCCTATGTCTTCCTTAGTGCTGACAAAGAATTTTTACATTATCCACTCACAAATCTTGCAGCATTCTACCACCAACTTTATGGAAACTGTATCACTCTTCAAAAACCAAATCCTCTGGGTTTGCAAATTTAGCCACAACAGCAGTTGAGAATCCTTTTGTTCAGAGGCAGGAGGATTCCATTTCTTAATCAGGCTTTCAGAATACACCAACAGATGCACACACCATAGTTCCTGTGGAGATAAACAGGTAAATCTCTGTTACTTGGTAAAGATCAGCGACATCGAACAAGGGTAGACTGGGAATTGTGCCATAAACTTCTGTGATAATCATAAAAAAAGAGCTGGAAAGGAGCCTGCCTGGCTTTCATAACATATTTGTGGGATTAAAGCAGTGGTGGTGAAGAACAGCCATAGCTTTAAACTGCTGAACGTTATTAATTCCAACCTGGAAATAACTAGGATGAACAAACAAGAAATCTCAAATTAAGTACTTCCACAGTAGTTTGGAGAGTAAAACAAGACAGATTACCTTGATGATCTTAGTGAGTAATGCTCATTATTGGTCCCTGTAAATCTCCTTTCTCAGGAATTCATCTTGCAGTACAAATGTAATCTGTGTCTGGGATCCTCTGCTCTTTGCTGTTCTCTGCTATTTGCAGAAATGAAGTAACTCTCTGAATGCCTAAGTGAACATAAAAATATACGTGAGCTGTTACAAAATAGAAAAGTGTTTAAAGTGGATGACAGTCCCAGAGGTCAGACTTGTCAATTACTTGAGCAGTGTCTCCACTTTTAAAATATGTATCACATCCAAAAGTGTGTCATCGCTCCATAGCCTGCTTTCCAAATGTTGAAGAAATCAGTTCAAATCTGTCCCACATCTCCCTTTCTGACAGTTAGTCAGCTGCAAGAGACTCTAAAAGAGGAATCCATCTTCTGCAATATTTTTTTCACCTTGGTAGATACATCAGTGCACGAGGTAATGTATCAATTGCCCCTGCGCGCAACCTGAGAGCTGAAGTGTGAAGGATAAACACCAGCAAATCCCATGATTCATGTTCCCTGAGGTAGGGGAAAAAAAGTTTTAGGAACCCCTCAGAAAAAGCGCAGCCTGTATTTCGGGACTACTATATTGCTTTCAGAAATCAAGATAGATGTCTTCTGTACGAGCCCACTGAGCCTGCATGGTTTGTGAAAGAGGCACAGTCTGTGCAGGACTTGGCCACTGCCACATCACAGGGTAAGTAGGCTCTCATATGTGCATGTTTATATACTTCCAATCTTTCAAAACTATTTACAGTTAATTTCCAAGCCTCTATAAAAAATAAGAATTTTACACTGGCTTTTCATGAATAAAAATAACAAAAAGATAGTAATTTCTATCACAGTGGGTTTTAAAATATATAACCTATAGCACTTGAACAATGTGTCTGGTTGCACTTTCAGAGATTACTACCAACGTATTTTTTACATTCTTCTAGCGATATGTGAAAGTCATGTGGAAGCTTTAAAAATTCACAGTGAATTACTTGATTTATGTTCTTCCACATGCATTCATTTTTAGTACCATACAAATATTTGTATTGGCACAGTGTGCTCTGCTCTGGAGAATTTAACTGGATTCACAAATTGCTACAATATCCCTCTGTTAATTTAATCCTTTCACAGTAAATATTAATACATGACTATCTAGTAAGAAAAGGTAAAGAAAAAATTTACTTGGAAATTAGATAAAGGTCTGTAACTATTACAGCATTAAAATTCTAAAAAAACCGCTTTAGATAGTTTTTTAGTCTGACTACTCCCAGCTCCTTAAATTTTCATCAATTTTTATGGAGGGAATTATACAGATATACTGACATTGGCTGCAGTAGCAGGGGGCCAGACCCAATGACCCAAACAGATCCCTTCTGCATCTGTGTTTCAATAAAAATGCTGTCAAATTAACAATAACAGCAAAAAATGCATTATTGTAAGCATCTCTGCCTTTTTTACTGCTTATAAACACTCCTTACAATTAACTAAACATTGTGAGACAAAAGTTGTTGAGTTTTACTATTCTTGATTTCAGTGAAAATAGAATTTAAGGTATTTTATAAAAGACCAGCCTTTTTCTCCAAGCAAGGAATAAATAGACAGTGTTTGTTAAACCTTTTTACTCAACGCAGCAAACTGCAAATTTTTGTCCTTCTGGTTTACTTTAATTTTGGTTCTTTCTACCAAACAGGATGTATAGAGGTTAAAACACCCTTGAAAGGCTACCCTGTTCTTGCTTATAATCTCCTCCCACAACTCACAGGCCCTACCTACTAGCCCCTTCAGTATCAGTTTTAGGTGTCCAGGATCTCTCTGTATTCCTTTTAAGTTTATGAAGGAGAAAATGAAAGTGTCAGAGAGAAACCAGGATAAGGCAAACCTTGCAAACACACAGGGTTTTTTTCTTCAAATATTTATTTTTCTCATCTTGAGGCCTTCAGGTATGTTTGATTTAAGGCACTGAAAAAGCAGTCATCCCAGCTGGTAGAAACTTTTTCACTAAGCAAACAAGCACAAGGATTAGAATCCTAAAAGTGTTCATGTTGCATCACACTTAGTGGTAGCTAAAATTTCCCAACAAACCAGCTCAAATGAATTGCCAAGTCAGCTGAGCAATCTCATAGATATTTTTGTGACATTTTACTAGCAGCTCTGACAAATAAATGGATCTCATTAAAAAGTGGATGTTGATTTCTAGTGATAACTTTGCTAGTTTGAGAAATATCTGCAAATACTTTCTATTGACTTATTTTGGTAGAAAACCTATTCTGCATACACATGCTTTGTGCAAATAAAAGCTATTGAGACATATATATTCAAACCTTGGTTGCAGAATTGTGCAAGTGGTTTTCTGAAGGCTAAATAAAGGTCTTTGCACATAGCGAGCACATGAAACTGTCCTGAGGGTCTGCATGATGTGTTGTAGCAACACTGTTCCAGGAAGAGCCAACAGTAGCCTACAGCCAAAGTTCTTTGAATGATTTCTCTGGAATTATCTCTGAATGATTTATCTCCTTTGAGAAAAATTGGAGTGAAGCATGTGAAAAAGTCCCATAAAAGCTCCCTTTTAAGTGAGTGAAAGAATAGTTGTTCTAGGAGCAAAAAATGACATTGCAGCCCTCCAGCAGCATGTATGACATTGAAATACATGGTCTACAACGTCAAACATGTTTAATATATTCTGGTTTTACTTTGTAAGGGAGAGACATATTTCAGAGGTATCATACGGCAAGCTCCTAGATAGAGGCAGGAGTCCTTCACTTTTCAGTGATGTCAAATGCTAACAAGATGAGCTTATTGAACCTCAGACTTCCCAAAATGGTTAGACCTTCAACTCTTTGGTTGCCATCTTCACCCCACAGTCTTCATCAGTTAACTCCATCTCTTCAGTGTTTCAATGTTTATTGCCTGGGAAGTAGCAAATCTCTGCAGAATCCAGCCCAGTATTGCTGGCTTTCTCAAAATACTCTGTTATGGTCAGATAAAAGTGTGCAAAATCTGCTGTAAATATTGAGAGCCTTAAGCACTGACCTATTATATTCCTATCAACCCAACAATTTGGACCACTTTTAGGGAAAACACACCAACTCCTGGAGAACTTGGCCCATCCAGGAGAGTATCAGACTGAACAGAAGCCAGGGCAGCCAGTAAAGGGGAAATCCAGCAGAGATCTGAAAGTCTGAAAAGATAGCAGTATCCCATTCTGTGGCTGCGAAGAAAACAGAGCGTAGGACAGCCCAAATTGTTTAGATTCATGTCCTAAGCTGGAATAATTCTCAGAACCTGAGAGACTTACTGGCAAACACTGTGACAAGTCACCTTTTGTTACCATGCACACAGTTTTGCCCACACCTCCTGATGTGCACTGAGAACATAGCCAACATTTCTAGTCTCATTTCTCATCCCAGTAAGACTCTGGTCTCTTGCAAATGTTTCTCAAGGAGCCATTACTTTTGTGTTGCAATACTATACAAATTTTTCTTGAAATTTCATAGTTTTTGGATCTCTAGCACACCATTAATTGATATGTTAGGTTATGTGATAAAAAGCTTGTTTGCATCCCCAGAAAGGAGTGAAGATAGATGAAGAAGGGAGGGAACAGGAAGCCTAACTAATACCCAGTCAGGCCCACTGCAGGATCCATCAAGTCACCTTATCAGAGGTGGACCTAAAGTTGGGGAAAGGGAGGGATCTAGATGATTTGGGTAGGAACAAGTGTAGGAAAACAGAGGAGAAAGGGGATGAAAAAGAGATGGATGCATGTAAACAGCTACCAGTTGATACTTTTATCTGGTCACGTTCTATGTCAGGTCAACACAGTCTCTCCCATCTTCTTATAAAATTCCTTTCTAGCTCTCGTCCTGGATAAGGGATGCCTATTAAGTGCACATCTGTGTATACGGATGATGAGTGCAGCACCCAGGATCAGACTGCAGCTTGGAGGAGCTGTATACACACACGTATATATGAATATGTTTGCACTAATGGCCCTCCATCATGGTCTGCAAAAGAGTAGAGCAGGATGAGAACTTTAGTGCTGTCTGTGTTTGTGTAACTGCTCTAAGTGTCTTTTAATATAGAAATCTACCATAGAAATCAATTACTTTACATTTAGGGTTTTGGGGTTTTGGTTTAGTTTTGGGGTTTTGTTCTGTTTAAAACAAAATAATTCAATATTGCACTATAAAAAACCCCACTTAACTTTAGGTTAATATTAATGGATGATGCCACATAACACTATTTCCAGATCATTTGTCTACTTGCTGTTTACCACAGGCCTAGTTCATCGGTCAAAATACCTCTCCCGCAATTCATCTTTCTGTCCCTCTGGATCTGTAAGGCTATGATGACCACTCTTCTTATTGAAAAACATGATCATACAGTCAAAGAAGAGGGGTTTGGTAACTTCTTTATTTGGGTAATATTGTGGTTCTTATCCATTCAAAGGTGAATAGTCAGTCACCTGAAGTTGTGTCAGGGGAGGTTTAGATTATAGATTAGAAAAAGGTTCTTCACCCAGAGGGTGGTCAGGCACTGGAACAGCCTTCCCAGGGAAATGGTCACAACACCAAGACTAACAGAGTTGAAGAACATTTGGATGATATTCCCAGGCACATGGCATGACTCTTGGGGATGGTTCTGTGCAGGGTCAGGAGTTGAACTCAATGATCTTTGTGGGTTCCTTCCAACTCAGCATATTCTGTAATTCTGTGATTTTATATTTCCAGTATCTTTACAATATATGGAGAAGAAACCTGGAGAAATGTGATGGGTAATTGTTTTCCTAAACTGACACTATTACTGATTGTAGTTTTAAGCAACACAATGTTTTCTAGGAAAAGTAATACTGTTCCTGCCCCACCCAAAAAATTTGGCTGCATATTTAACACTCTTTAGAAAGTCACTGCAATTCTTCGAAGACTGCCATTTTGTCCTCTTTTTCACACTAAGAAAACAAACCAAAAAGAGTTTGAAATGTGTACAAGCTGTATAAAAGCATAATATTTCTTAAGATGACTAAAAGTAGAAAAGCCTGGTCCAATGGCATATAGGCTCCAACAATGGAAAACTTTTGCAATATAATTAAATGTTCTTTATACTGTAATCCTTTTGTTTAGGGCAAGCTGAAATGATGCTTTGTCTAAAGGTTGGGTGAGTTTTTTTAATGTAACGGGAAATGATGGACTGAATTTTCATAGCAAGAGTTGAAGGGCTGTGAAGATATGAAAAGCAACAAAATATGGTTTCAATATGTCAAAACGTTCCCCAAGGAAACTAGATAAGGGTGTACTGAAAATTAAGGACAGATTGTTGGGTGATGAACAGCACAAGCCTTTACTTACTAAATAGTGCTCTCGGTCATCTCAGTAACATTTGGCTTATAAAAAGCAGCAGTGATTTGGTTACAGCAGATATGCAGCAGAAACAACATAGTTGGTGGTCCGAGCTTTTGCAGACTGTTGCTTTAACACAGTGTCAAATAGAACAAATTTTGGTGATTTATTGTTGGACAAGATTTCACTCTCTGGGCAACGTGCCATGATGTTGGTGTCAGGGCTCTGTGGGCTGCACTGAACATATCTTTTCAAACCAGCAGGCACATCTGACTCCTAATCTTTATGCACTATCCATTAGAATCTAACTGGCTGTACCTTACCCTGCATTTACTTCAAGTCTCTATATGTACTGAGAAAGTAAAAACATTGTCTACCAAAATGTCACAAAGAGTTTGTTCACCCATGGCCAAATTCATAGCTGGCACTGAAAACCATAAGTATGTGAGAGTGAGAAGAAAATATGTCATTACACTCGTGGGTTTAAAATAATATATCTAGTTAGTATTTTGTATCACAAACACCAGTATCTTAAAATGTTTGGACACACTCCTGCAACTCAAGTATTATCCCCATGAAAAGGCAGATCCGACATGATGTAAAAGTTGTCTACAGAGAGAGCAATGAGCCAGCTGCAGCTGTCTGCTGTCTTGAAGTGAGGCAACAGGCAGCAGCTTCCTTTGGAAGAGCAAATGCATCCTGGGGTGTCTTCATAAGGGTCAGAAAAACAGATGAGAGAAAACTGTCACTTCAAAACACGACCATCAGGTCATACTGATTGGCTTTATAGTCATTGTGTAAAAAAAAGGAAAAAAAGAAAAAGAAAAGCAGAAATCTCTACCAGTAAGGAATAAATTAATAGACTTCAAAACTAGGCTTCAAAACTCCACCAAACAAGGTCTCCTGGGCCTGGCAGATTAACTCAGCACTGCCCTCTGAATCATTTTGCTGCCAAGATGAGATAAAACAGTTATCTGCATAGCAGGCAACTATGCATAAACTGTCCTTGCTGAGCACATCAAAACTACCCAGCCAGCAACTCCAGAGTTTTGGCTAGAACTTTCTACTGCTGCATTTACACTCACTAATTCTTTATATTAAGAGAGCCTACAATTATAGCAGAGACTAAGATGCTAGCCAGGATTCCAGTTACAATCCTTATTTGACAGGAAGTTGATATGATTGGGTTCTAATGACTGCAAAGCTACGTGGGGAGTACTGGCAGCCTTCTGTAAAGTGGAACTCTAGTATGTGATGTGAATAAAAGGCTCAGGCTCCACACAGCAACATTTTATTCAAATACTTGAAATCAGTTATCTGGTTCTGCAGTTATTCAGCTACTCAGTCACAGATACTCAAATCCCCTGTTATCTGCTCTATCTTCCAAAATAATTAGCACCATCAATCACATTTGCTTAAAACATAAAAGAGCAAAGAACTGGGAGTTTTATACAAGAAAAAGTTATTATGTTATATCAATACATTAGAGTATATAATTCCAAAACATTATACACTGTAGTATCGTTGTTCCTTAATGTGTGTGAAAGAGCTATGGGAACCCACAAGCACTCTTCTCTCTTTGGCTTTTCTTAGGAGAAGTCACATTGAAATTTACTCCCATACGACCGTGCTCATTAGTTTGAGGAAGACTGCAGCCAGAGGGAGTGGTGGGGCTGGTTCTTTATGAAAAAGGCATCCCACATATGTGTGGCTGCAGCTTAGTGAGTAAACAGCGTTAACACGCAGGCACTGCAAAGTAGCTTAATTCCAGTCTATTCCTGGTACTTTGCTGGTGTGTGGTAGCAGCTAAGGCTAAATATTTTTCATACCAGTGCTTTCATTAGAGAAAATATGTTATAGTTTAGGAATTCTCAAGGAATATGTTAGTTCCAGATTACCAGAGATAAAACATGACTTGTAAGTATAAAACCCAATGAATTAACATTGCACACAGTCAAAACATGATTAGATAAGGTAAACGTGGCACCTAAAATCGGGCCAAATTTAGTCCCTGTAAAAGGCACTCTGTTTTAATCTTGCATTATTTTTTTTCATCAAAACCAGCATATTCACAACAGATAATTGTTCAAAGAATTTTTTGTTTTCTTTATCTAGCAGAAAAAACTGCCAGCAAAGATAATTTCCTGAACATTATTTGACAAATATTTTCCGCTACACTTTGTCTTTAAATATCTGTAGAACCAAGGAGCCATGAAAAATATTTTTATTCTCTAAATGTTATTGACTAATTTTGTAAAACTGGTCAGAAGTACTCTGTGCCATTCTGTCTCTGCTATCCCAGCCTATTCTGACAGGTGTGGTATAATCTGCTACATCCTGAAAATTGTTTTCTGTCAATAATATTAATAACCTCCACTTTTTCAAAGCATCTTGTGACACAAGAGTTTAACAAAGAGCAGCCTTGACATATTATCATGATACCATAAACTATAAAATAAAGCAGAAGTAATTGAAAATCCAGAGAAAAGACTAGTGAACTGTTTTACTTTTCTTCATTCATGCAATTTTCTTCTCAGTATTATTAAATTCTACTTTCCCTCTGTTAGAAAAAATATACTACCACCGCATGAGAAGCATCTCCCTGGGTAAGGAAAAATTGGTATAAACAAGAAAAGTTTGAGATATGTAAGAAAATGTTATCAAAGTCCTGAATGACTTGAATAAATAAGTTATTTTAGTTATCATCATTTAATGCTGTGAATAAAAAAAATCATAGTATTACATTTCAGACTGAAGAAATATGGAAAGTAATAAGAAAAGTAGGTGGTAACAAATAGCTAAGACAGAAGTAAAATTTTAAATACCTGATTCTACATTATTGGCTGCACATAAAAGTTGGAGCTCTATTAGAAATAAAACTACTGTAGTTATAATCAAATTATATAATATTAACATCAGTAAGTGAAGCTAAACATGTATCTGTAAAGTGAAATAGCTTACAAGTTTGACCTCTAGGTTTGTACAGCTGGTAGCACTTGAGACTAAGTTTACTCATGTGCAATAAAAATGTTCTAATGAACTCAAATCTGCACTGAAGAAACTCCAAATAACAACCCATAGTTGTTTAAAAGAGGTCTTCTTTTTGGGCAGGATTTTAAGACACCGATCAAATCACTGCAGACCTCTTAGAGTGTTTGGCTTGATTTGGTAAAAATCAATTTTGCAAAAAAATATTCATGCAATATTTGAGATAGCACAGAAAACCTTACTAGAAACACGAAGGATAACCTGAAGCATTACCGGAAGGCCATCTCAGCAACTGCTCTCTTTTTTTTAGGCATTTTACACTGTGATAGGGGGAATAGAAATGTGAGAAAAGAAACCTCCCATGTGAATATCAAAGCATGAAAAAAATGCACAACATTGCAGCATTACAGACTGGTCTTGTTGAAAACAGAAAGATATATATTCAGCCACAAAAAAAAAAACGTGACAATGATAATCAGGATCTAAAACACAGTATGTATTTGCCTATATGTATACAGAATTAAAAGAGAAATATTTCAGACTGTTTTATTTTTCTTTCAATTAGGTATTAAATGTCCACAAATTGTCTTAGACAGTTTTCTGCAGACAAAGGAGGTAGCTTCTAAAAGAAAATTTAGTCTCCTTTCATGAGGACCTTACAGTGTTCTCAAACAAATCCCTTATCGAAGATAATTTGCCAGAAAAGTGTATTGGTTTCAGTATCATTCAGACAGAATTCATAGAGCATGTTTTATATCTGACATTAAACTGAATTATGATGGAACATAAAGATTACGTTATAACATTTTGGCTCCCTGACAGCTTAAGGCACCTGTTCTGAATAACAAACAGTCTTGAATTTGAAACTTGCTTTCCTTAAACTTCCATTCAGTATTTTTTGTATGTTTAAAATTCCCTGTTTCCACAAACAAGCACCTCACACTTTATTACATCCATACTCCTGCAAAACAAGCATGAAAAAGACGAAAGTGGAGGTAGGGTTTTATTCAAGGAAATTACTGTAGGAAATCACAAATTTCCACCTCCCAAAGGTTGAGTGGCTGAAAAGGAAAGATTAATTATTCTTCAGAGGTGCCTATTTCTGTAAAGGAAGCCAAGGGTAACAAGCTTATACATAACTTGTAAATATTTGAAGGCAAGTAAGAAACACTTCTCCCGTGACAGATTTTAACCCCTTGTTGTAACTGCCTTTCCAGTGTGACATGTAGCATTTGATTTAGAACAAGTCAAGCATAAGATACCTCACCAAGAACATAATTTCTTAATACTTTTGAAATAGATGCATAACAAATTTTAAACCTTTCCCAATCTTTTAAAGAGGAACTTAATAAAACACCACAGTAAATTGCCCAGAAAATGTGTGAAATTCTCCCAGATACCAAGTCAAGAAAACATCTCATGAGAACACCATAAGTGGTGCTACTCTTGAACTAAGTTTTGCTAGATGACCCATTGGGCTCCCTTCCAACTTACTTTGCATGTTTCTATGGAATAAAAAAAATAATAATAAAAAAACCCATAATTTTTTCCAAACTTTCCAACACCTTCAGACTCAATGGTTCCCCTGAATATTCTGTATTCTTGCTAGAGCAGATCTTCTGTTTAGATCTCTTTCTACATCTCTAATCCCTTTGAATGTGTTTGCAGAGGATTTATATTTTGCTATTCAGAAGAAATTTTCAGGAGAAGAATCGCCCCTATTTCTATCGCATTCTCAGTTCCACATTTGCCCAAAGCAGCAGGGACAAAACTCTCCACCTCCAACAGATATCTTAGTTGGAATTACAGAAGAAGAACACTCTTATTTTATTTGTTTTTCCGCCATCTGCTTTGTCAGAAAAGTAGCAGCAAGACTGCCAACATCAACAACAATGCAATATTTCCTGTTCTACCTTCCAGAAAGGAGAGATACTTTCTAAAACTCTGTTGGAAGCGTATTTGACTACAGCCGTAAACAAGAGCCAAAACTGTTGGGTTTAGGTCTATTAAAAAGATATATCCTGCATAGTCAATGAGTTTGACTGCGTTTCTGTAACCAGTTTTCAGAAAAACTCTGTTGTGCACTTTGCTTTTAAAAAAAACACATGAAAATGCTTGTTAAATTATAGATGTGTATCTAGATATTACGTAGAATATTACTGCATCTCATTTTCTCCTTCTGTGTTGAAACAAATTTACAGCCCATAAGGACCCTTAAGGGTTTTTAAGTCAAAGTATTCCTGCACAAATTATTTATTAAGACAGAATTTTCTAGAAAACTTCTGAACTCCAAAGGCCAGCAAGATTAAAGAGATGACAAGGAAGACTATTCACACTTCATGCAAAAGATATGCAAAGGTTATGAATCACTAAACTCTGAAGGATCATCCATGGTCAAGCTTCACTTCCATGTGGGTAACTGCTTCTTGTTTGATTGACCCTTGCCAGCAACACACACTTGCAACAGACAGTACCAGCAGAACTGGTACTGTCTGAATACAAGTATTTAAAAAGGAACTCAAAATTTGTCATCAGCAACATTTAAATTTTGTCACGTAAAAAAACCTGCTAAAAACTTTTGTCTGAACACCTCAGTATTTTGTCCTGCATCCTCTGACAAGATTTTACAACACAACATTAAAATACAGCAGAACTGACTTTATTTCAAGAGAAGAAAGAAGCTTCTCCTGTAGTGATGACTTGAGTACCTAACATGTTCCATTCAGGTTCACAGTTTGCTAGTGTAGGGATTTCTGGATGATTGGTCTCTGCAAAGTACATGTTTTTCTGGGATTTCTGGGCCTCATCTCTAGAGCACAAAGCATGACACAGTTGAATAATTCGTATTCTAGAGCTCTGAGAAACTCTAGGGTCAAAGGGCAGCGGACAGACAGCATATACTTAGGCACTTTGTTCTCTTAAGTGGTTACTTCCTACTCTCCTTCCAGTAGCTGTCTTTGCAGAGAATCTGCTAACTGTGATGACAGATCACGAGACCACTTAGTTATGAAAGAATCTCAGAATGACTAAAGCATGAGAGTAATGCCTTTACTGTGGAGGTAGTTCATATAATTGTGAAAGGTGGTCCAGAAGAGCATCTGAAATGTGGCAGTATGTATGGAAGTTGGATGGTCCTTTTGTCTCCATGGGGTCTATCCTGGACAACAAGCTGGCAATAGGCAGCACAAATGCAGCCTAATGCTGGAGACAATACAGGAGAGCACACTGATGCAGGGCAGGGGACTAAGAAGGCTGGAACCCTCAGCAAGGATGATCTCTATGACAAGTGCCTTGGTCACCGTTCCCTGCTCTTGCTACTATAATATAGCATTACATATTCAACTTTGATGGACACTGGCAGATCATTCCCTTCAGACAGAGGCTTCTTGGATTTCAGCCTTCTTCAGTGAGAATTTCTCTCTCTTCTTGATCTGTACAGGTATAGAAGGCCTGAAGGCTGAAAAGCTGTTGTTCTGTCTCCGATGGATATATTCAAACACAGCTTGAGGTCTCACTTCAGATACTGTCCCCATACACTTCTCAGGTAGCAAAAATGAACCCTTGTGCTTTTTTTTTTGTTTTGGGATCTGATGAGAAAAAGTCTATGGGGTTTTTCTAGCTCACTGGGACATATAAAATATCCATGTTTGTGGTGTGGTCTCTCTTCAAGTGGGGAACCCTTCAAATACAAGCCTTCCTGAAGACACAGCACTTAAGAGACAGTTTAACAGATTGCTAATGGACAACAAACTAAAAGCTGCAAAAAAACAAGAGAACATTGGGATTAAGAAAAAATAAACAAGGAACTGTGAGGGAAAATCAAAAGTTTTTCTGGAAGAGTGGGTTCACACAGTAAGGAGCTCTAATCTGAATCACAGCAGTAGTCATGCGGCTCTACAGCATGAAACAGGAGAAATCGTAGGCGAGGTGAGTCAATACAGGGACTGGAAGACAAGAAAATGTGCACATGCAGGTGAACACATGTACCCACACGGAACCTGCACCTGAAGATTTAACTCAAGGAGAATCTTATTTTGTAAAAATGAAAGGGAAAAGAGGATGAGGAAAACAGAAAATGGAAAGAGAGTGACAGACCCAGGTCTATTCAGCCATCTTCTGTCACCAAACCTGGTCTCCATTCTTCTACGCAAATGCTCTGCTCGGGCAAAATGAAATCAAGAAAAACAACATCCAGACACTAAAGAGGAAATAACATGTTTCTCTCCCTTCTATTCTGTCTTCCCCCTGCTGTGTTTGTGTGTTCATCTTAAAAGGGCAGCCTACCACTGCAGTGTATCAATGTTTCTTTTTTGCCTCAATGATTCTTGCCTCTTTTCTGTCTCAGAGTCCCTCAATACAGAGGTGTGCCAAACAAGCCCACACTCCAGTGGATCAGGAATCCCTCCACTGCAGGAGACAGATATTGTTGGGTTTTGCTTGTTTGTTTGTTTGTTTGTGATTTTTGCTTTGTTGTTTTGGTTTTTTTTTTCCCCTGGTGGGGGGTGGTTGTGTGTGTGTGTTGTTTTGGTTTTCTTTACTTTTCTTTTCTTTCTGAAAAAAAGTCAAAGGAGACTGAAAGGGAGCAAAAGAAACTCAGCAAGCACAAGTTTAGTTTCTCCTGACCAGTCAGATCAGATCAATTTGTCTTCAATTACTAATTAACCTGAAACTTACTTTGAATTATAAGTAAACAAATAGGAACATATGAACGTTGCAGCTTCCTTCTACGCAGAAAGGGCAGGTGGGTTGGATCACACTGACCAAAATAAGGAGCAGCACAAATGCAAATGAAGACATTATTGAAGCAAGGTCAAAATTACTGCTCTAGAGATTCTATTCCTTTTTCAGCCCCATTCAGTCAGATGTTATTTTTTTTTCTCATTGTTCTTAATGGTTGGCTTGTAAAAAGAAGAATTGTCTGCATTTGGATTTTTTTATCTCTTCCTAAATAAACATTTCTGAATGACCATTTCAAGTGTTTTGGAGAAAGCTTGGAGTAAGCCAGCAGCTTTTCTCTCAAATCTGTTGTGAAGCTAACATACAAGTACTTCTGCATATCAAAGCAAAAGGATTTGATGAAGAGTCCAGCTGTCCTGTTCCTGAGGTCAAAAACATTGTTTTCTTTTCAGCTTCTACAGAGCAGCCTCAGGATTCCAATATCTAACTCCAGCTTCTGCACAAAGTACTTTTTGCCAACATATTTTTCTTTGTTCATGATCATCTTTAATGACTTTTGTTTTTCAGTGAAGAGGAGGAGGTAGTGAAGTGACAAACGTAACACAAAGGCATCATTTATATATGACACTTTATATGTTAGAAGAACTTGGAGAACTCTTTGGTTTAAAGCCAAGCATTCAGAGGTTGAGGAAGGCCAGAATGAAAACTGCCAGGGCAAACTTAATCAGGCAATACAGGCTTTCATTACATGAATGCACACAAACATTTTCTGTTGGACTCCCGTCATCACTTGGTTATTGTACTGTGCTCATTACTGTGCATTATGTACAACCTGGTTTTGACTCCATAGAAGGAATTTCTTTGAGGGGTAGTTTTATTAATATTTATCATTTTTTTCCTTCTCAGTTCAGCTTTTCTTCCTCTTTTTGATCCCACCATATTCTGTCTCTACCATGTGTGGGCACCAGCAACATGATTATGAGCAGCTATTAATTTTATTTTCTGTCCCAAGTATCCAAACTTGAACCAAAACACATGGCCAGACTACACATGAGGTATCCTTTTCAAGATGAGCATGACTTTAGTAGACCAGTTGAAGGGAGAATGCCAAAACATCCTATGGAAAGTGCATGTGCAAAGTTTGACACTTCCTAGGACCTAAGAAGAAACTGAACATGATGAGCAAGGACAGACTCCTGAGCTCTGGAAAGTTTCCCAACAGTGTGTAAATTACAATATCTTAAAGGTGAATTGGGGCAGATAATCATGAGGTGTACAAAGAAGACAATTTTCAAGCCTCGTTATTAAAGTATAGAGATAGCAAAAGCTCCTGAAAGAGGAGAAGTGCCAAAATTATTACCTCGCCCTCAGACAAGTCTGATTTTTTCCAAGCATAAAATATAATACACAACCTGAGGCAAAGTTATGGCATGGAAAAGTCCTAGCTTGGTAAGATTAAAAGCAACTTTAAAATCAAGGTTAAAAATAGTTTGATGATGGGAAACATCTAGGAGGCTCACCTATAGATAATATTACTGAGTACACTTGCCAAATGCAAGGATATTACAACACTTCTTGTGGTGGATAGAGACTTCTTTTCTAATAGGCTTCTAGGCATTTTTAAATGAAATGAAATTCTGATCAAACAGACATTTTAGTAAGACCAGCCCGCTCCTGCATGACTTTCTAATTCCTTATCATCCCTGTATGTCCTATGAAAGTTCAAAATCTGATAGATGTGTTGGTTTAGCAGTGAGTAAACATGTCACAGATTTTCATGTTTTGAGCTTGCAAATCACATAGTACAGTTTAATTCTGCAGTGTTAGAAGGGTGCTCAGATCTCTACAAAAATAAAGCAGACCTACTTTGTGCCCCAAAGACTGTGCAGTCTCGGCTCCAAAAGGATTTTCCAGCATGTGAAAATCCTACCTAAGAAACCCATTTCAGCATACATTTACAACAGAAAGGAGAAAGTTCATTGGCTGACCAATATTCTTTGGCATCTATATTTATATCAACCATGTAGGAAACAGACCCTTTGAAAGTCTATGTGGCAGTTTGTCTGAAAAACCAAAGCTGGCTGCCAACAGGAAGAGGATTTAAAATCACAAGAATTTCACTATCAGACTTCCATTTTGTTTTGGTTTAGCAGATTTTCTTGCTTTTTCTATTCAGTCCATAAAATTTACTGGAATGTCAGAGTCAGGGGGTTGAAGGTATAATTAAGTTGTATCTCAGACCAAACTAAGCATCATATTGCTTGCTAGGTAATATCTTGATCTCTTCAGTATTCTCAGGCAAGCTTTCCCTTCTGACTAGTTAGCTTCACTATGAGACAAGTAATCCTGTGGCCTTTCTGAGGTGTGAGGGGAAAATGTCACAGGTAACCATTGCCATTTATTCCTGTTTGCATAATTTTCAAAGAGAAAAGCACATTCTCCTGGGGTCTCAGTAATGGCCATTACTCACATAGGACACACAGGGCTTTGTAAAAAACTCCAGAGTTGAATGGTAGGTCCAGCCATTCAACCACTTGTGATATAATGCTACAAAAAAATCACTTTCCAGAGGAAGCTCTCACAAGATTTGAATTGGAAAGCTTTTACAGCATACAACCTGCACACCTAAAGAACTCCTTGGGGGAAGGAGTGCAATGAACAAGGGACACCTTTAAGATAAAGTGTAATGCTATTTAGCCAGACTTTAGTGATTGTGTTTAAAAACATGCACAGTAATGTTTGAATTTATTTGATATTATTTCTGCACATCTGTCTTTACATATAGTCCTCTGAAGGCATAAGCCTAAAATACTTCCATTTTCTATTAGCCCAGCACCCTATAACTCTGTTGGGCATGAAGAAAATGTGTTTTACTGGTGGTGACCTGGATTTTCTGAAGTAAAAAAAAATTAAAGAAAAGGGTAGGCTAAGACAAATATTTTTTTTCTCATCTGTCCAAAAGTTATTCTAGTGGTCTCTTGCTTAGTCAGCTGAGGTTCTAAGAAATAAGGTTCTAACAAAAGGGGAAACTTGTAAATGACTGCTTTATTAGTTAAACTTACAGCACCAGGGGGGCTGTATGCACAAACTCACCAAAAGCATAGTTTAATGCTTACTTTTTGTAGCAATACTGGCAGCGTGTCTCTAAGAGAGTCTGCTTGAATCAGTTTATTGATGATATTTGTAAATGACTGCCCAAGGGCTCAGCATGTAACCTCCATTGTAAACTGAACCCATCAGGGGCAGTAAAGACCTACCTAAATGTCAAGTAAAATTATTGCAATTTTTTAAAGCTCTAAGCCTTCTTGAGGAAGAAAAATCCTCAGCTACAAACATCGTTCATTTAATATTCTGTAGCAATAAATTCTGAGAGATGTCAGTATTGACAGAAGTTTTTCAACTATGTCACCCTAAATGTCCTCAGTATATTACAGAGCAAATAGTAGTGCAAGTTGTGTCACAGGAGGGAAATATTCTTTGGCCACTCTCTTGCCAACAATAGTTATAAACCAAATATTGCTTATTACAAATATTTCTTCTGAGACGGAGTCCCAGACTGCCAAAAGATTTATAGCATTTTCCCCATTGAGATTGGCTGATGTACAAAAACATTTTTAAGAAAACAAGTCAGATGAAAAGGGTTTTTTCCTACACCAAATAAATATACATTGCAAAATTGCCCATATTCATAAAAATATATATACTCATTTTCCGAGAGGAAGAGACAGTTGACATATGCTATTCAGCTGAACAGGCAGTATTAAAGACATCAGGGTGCTTTGTAGAAGGCAGACTGGACAACCTGGCACGATACTGGAGCAGTTAATAAGTTCACCTGAAAGGACCTCTTACTTTTACCCAGCTCACGATTAGTGAGTTTTCTTTAACATTCTCTCCAAATGTTCTCCATTCTTCCTCTTTTTTTGTAGACGGGCAAACCAGAATATATAAAGTGGAAATACAATCAGTAAAGTCAATCTAGTTGAGTCTAGACTGCATGGCAGATGCAGACCTAGTCCTAGTCTTCATAAGGAAACACTTGTACAGGATCAGAATCTACAGTGAACTCCAGTAGGTCCCTGGGCTCCATCATCAAGAGAGAATATTGAGAGTACATTGCAGAGCTCATCTGCCCTACAGTTCAGACACAGTTACTATCTATGTTAGCAGCTCCATCCTTATCACCATCTTCAATTTTGCTGAAATAAAAGATATTCTTGATTTCCACTGGAATGGAAAATGCTTAAAAAATGTCTTAAAATTTGATGACTACAAGAATTTTGGTAATATAAATCAATCCTGCTAATCAGATTATTTTTCATAGTCTTTCCACAAGTGAAATTTCGTATTGCTAACTTTATTCCTTTCTATTTCTGGTTTTGTCCCTTAAGAAATCTACCCCTCCATTCTCATACTATGCCTGGCTTAAAATTTCCTAGCTTCTCACAGTAATCTGTATTTCTACAATTCGCTGGAATGTAACATTTTCCTTTTTATTGTAGCCCCTTACGAAAAATGAATGCTACAAATCAGCAAACACTTTAGGCATGTTGAGAAATAAACTGTACATGTTATTTGGAATAAACCCAGTGAAACCAGAGCATCTGGAAAAAACAAGTCCTAATGTACTTATGCTTTGGCAACTATAAATCATTTCTTTGATTTGCTGCTATCTGAAGAAACACATAAAAACAAGCTGGTATATGTATATATACATACTGCTTGCTAAACCTACCTAGGAGGAGGGAACGCCTTGAGGAAGACATAGTAGTTTTACAAATAGTCTCAAAGGTGCAATACTTTGTCATCAGTATGTTTGGGTTTTTCCTTCTATGAAATATTTCTGCAATGAAAAACAGGATGGAGTGATACCATAACACATCTCTAAAGAAAGACTTTCCCTGAAGATTTTTCATTCTGTGCCTCCTGCAACCTCTGAGTACCGCTGACCACTACAGCTGCCTCTCACACATAGTGCATGAACAGTTTTTATCCTATTCTTATCAGTGTGTGATTTACCCAGGAAATTACAAGTTCCAGAGTATCACCAAGAACATGACAACAAATACCATTTCTGCTTTAGAAACAGGCATATTAATACAAACTAATTTTATATGAAATTTCAACATTGCATGCAAAGATTCTGAAGCTGTGGAAATGGTCCTTAGAGGATCGACACATCATCATTCTTAGAGCTATGTGTGAGTAAAAATAAGAGACATTACTTTATTCAGCACAGAAACTTAATTTCAAATGCATGCACTTTTAAACATCATTATGTCAGGGCACTGAAATAAGGTCAGAAATCTCTTTCTCTACCTCTGTGTCTGCATTTGCCTTGTACAGTATCTCTAGGACCAGAAGTAAAGGCTGAAATCTGAATCCTGCTTACACTTCTGTTGTTCAATTCCAAGGCTCAGGCTTTTGCCATTGATCTGTGTTGCAGAACCCACCACTATGGCACATTTTAAACCAGAAATCCAACTGACTAACATACATGCTTATGTGCCTCCATGTAGCTCAAATGTGTCCAAACAGTATATGTTGGACTTCACACACATTAATTGTTTAATTTCCTTTTTTTTTTTTTTAAAATCTCGAGGCAACACCCTCATTGCTTGGACTGCTGTGAATGAAAAATAATCACAGATGGAAGAGCAACCTGAGTACACACAGTCTGTGATAGCTCTTTATGATGTGGCGTTACCTGACAGACCTCATATCAACAGAACATTTGCATACCCCCTAACAATAGGATGGGTTTACCCTTTGACTGAAGTTTCATTCAACTCTTGATGCAGGTAAATTGATTTAATAATGTCACATGAAAATGCAGACATTGCAAGCAGACAACACATTGTGAAAAAATAAACTTATTTCGACAGGAGGGAAAGAAAAACTTAAATGAAGTTATCCTGTGCTTGTAGATGTATGGCACATTTAACGTCAGGTCAAATCTATAAAGGATAGATTTCTGTAAACCTGAGGAATACACATTTGGGTTGTCCAGTTCTCTGTGCTCTGAAGCTTCTGATATTTGTGGGATTAAATGATCGTGACACCCTGAGCACCTTTTTTGGCTGGTGATGACAGTTCCACAGCAGTTAAAAACTTAAAAAGAAATACAGAATTTATATAAACATAAAATTTAGACTACTTCTTCCCCTGGTTGCTCTATGACTGATACTATTAATTGAATCTGTATAATTTTTTTTTTTTTAAAGTAGCCAGAACAGTTCAAGGTCTCTGTCATTGTCACAGGACAGAAAGCAGGGATTATAAAATGCAGTGGGAGATAGTATTTCACATCCAGAGCTTAAAATTACTTCTAACCAGTCTTGTGTTGTTTAATTGAATCATGAATTTAATTGATTTGAATCATTTAATTGAGTCATCCTGGGTGACTTTTGTGTCCTTCAACGTTCTTTTTCTCCCACCCACTTTGGAATGATAAACAAAACAGGTAGAGCAGGTCATTCTGATTTACAAAACTATCCTTATCACAACAGTAGCACTTTCCCACCCACCAACCCAAAGCACGGTGTCAGTGGTTCTCACATGCCTGTCTCTGGTCCTCTGGGAAGCGCTGCCTTGGCCTGTCCTGTGACTTTACTATGCATGCCCACTTATGTGATCTCCCCTTATGCAGTGGCTGAAGAGAAGAGACTACAAAAAGACTGATCACTTCTTCTGTTTTCCTGCTACTTTCTATTTTATAAAAGACCTTCCACAAACAGGAACAACCTTGTGCTGTCAGGCTCCCAGGTCTTTTACCACTCAAGAGAAAAAGATGGAGATGAATCAAAACATGTCTCTTCAGCAGCCCCTTTGTGCCCATCTCTTAGCCTATTATCATTACCTAGCCCTGAAATCTATATACCTCAAATTAATCTCACAGTCCCACTAGTAGGTATGGGATTAAGTTCTGTGCCAGTCAAGAATATAACCAGTGTAAAAACACTTTGCCTTTTCCTTGATGGATATGAGTAAACAGCTCATTCTTGGTTTGTGATGCTGCTCTTCTGGAATTCTGGATAAAGTTCTTGTTCAGCTGAAAAAATACTGAAGCCTTTGCTTGTCTTGATGTCCAACTGCAGGGACCCGGGGTTCCAAGGTCTAGTCCATCCTGCAACATTCCGCAGAAGAAAAGCGTTTGAAAAGATTGTTTTCAAGCTTTTCCTACAAGCAAAGCCTTGAAGTTCAAACTACACTCAACACTTTTTAAGAACAGCATAGATTCATACAGTCATCAAGGTTGGAAGACACCTTTAAGATCATACATCCAACTGTCCAACTGGCACCACCACTGTAAACCCTAAACCAATCAAACCATGTCACCCAGCCCCAGATGCAGACACATCTTAAACATTTCCAGAGATGGTGATTTCATCACCTTTCTAGGCAATCTATTCCAACCCCGACCACCCTAACAGTGAGAGATTGTTTTCTAATATTTAATCTGAATCTCCTCTGTCTCAGGGTAATTTCCTCTTGTGCCGTCACTGCAGGTGCTGTAGAAGAGGCCTGCCTCCGCCTCCCTACAACCTCCTTTCAGGGAGTCATAGAGAACAATGAGGTCCCCCTGAGCCTCCTCTTCTCAAGACTAAACAAACCCAGCTCCTTCAGCCCTTCCTCATAAGACATGTTTTTTAGATCTTTCACAACTTCTGTTGCAGTTCCCTGGACATGTTTCTGCACCTCAATATCCTTTTTCACGTGAGAGGCCCAGAACTGAACACAGAATTCGAGGTGCACCTTCATCAGTGCTGAGTACAGGGGGATGATCACTTCCCTAGTCCTGCTCACTACACTGTTCTTGATACAGGCCAGGGTGCCATTGGCCTTGGCCACTTGGGCACACTGCTGGGTAACACTGAGCCAGCTGCCAACCAGCCCTCCCAAGTCCTCTTCTGCTGAACAGTTTTCAAGCCACTCCCCCCCAGGTCTGTAGTGCTGCACGGGGCTGCTTCAACCCAAATGTTTCGTCTCATCTAAACACAAGGAAGGCATTAAACGAAGACTTTTACCAAACCAGGTAGACAGAGTTTTCAGAAGTCAAATGCTTAAAGAAAAGGAGAAACTGGCAAATAAAACTGTACAAATATGTAACAATACTATCTGCTTATTATTAATTTGATACATTTCAATATTTTAATGCAATTCAAATTTTCTCTGGTGCTAATCAAAGTATTGGAATTAAAACAATAAGTTGGACATGTTTATTTCTCTGATGACATGTTCTACTAACATGGGTCTAGACCTAGGCTAACAAAGGACAGAGCACCAAAGTGACTCTGGGAGGTCTGAATCCTCCTGTTTGTTTCTGCTACATCCTTTGGCATCACAAGGAACAATCACAGTTCTGTTACTTGAAGCACGACCTTTTCTCTGGCTTTGAGGAATTCAGTAACGGTCATATCTATCCAGGATGGTATTCAAAACACCATTTCCTTCACTTCCCTTCTTCTCCTTCTTTTTTTTTGTTTTGTTTTGTTGTTTTTTTTTGTTGCATTAAAGTAAGCTATTCCTCTTTATAAGCCCTTCACAGTATATCAGGTTATATGCACTACTTCTTATTAAGTAAGCTCTGAGCTCAACAGGTTTACATACCCCCATTACCCATTTATTGAATTCTTAAGCAGAAAAGGCTCTGTTCAGTGTTGGAGGATGCGAAATAAACATCTGAATAAACATGCCAAATTTTTCCGAAGCTGCGGCAGTGGTCCTACCATATTTAGGTGGGAAAAAAGTCCTGTCAGAGATGGACTTGTGGGAAAATTAAGAAAACAGCCCAGGTGTTGTAAAAACAGAGGTTTTTGATGCTGTTTAAACATGTTTCAAAGTGGCTTTTTTGTGAATTTTGCTGGGACACTGTCTCCTTCCCAGAACCCCCCTGGATAGGTGTTACCTCCAATGCAGGAATGTCCTGGGAAGATATCGAGAGGTCTTCTCACTGGCCTTTATTTACCCCTTTCTATTGGTTGTTAACTCTTTCCTGCTATTGATGGTTCTGTAAACCCTTGGAAACCTGCAATTGGTTGTTCTGTAAAACTCCCAAAACCCATATAAACCTGTACCCCTAACAATAAACTCTCTCTCAGCTCTCTCTCCCTGTGGTCTCTGTGTGGGTCTTGTCAGACTCCATGGGGACCACGTGTCAGGGGGGAGGGGGAGCATTTCCCCCTCCAGGTAAAATCCCAGAACCTGGAGTCCCCTAATCCAATTCAGCCGCCAGACAAAGCTTTATGTCCCATATCTCTTTTTATGTGAGGTCTTCAGAAACATTATTAAGGACACTTTGAAGGCTGCCTGTCATGACTGTCTTGCTGATTTTGTTCTTGGCAAAAATGTGGCCTTTTAGTAATTCACACATATAAAACCTAATCTGTAAAAGGAATCCCAAGTTAACTGTCCATATGAACAGTCAGAAGTTCAAGTCTGAAAAAGAAAACAAGTACCTTCTTCAGTGAAAAGTAGTGTCAGGTGAAGATTGTTACTTATAAATATATCTTCTAGAAGAGTATAATGAATAATTTTTTGCCTTACTAGTTTCTTCAGGTACAAGTGTAGATCTGATTTTAAGCACCACATTTTTGTAAGCTCAAAAGAACTTAAGTTTTTCAGTAATGTTTTAAGCCATATCAGAAAGTGGATATGAATACCTAGTTCCATTTTTACAGACAAAGAAACCAGAGCTGAGGAGAATGGTTTCCCTTCCAGTCACATGGCAGAGCTATGTGAAGGTCAGGAACAGATGCTCTGTGACCTGAATGGATGTCTTGTCCTCTGCCTGCTGTGTCATGCAGTTTGTCTGAGATGCATTTGTATTGCTGTCACAGAGCATGGGTGCTAGATAGGATGAACACCTTTCAGCTTCAAATATTGAATACTGGATTTTGACACAGATGTCATAGAGAAGGGTCAAAGCCAAAGGTATTTCTTAAGAACTAGAAAAGAAATATATGTGTTTTTTGAATAATGGAGACTTGATTTGAATCTGTTATGGTTTTTTCATAAGAGGAGAGTGAATATCTACTTAGACGCAATCTTTATTTATTTGGTCTTTGAGCTGAGGTAGAAAGCACTCAGCAATATAATCCGAAATAACTGAGTGAAACTACTAAGAACTTTCAAGTAACCCTTTTTAAACACTAGTGGCTTACTTTCATCCTCAAGCTTCCTGGAGTATTTCACTGTTAGTTGCACAGTACATTTTGGACCTTTTTTTTTTTTTCTTCAAAAACACTGAACAATGAATGCTTTCACTGTATCACAGTCCAAAAGTACAAAACTGTGATACAGATAGAGATACAGTCACTGAGCAACTTTCCAGTTTTACTTGATTCATTGTCTCATATATGTAAGATATATGCTATTCCCTGAATGACTGGTTTCAAAATTATGTAAGCAAAACCTAAAGACAGTTTTCTTGGCTATAAAGCAATCAGTCATTAAAAAAAACCTTTGAGGTTTGAGTAGACGAAGTGCTTGAACTGGCAACTTGTGTTGTTACTTCTGAAACAAACCTGGGCAGCAGGGAAGACTGGCTGTAATTGAAGGCATTACGTACTCTGATAAATAGGGCTGCATATATCATTACCAGCAATTGCCATTGGAGGGGTGTCTATAGTAGGGAAGGAAGGGTAGATTACTGTGGATCCAGGAGAGTTTAAAATTTGGCAGAGAACAAAAGCCTTCTCTTCTGAAGAGGGTAAGCTAAAGGATTTTTAATTTTTAACACATTTCTGAGTTTAAGATATATTACCTAATCTTTTTTTTCTTTTTAACACCACAATTTAAGTTTCAGTGATCATCAAGATGAAAGTCTCTCAGGACTGACCACACATGTTCAGTTACTTACCCTCTCAGGTTGATTAACAAACAGAAAGGCTTTCCAATTAAATATCACAGTGTGTGGTATTTTTATGCTGTAGAAAGCACTACACTTTCACTGTGGAACTAGATATGAAACTTATTATTGAAGGGAAACAAAATGGCACATTTCTAAAATGTGCCCTTCCATGGCCACTTACAAAAGGGGAACAAAACTATTTCAAATCTTAGCCTTCCCCTTTTATCCACAGCCTTCATAGTTTCTCTAGTTGGCCAAAGGTGTCAGTCTGAGATGAACTCCCCAAGCTCTGATCTCTTTCTAGCCCTTAGGTCCTGTGCACACCAAGTTCATTTTGAGAAGTATAAGTATCCAATAATCCCCACATGGTAAAAGCTCTCAGACCTGCTAATACAAACCCCTAAAACCTCTCTCAAAAGTTCCTCTGCTGAATGTATGTAAAAATCTCTGACACACTGTGGACCCTCAAAAGAATTTTACCACCATAAAAAATCTAAAATTATAAAAATAAATCACTAACTGCAGAAAGGTTCAGCTTATACAGTGTGACAGATTTTTCCCTCTTTTAAAATGTTAACTAGATTAGCGTTGGTTTCTTCAGTGATAAACAGCTACTGAGGATATTTAGAAGTCTCCACACACATGAAGATAAAGAATGAAGCTGTCTTGTGCTTAAATCTCCAAGCAAAGTAATTCAGCACAAAAAAACTTCACCAAACCTTGGAAATTAACTTGCTCAGTGTTTCATGTAGACATAAAGTCATCAGCAGAAGCAGTCTGGAGCTGAATTTCTATTGGCATTATTTTCTTATCCATGCAGTTCAAACAGCTAGCTAAAGACACAGGAGTGGATCTGTGCTAGAGTAATAAAACAGTTTGACAGAGAATGAAGAGACAACGTGATATTAGGTAAAGTCTACATCAGTCAGTGTTGTTTCCCTCATAAGAGAAACAATCACACGTGTTTCCCTTGGCCTTATTTAATGCTAATGTTACATCATTTTCCACAATAATACTTTAGCATTTCCCTTCAGCTTCCTATGAAATGCTTGAACTCTTTAATAACCACTCAGTGGGAACTCAGGTTAAAAAGCAAATAACAGTAAATTCAAACTAAAAACTTATTTATCCAGTCACACTTAAGGCTATGAATAAAGCATATAATATAGGATTGAAAGTTTGTTATCTTAAGCATTAACTTGTTTTGGAACATTGTCTTGGGTCACCATTTGAACTTAATCTGAACTTCTAAAGATCTTTTTGCTATAGATATAATAAGTAATAGCTCTTCATCTCTTACAAAAGCCCAACCCTGAACACCCTGAAATGAGTCTAACACATTGGCTCAACAAAAATTCGATCGAGCTAGGCTGCTTCCACTTCATTTCAGTAATAGTAGCCAATTAGTGAGCTTTGATAACACTGACTTTGTTGCATTTTGCTGTCACTTTTACTACAAAAATTACTGTAGCAATGACAGAACCTTGCTGTGTTTTTGCACCAGACCATGTTATGCTTATATGTATTTGTAAACACAAACAGTTCTGGGAGGTGAAATAATGACACAGTCATGCCGCAAGCACAGTCCATGGGGCTGTTTAAACCTGGGAAGTTCCTGTAAAATATTCCAAGGAATGATACAAAATATCTGGGAAGGAAAAACTCTGACTGCAAATACCGAATAGAGCCATACCTAAAGCAGGTTAGTCCACCATGGACTAGGGAGGATTGCATGTTAACAATAAAGTGGACAAGTTTTCCTAGCTTCTGCTACCTTGACCTTCACACAGAATCTCTCTTTGTGAGTAGTTTAATTTAGCCTGCGGAAGAGCACTTCTGGGAATTCACAGAACTATGTGGATTTCCAAATAAGAACTTCTTCTTCTCTCTGAGTTTTACATGAAAATTTGCAGTGCTGTATGAATTTGATGAAGAAATAAGCTAGAATTTATTGGTAGACAAAGGAGTTCAAAGTCACAGTAGCTTGTCCTTATACACAATAATAATCCTAGATGAGCTGATGGGCGCAGTAGTGAATCCTCTCATGTTCAGCTTTTCACTTGTACAGATGAAAGTAATGTTTGGATTCACAGTGTCGGACAGATTTAAATATTTAGAATTATAATTAAAACATTTTAAAAACATTTTTTTATTTGATTGTTTTAATTCACATTTATCCATGAGATGAGGCTGTCCTGATAAGACGAGGCTGTCTTCCAAGATGATATTTTCCTCCCTCGAATGACAATGGATTAGGTTCAAATACACAGAAGGCAGATTTTAGACACATTCATACAGGACAGTCATATATTTGTATTATTTTTTCACATAAAATACCAAAACTATGTAACCATGTATCAAATTCAGACAGCTTTCCCAAAAGGAAACAGTTAACCAGCTTACCACTTGAATTTCATGCAATATAAATGGGTGGTGTTGTCCCTTACTTTTTTGTTTTATGAATCCTCAGCCTCCTTTCTTTTATGAAATGATGCCAAAAATCTGTTTGTTTAGCTGCTTGCATGATTTTTTAAGATTCCACTCAGCAACCATTGCACACAAAAAAAGTGTAACACTGAAGGCAATTGTAGTAACCCTATCCCGTCTGTTTCATAGCTCTGTCCCCATGTCCTGCACTTTCTCTTTAACTTGAAAGTTAAACATCTTCATCCGCTAACATTGCTCCATTCCTCCCACTCTCCCAGGGGCTTATTCTTCAGCTTCTACTTTCAATGTTTAAAGTAAAAGAGAAATAACAGAATCTCTCCTCCCTAGTATAAGACTTCTTCTCTTAGATGTCTGTTCCTGTTTGCACCAATATTCCAGATGGATAAAAAATGAAAGTTGTTAGACATAGTCCATCAAAATATGAGGCTGCTCAACAGAAGAAAACATATGCTGACTCCATACCAAACCTTCCTTCACCCTTTGTTCAATATTAAAATAGAGAATTAAATAGCAACTGTATTTTTATAAGTTGTTAAATTAATTTGCTTCCAGTAGGGTCTGTTTAAGACATTCTGAGGTGGCAGTTTCATCTGGAATCTTTTAACAATACCAAAATTCATTTCTAATAGTTGGAGGAAGGGGACAGAGAAGAGAACATGCAGAATTATTATTCCATCAAATTTCAAGGACCATCTGTGACACAAAAGGAAAGGGTGGGAACAGGATCAGTAAACAGTCTTTCATTTCTCCTACAAAGCAAAACACAATTAAAACCAGAAACTAGAGCAAGTGAGAAAGAAGGAGGGGATGTAAAGCAGAAACAGGAGAGGATACTACTAACAATTTTTTTAAGTGTAACTTTTAAAAAATCTGAAAACAAAGTTTAAGTTGAAGTGGGAAAGGGAAATGGTAATAGTAAACATGAAACAGACTCCACAACATGGATAAAGGCTGGTAAACAGGTTCTTTACATCCATTGCAGAATTGGTCTCTTCTGGGACCATTTTTGTGAGGAACTGTTGTTCCTGTCCAGGATGTCTCCTCTGGTTGATCTGCCCTGGCAGAGAAGAAGAGGGCAGGAGTGCATGTGAACATGGCTCCTCCATCTCCTTTCCCACAGCACCTCCTTGGATGTGGGGCTCAGAGTTCCCCAGAGTGAAGGGCTCAGATGCAGTAGGTCTCTGTGTCCAGGTTGAGGGTGGCCTGAACTGAACTTGTGTTTTGTGATACACAGTTACAGAATAGAAATATGAGAGCACTGAACAATGAAAGAGCTCATCACTGATCTATGTGGCCTGAACAGAGAGCATGAGCATCCTCATAGCCCTGATGATGAGCAACCCATTAAAGGATCTGCCTCGTTTGCCTAAGAGACACTCATGAGTTTGCCTGGCTGAAAGTATCCAACAGAAGAGAGCAGTTCTTGTCAGTGAAGGTGAAAGGACAGGAGTTTGTCTTCATCTGATGACATAATAAGATGGAAAGCCTACCACTTCTCTTGTACCTAACCTCAGTTGTTTCTACCACACTTCAGTGTGCGCTTGCTTCTTTTCTCAACAGATCTTCTATCTCATATTTGACATAGAGTAAAAACATCTGGGATCAGCATGGATGAGCCAGGCTCTGCTACACCTTGTCCTGAAGAGTCACTTCAAGCAAGAGCAGAAGACACGACATTATGCTTCCTTTCCCTAGCAAGACTACTCAGGAACAGAGATGTCAACTGGTCTCCCTCCTTTGGCTGCTGTTAAGCATCAAGGAAAGTCTAAGATGAAAGAGAATTTCAGCACACAGAATCATCTGTGTTGGCAATGACCCAAGGCACAGACTCTTGCTAAGAAAAAAAAAAAAGGCTTAGAGAAGGAAATGTTTTGAGTAGGCGTAACCAAAGAGAATGTAAAGCAAAGGCAGATTTGCGTTGCCTGTACTTTCTATTTTAGTGACACAAACATTTATATCCTTGATGGATCCCAAGTTAGTTTTTTAAAGCATCAGCCCAGAGTGGGGACAGAGTGAGGATCTCATTTTCTTGATCTCTGTCACTTGGCTAGTGGCTTTTGTTTCTGGAAGAGGAGCTGCACACAGTTTGGCCCAGGGGACTTGACACATCAGTGGGAAAAAGACCTCCTTACAAAAAAACAGTGGCCCCTTGAAGTGGTTCTTCATTCCTTCCCTTGGAATTCTGTCTTGAGAGGAATATGGTGGGTAACACTAGCTGACCTACCATGCTTCAAGTGCAAGGAAGCACACAACGAATTCCTCTGAGCTTGGAGAAACAGCTCATCTCTGACCGAATTCTCTCTGCCCTATACCTTTTTGTCAGTGCTCAGCAAGACTGTTTACAAAGTAATGGAGGAATTCAAAACTGTGGTTGTGTGAGTAAGATGAAAGGCAAGCTGCTGACACTGAAAAGGTGGCATAGAGATAAAAAAAAACTTGTTTGCCACTTTCATGGAAGGGAGTAAGAAGCTAATGTATCTGAACAGAAAACTTACAAGTGATATCCTTCATAATTCAGAGTTTTAAGCTCAGTGTTGAGTGCTCTGGCCCTGAAAAAGAGAAACCACAGGGATCTGGGATCTGCTCTCATTGCCTGCATGATACAAGCCCATCCATGTCATCCAGAGTCTACTTACTTATGCTTTGCTGAAACACATCTCACAGGGCAGCAGTTTGTCTTCATCTGATGATATGATAAGATGGAAAGCCTATCACTTCTCTTGTACCTAACCTCAGTTGTTTCTACCACATTCAAACGGCACATGCCTCATTTCCTGTTTGAATTTGTCTGCCTTTGACTTGAAAACATCTTTGCTAGGGCTTTTTCTTCTAATGAGTCTTTTAATGTCTGCTGTTTTCTGAACATACTTATGCACAGTCAGGTCACGTCTAAAAGCAGTTGTATGCTGTGAGCAATCCTGCTTCCATTTTTCACACTCTTTTTTCAAATCCAGGGCCAAATCTGAAGGCAGAATTCCAGCCTCTTCCTCACTGATGCAAAGCACAAAAGTAAGACCATTTCCTTACTTCACCCTCTCTGTTGACTTTTTTTGTATTATCAAGGATCAAGATGGACAAGTCACATCGCTTTTTAATTGTTCTGATCCCTGAGTCTACTACTGGCTGCCAGATCACTTCTTTGTTTGTCTGTATAGATTTTTGTTGAAAGAGCAGCACTTGGACATTAGTGAGGAAGTGACTAGCTAGTATTTTCTTTAACACAAAATCCAGGTAACCTTAAATGTTAAAAGTCATGAGACTGGGAAATCAGAGGTTTGAGAGAACCACTGTGGAAAGAGACATGGGGATCCTGGTTGATGGCAAGTTGACTATGAGTCAGCAGTGCTCTGGCAGGGCCAACCGTGTCCTGGGGAGCATCAGGCAAAGCATCACCAGCCGGTCAAGGGAGGTGATTTTCCTGCTCTGCTCTGCATTGGTGCAGCCTCACCTTGAATATTGTGGCAGTTTTGCTCACCACAACGTAAGAAAAATATTAAGCTATTAGAGAGTGTCCAAAAGAGGGCCAATGAGGATGGTGAAGGGCCAAGCAGCTGAGGTCACTTGGCCTGTTCAGCCTGGAGAAGAGGAGCCTGAGTGGAGACTTCACTGAGGTCTTCAACATTCTTATGAGGGGAAACAGAGAGGCAGGTACTGATCTCCTCACCCTAGTGAGCAGTGCAAGGATTCAAGGAAACGGCGTGAAGCTGAGTCAGGGGAGGTTTAGGTTAGATATCAGGAGAAATTTTTACATCCAGAGTGTGGATGAGCACTGGATCAGGCTCCCAGGGAAGTGGTCATAACACTAAGTCTGTCTGAGTTCAAGAAGCATGTGGACAATGCTCTCATGCACATGGTGTGATTGTTGGGTGCCATGCATAGGACCAGGAGCCAGGAGTTGAACTCAGTGATCCTTGTGGGTCCCTTCCAACTCAGTATAGTCTATGACTTTATGGTTTTCTATGATTCTATGAGGAATATCAGCAGGCTTGGTAACATTTTTCAGATCTTCATGAAGTATGAGAGGCAGTTTAGAAATAGATATAAACTGACTCATTCATTCTTTTCAAACTAAATATCTTTGCTGAGTTTTTTATGAGTTCCCTTATTCCTTTCAGGAAAAGGGAAAGAATAATAATATTAAAAAAAAAAAAGCTGGACGAATAATAAAGCAACAGAAAAAACTATTTTATCTTGTCATAAAACAATTTCCAATGAAGTTGAACACTATTTGCCTTTACAGCCATAGACCAATGCTAAAGCACTGTTCTTTCCTTTCAGGCTGTTCAGACTGTCACTTTTAACTGGTCTTATGCAAATGCTGACTCAGTCAAAACTCTTGAATAAAGTACTCTCTTGGCTATATGGGCTGTTGGAATCTGAACTCAGCTCTGGACTGGAGTGGCAGTTAGCAAAAGCCTTGTAAACAAGTGTGAGACAAATCTCTACATTTAAATTTAAGTAATAAATGAGACAGAAGCACACAAAATACAGAGCTAAGCACTCTTCATGTGTGTCTCCTGAAACTTTAACTGTCCTAATACTGTGTACTTTGCAAATTCTTCTTCCACGTTACATCTCACAGACAGCTAAGTAACATTAAACTGTAATTGAAAACGAATTTGGTTTGTTTAGTCTACAGAAGAGAAGCTTGAATGAAGACCTGATAACAGTCTATAAGTACAGAAAGGGCTGCCGCAAAGAGCAAAGGAATAATCTGCTCTTCACGTCCTGGGAAAGAGGACAAGAAGAGATACACTTGAATTACAGCTAGAGAAATTCAGGTTGAATATCAGGAAAACCTTTCTATCTGCAAGAATCACCAGGCGTGGGAATAGATTGCCTTGGGTGATTGTGAAATCTCTGTCACTGTGAGCTTCTAAGGAGGGGCTAGACAAATGTTTGCCAGGGGTGGCAAAGGCAGAGTTGAATTCTTGAGGCTGAATGTAAATGACATAACCTCTACAAACCTCTGCCGGCTCGATTTGCTATGATCTTTTTCTTTACTCTTCCCACTTATATAAGGGAATTCTGCATATTTTTCATATTTATTCACAAACTTTCATAAGGAGAGAGGAGTAAAAGAAAAAAATCTTGTAACAGCATGTAAAGAATAAAAATTAACAGTAATTACAAAGGCATGCCATTACTGTTCATAGCATCAACCCCAGAAACTCACAACATAAAATCATAATAAATATTCTTCATTAAAACCTTTCACAATTCAAAATTAGTAAAGGCATCAAAACCTGTGGCTTCATACATATGCATACAGCTCTCACTTGTTAAACATATTTCTTCTAGTCCACATTTTATCTTACCAAAGCTCAAAAGTTCATAACGATGAGAAAAATAAATGTGCTGCAGGTATCCAGATCAGGTGACTAACTTGTGAATAAGCTCCGCTCAACCCAACCCAAGGAAAACTATCCATAGGGCTAAACCTAGTTGTTTTTAATCATAAGGCAACTTTTCTTTTTTTTAAACCACATACCTGATATTGCAATTCAGACAAAGTATTATTGCTACAATAACAGCCCTCAGATGTAAAATTTCAGTAATAAGATAGTCAAACTAGTCCTTTACTTCCTCTTTCTGTAATCTCCTGTAAGTAAAAATGAAACCATTTTACTTTTTCCTCAAAGAGCCCTCAGACAGTATTACTGCTGCATTTGTATCAGCAGTATCATAATATACAGGATTTTTTTTCCCCAGAAACAACATTTCATAGTGACCTGTGGCAACTAAGTAATTTTATCTACTTTTATGTTTGTTTCCAAAGCCTTTACATCCAAACACAATTTCTACAAAGTCTATCTTGGAAATAAGAGCAATGAATGCATAGACATCTTAATACCTTTTATCTGAGGATCTGAATCAACTGTCTTTGATGACAAGCTTGCTCTTGGCAATAATGAAGGCAAGTAGGGTCCCAAATTGGTCATTCACAGCACTAGTCAATGACAGTTTAATAAGAACAAGGACTGCATTATTAGGATAAATATGTGGCATGATTCAAATTTTTTTGCAATATAGAAATAAGCTTAAGGCAAGATTCCTTTTGATGCCTTACCCAGTCATCCCCATAGTGTGACTTGTCATAAATCTTCTTTGCAGGAAACTACAATAAAGATGTAAAAGCAAAGGGAATATTATAGCTATATACCACAGTGCTCACACCATGTAAAAGTAAAAAGTGAGAAAATTTAACAACTTATATACTAAATTGCACATCTTCTACAGTAAGATTTTTCATTTTACCTTCAAGTTCTTGCCATTATAACTTTTTCTTTAGCAAAAAAAAAAAAAAAAAAAAAAAAATCTGCTCAAGAGGAATTTGGTTTTGTTTCCAAGATCAAAATAAAGTCTATCTTTAGGAAACATATTTAGTTAAGCACTCTGTTCCAGCATTCCTAGAAATCTACCCAGCTTCCTTCCTCAGTGCTCTGAATGCAGCTGCATGTGCAAGTTTCCTTACTTCTCAGTTAGCTCACCACAAAGTTCTAGACAAAAATGGCAGTATGCAATTTTTAAAGCTTTATATTCATTAAGATGCTTGTATACCTTGCTTTGTAGTGGCTTGGTACTGTTATAACCCTTGTCTTTTCTCATCCTTCTACAATTTATGTTTTTTACTTTGACCCTTATCTTCTAAGTTTAAAATATGCCTTTATGTACATATGCAGGGGTGTAGCTCAGTTTTTGCATCTGACAGTAAGTGATTAGCAGCAGGACTGCAGTGAAAATCAGTTCAGCTTGTGGGAAAACACAGAAAGTTTTGCTCATCTTTTTTGTGAGCCAATATATTCCTTAAATATCTTGTTGGTTGGGTAACAGTCATTTATGCATTTGGCTTCATTTTATAACCTTTAGGACTTTGATATTCTTGCCTGTACTTTTGCCAATGTTTTAAAACAAAAAGAAACCCTAGAACATGTAAAAACTATATACAAAGCAGTTGAAGTTTGCAAATTATGTCTGGCTTGTGCTTTGGGCCATGTGAGTCTTGCAACTATGCAAGTTTTAATATATAATCTAAAGCATGGAACTGTGACATTAAATAAGGAGGAAAAAAATGTCTACAATGTTTTCAATGAAGTGTGGATGCACTTGCATATAGAAGCATTCCCTGAGCCTAATTACAAAAATAGGCCAGCCTTAGCGTCACTGCAGAGACACAGTCCTGGCTAACGTCAGCTGGAAAAATATTAGAATGATCACTCTAAACTCTATTGAATGCAATTTTATTGCCAGAAAGAATATTGTCAAGAAAATAAACTATATGGTCAAAGAATACTTTTTATACTCTTATGATATGTCTCATAGAGAAGCATATAGCTGTTTTCACTTGTATTCCATGTAACTCTGTGTCCTACAACAATTGTACAACTTATGGTTAACATTCACATCACCTGTCCTCAGGACAATAATGTGGAAAGTTATTTATTCTGTATTTTAACCAGTATAAGAACATCTACAGAAATTCAGAGAATAATGTGTTTGAAACTGACTGTTACAGCCTGTAAGCAAAAAGGGCACATTTATATATGGAAGAGAGATAACCTAACAAAAAGTCACTCAAGATGATGGTGATACCATCAATACTTACCTGCTTGCTAAAATTCTCTATGCCGGGTGAGCTACCAGTGGTCACTGACAGCGTGCAAGTGAGCTTCTATGCTCGCCATGGACTTCTGATATAGAATTCTAATTCCTTTTGAGGGCGTTATTGTTCTTCAACCCTCTTGTAAAATGTGGGAACATAGATTACTAATCAGATGTCACGCTTCCAACACTGGCTCTTTCTCTGAGTAAAGCAATCCCTAAATATGTACATACATATGTACATAGATATGGAGTTTGCATCTCTTGGGGAATTAGATCTTGAAATTCAACTGCAAGATGTTGTTTTACTGCTATAAACACCCACCAGTTTTCCCAAAACTACTCAGTCTTGGAACTGTAGTACAGTGTTTTCAGGGAAAAAAAAGAATGTTTATTGAGCTTATTTTACATTTCCTAAAAGTAGTTACACATGATCCTCAGCTGGATAGTGATGAGGAGGCAGTATGTTCTAGCTCACTTATAAAAGAAGCTAGATTACTGAAGATAAACTATTATATGCCTCTTTGCCATCAAGTAAGTGAAAGAATCCATCAGGAAACTTTTATGGAAAACTATTTTTCTGTCATTAATTCCACAAAACAGTGTCATTAGATATTTCTGACTGATGCTTTCTTATTTTCTTGTTAGTTTTTACCGGTTGAGACCTTGAAGAGAATAGTGTCTCCTCTTTCTGTATACCAAATAAGCCAAAGATCTAAAGAAGAGATGAAGATTCTTTTCACCTGAGAAGGCGATCTCACAAGTGGTTTCACAAGGTCTCTCCCACTTTAATGGCTGAGAACTCCCAGTATTTACTGGCATCACAGGACAATTAGCACTGACCTCACCATTCTCCCCAGGATGTAATGACTGCATCTGTAAAGTAAAGGCATCTCCCTCCTATGGGGATTCCTTTGTGTCAAGGATATAATATATCCTCATTTTCCAGTTCACAATGCCTAGAATAATGAGAGGGTTGTGCTGAGCACAGTCTGGCACAGCTCTGTTTTTCATAGCATGACACCAAGGATATGTGCTGCATTACCACATGGGATAATATGGGAGGAATGTCCTAGATGGAAGCAGTCAGTCTTGACGTGAGCTGCATCCAGGAACAGACCCTGGAACAAATTATCAAGTCAACTGTTTCTAGGTCTTTTTTTTTTAGAAGGAAATCACTGGCTCAGTCGAGAGCATAGCCTGGGAGTAAACCAGAAAATTGCTAATGGCTAGTGTGGGTACAGATGCACTCAGCTTCTCATTCAGCAGGACCAAATTTTTTACTACATTTGAGCACCACCAAGAGAATGAAAACTTTTTTTCTTTACATTATCCAGCTTTGAATTTTTTTTGAGATTTTATCTGTTTGATACTGCAAGCAGAGTAGCTCAGCAGGGGAGCATAAAGTGTGCTTTGCTATAAAAATAATAGGCCCACATTAATTCTACCTGTTTACAGATGAACACCCAGAAACACAGACCAACTGAGGAGGAATCCCTGCCCTTCATAACAACGGATATCAGATACGTTGCTGAAGGTAACAATTTTATCTTTGGATGAAATGTTATCCAGTGTGGAAGAAAAGCTAATGGCATATGTCACTTGGACTTGGATGGTATTGAGAACTTTAGTCTAGTGCTGTCTTTGACATGAACCCATCTCCAGAGAGCAGGGTGTATGGGTGCTGTCTTATCAGCAGCCTGTCTTGTCCATCTGCTGAACTATGAACCAGTTGAACATTTTTTAGCTTAGTCATCTCATTCCTGCAGATAATAATCAAACCCAGAGGTCACAAATGCTTGGGACAGTCTCTCCTCCTGGCATGCAAAACTGGCCAGTGACTGCTGACAGAGTTGTAAACGCTGTATCTCATACTGTGGGGGAGAAAAATAAAGCAAATCCGAATAGGTCAAAAGCACAGGCAGGAAAGCCTGAACTTCACAGTAGAGTGATCATTTTCCCCAGAGACCACAAAGATGCCAGGGCTGGAGCATCTCTCCTATGAAGACAGGTTGAGAGACTTGGAGTTGTTCAGCCTGGAGAAGTGAAGGCTCTGGCAAGACTTTATAGCAGCCTTCCAGTACCCAAAGGTGAAAGATGAGGAGGGACTTTTGATGAGAGCAGGAAGGAGCAGCTTCAAAGTGAAGACCAGTAGGTTTAGATGAGCAATTAGGAAGAAATTCTTTACTCTGAGGGTGGTGAGGCACTGGAACAGGTTGTCCAAAGAAGTTGTGGATGTCCCTTCCCTGGAAGTGTTGAAGGCCAGGCTGGATGGACCTTTCAGCAATCTAGTCTAGTGGAAGGTGTCTCTGCCCACAGCAGGGCATTGACAGGAATTAGATGATTTTAATTTCATTTTAGGAGTTAATGTATATAATATATAGTTTCAAGTCAGGTGGCCACCTCAGTTTTAGCGTGTCTGAAAAAAACCACATCTGGAAACTCCCTGAACACCCTTTTCATGGAAATATGGAGCCAAATCTCTGTCCCAGGGATACTTGCTTTCCCTTTGATCTTCTCATAATGCTACAGGTGATTATCCAATATTAGAAGATATATATTGTGTTATTTTTTTCAAATACATAAAATATTTCTAAAAATAAAAGGAACCGTGCTTTACTTCAGATTATACATTATCTCCATCAACTGTTTGAAATTTTGTGGTTTGTTATGAACTAGGATTTTAGGTCAAATGCTGCATATGTTTTAAAAAACAGGATGGGAATTTGCTGCACTGGGGCCTGGTTTATCTCTTGTGGAGATCAATGCAGCTTTGCCAATATTTCTAGCCTGAGCAAAGCCATGACTTACTCTTTGACCTATTCTCTTTCAGGTAATACAGGTACATTATAGATTTCATATAATATAATCACGTTGCATCCTGAAAGACGTCCTATCAGCTTTGCTTACCAGACCATCTTAATCTGGGAGTTAAATCTGCAGCATCCAAAATCAACCTTTATATTCCAGATGCTGATGTCTCATCTTGGCAAACTATCCATTCATTTAGCCTACAGGCAGGCACACAGGGTTGAGGTAATAAGACCCACGAACAAATTTTCCTCAGGACAGCTGAGCTATCATTTACAGATGTGCTCTGGGTTTTTTTGATCTTAAAAATTCAAAATCTTTTCTTGTAGAAAACAAAAAGTAAGAGCATTTAGTATGCTTCTGGTGCTATTGTTTGTTCCTTCCTTTCCTTTTGGAAATATAGACCCAAAGGGAAATACTTAATATCACATTTTTTGGATTCAGGATTAAAACAACTATGACGCACAATGGACATGGTTTGTGCTTGTAATTTGTGGAATTTGTGGCTATTTAGAAATTAAAATTTTTGCTTGAAAAGGCTGACAACAACTACACTATATTTAGTTAAAACAGTAGATGTACCTACTTCTTAATTAAATGCTTAGGATAACATTCCTTAAAATGGAAAACACATACTCTTTGTACTTCAAATATATCAACATCAGGGCCTTTTTCAGTGTGTTTTTGAAAGTCATGTCCTGATGGGACAGCAAATAAAAGAAAATTTCACCACCATTAAAGAGGTCGGATCAACAGGAGTTTGGTTTTAACAGTGTTTTACGTGACTGCTGTCCATAAGCCACCTGCAATTGCCTGGGATCCTGGGCAGCGTGCAGGATACTCCTTAGGTCTGTCAGCCTCGTGGTCCCTCTGAGGTCATCTTGTGACTGCCCTGCTGGAGAAGAGGAGAATGAATCCCAGTCACAGCTTCCCAGAGCAGCATCCTGTGGAGATGCAGCTGACAACTCCTTCTCATCACTTGCTGCTTGGGTATCTATAAACCAAAGAGTAGAATTCTTTTCAAATTTCCACATTTTCAGTAAAAAACAAAAGTAGACTTACAATTACCATAAAATACCCTTACATAGAAAATATATTCAGCTAGAGATAAGACAGTATAATAGATGGTTAGTGTCCCATCCGGCCTCACCTCAGCTTAAGGGCTTGATCCATCTAATATACATGGCTTTTGCTGTCTGTCCTCCAAACTCAACCTGATTCCTCTCAAAGTCAGTGCTGAAACTGTTTCTGATGCCTGTGGTCTGGTCCTGTACCTTTCCTTACTCTGATTTAAGAATGGGAAGATGCAGTTACCCATGGACTTATAGAGGAAAAATGTACTCCTGGTACAAAAATACTTATTAATGCACTCATTTTTTTCAAGATAAAAGTAAAAAGAATGAGCCATAAATTGGAAAAAGCTCCAAATGATGATTTTTACCTTGAGCTTCTGCAGCTTACCTGAGCTGGACATCATCAGTTTTCTTCTTATCCATGTGTGAAATTATACACTGCTCAAACATGTTTGTCCCACAGTGGATGAAAGCTGTGTTTTAATGCAAAGCAGAGCATTGCAACTGAACTCATTCACAGCACAGGTAACCAATTTTCAGCAACTCTCTAGTCTGAAAAACAACTGGTGTTCATTTTGCCTGAGCTCATCAAGATATCTCTGAACCAACTGAAGCAATGTTTCTGTGAGAAGAGGGCTGGCTTCAGTGGATGCACTAGTGACTATCAAAAGCCAAACACAACCTTCATTACACCTTGGGGCTTCTCTTGTTAAGATTCTCACTAATGTGATATTCCCAGGTGAGGGAAACTGAAGCATTACTTACACTCGGGAAAACACACTTAGAATTTCCTTGAATATCTTGGCTCACAAGTCTTTGCTTGTATTTTCTTAGGAATTTTTCCTGGAAAACTCAGGCATCCTAACTCTGCAAATTCAGTTTTTCTGATGGATTTGCTCCCAGAATAAGCTGTAGTTTTCAGATGGTTGGATGGAAAATTTCTTGTGAACTTGCTTTCTTAGTGCTGTAGCACCTGGCCCATGAAGACTTTTCAACAGATCATTTGTTTAGGACTCCTCTGTTCTCTCAGAGCTGAAAAGAGCAGTTATTCCCATTTTTCATTTTAGCTGCCTTTCCTCCCAGTTCAGACACTGTTTCAGACTCTCACTGCAGACTTCACAGTGCCCTTTACCAAATGCAAACCAATATAAATCTCAGAGAAGGAATTCAGTGGCATTTTATTAGACAGGAAACATTTGTCTATCAATATAATTATAATTTCAAATTTCAAAATGTTTGAGAACAAATATTTTGTTTGACAAAATTTCATTTCACCCTGGAAACAGCTACAGTGATATCTCTTCTATCAGAAGGGAGTTACAGGACTGTATTTCCTGGTTCATCCTGTTGCAAAGGAACTGTTACACACAGTGCTAAGTCTGCTGATTTAGCAGCAGTGCTCGTCATCTTTACAGATTGACAGATTTAAATTCAATCATATTCCTTCAAATGCTAATACAATTTATACACACCAAATGAGACAGTGAAATTTGCATGGCATTTCCTCCAACCCTGTACACATAAAGCAAATTTCTCTTGACTGGAGGAGGGGTTTGAGTCATCTGCTCTTCACAGTGGTTTGGTTTTTTTTTCCTTTTTCACTACACATCGTGTTATTCAAACCACGATTGTTATTATTTCATTTTGAATAGTCAGATATGAGTACTTGTGAATGTGCTTTGAAATATGAGGCTCATACACTCTTGAAAGCTAGATGTTAAAAATCACAGTGCATGCTGCCATTTGAGAAATATGTTCTTCAGACAGAGGACAGCCCAGCTTCCTCTTGATCTGAAGAATTGTTCTGCAGTGCAAATCCTGTCAATAACTCGTGCTAGCGTTTCCCTTCTGATATACCTTTGCACTTGCTTATAAGAATAATGAAAGTATAAAAAATTCATAAAAGTTAGTCAGATAAATGGAAGTTAGAACCTTCAGACTTCCACTCCAGTCTGATTAATTGATGAGCAAAATTAGATTTACTGCATGATGCACTAATGTCCTTTGAAGACAAAATGCAGATATCAGACAGTTACCATTTCAAACCACACTTGAACTTGTTCTCTATGTCCTACACACCCTCAGAAGACAACCCAGAGCACCATTTTTCCCATAGCACTGGTAAGCCATAACACAGAGAACATCTATTCTTGAAAATCAGTACAAATTATAATCCCATAGTCATGAACGTTCTGCCTTCATATTTTATAATTTTCTACAGGTTGTTTTGTATTGGGAACCTGTTAAGTGGGGGACCTTTTTGTTGCTGTTCCTTGGTAGGGGGGAAAGACTTTAGTACTTCATGATCATATACGAATAGCTATAACCTGAAATATTATCTGCCATCTTACTCAAACAGTTTCTATGGCTGATAATCTAAATTAATGCTTGTCACCAAATATTTGCCATTCATTACTAAAATACTTCTAAATATACTTCATTCATATGCTCAGTAGGTTGATTATTGCATGCTCTATGAGTCAGGTGACTGATCATACATTACGAATAAATAATTGAGAATAGGGAGGACTCAATGAGCAATTGATAGGAAGAAAATTGTTGAACTTAGTGACATATTGGAATTAATGCACTTGTATGTATGATAAACTTCCAATTGTTTGTGAGTATAAGCAAACATAAAGAAGACTAACTTGTAGTATTAACTGGTTTCAGGGGGTATATATGCTGAACTGCTAAATGTATGCAAGAAAAGATCTTGAAAAGATAGACCTATTTGAAGCATTGGTATGAACTATTTCTTATAGTGAAAACATTTACTTTTATTATTTATTTTAATCTTTGATAACTATATATTCTTTTTCTGAAAGTATTACCTCTCAACTTACCAAAACAGATATGGTGTTTCCTGAACTGGCATCAGATTAAGAAAATCCCTGTGACTGCATGTATATCAGGAAGGAAGGCAGTCTGCTTCTCCCATGGCCTGCCTTTGGTCATCGTCTAAACCTTTTTTCCATGCAAGTCTGCCAACAAAATCACAGAGTGACTTTGGCCTTGTCTTCCCTGGAATCAGAAGGTCGTGTGAGGGCAAAAGCATCTCAGTCCCTACATCTGAAGTGTTGATTCTAGGACTCTGCTCACAAGAAAAAGCATGATACATTCCCCACATTTACTGCCAGTGATTTGCAGGTTAAACACAGCTGCGCAGCAAAGGTTAGTGTGCACTAATTCTATGAATTTTTTTCCAGGCACATCAGGTTTCCTCTTGACTTCCTGATTGTCCAGTATCCATTCTGTAGGATTAGCATGACACTGAGGACACATTAGAAAATTTATAAGACCTCCAGTTATGCAGAAAAGCAAAGCTACATTTTCTGATCATATCCTATGTCCAGCACTATAGTTTCACCATTTAGATGAAATCATGGATGAAAGAGTCAACAGAAAGGTCAATTCAAGAGTCAGGAAAATAGAAAAGTCCCATCAGCGATCAGTGCTGAAGTAGCCAGAGGCAAACAGTGACTCTGCATTTAATTTCCTTACCTTTCTTTTGTAAATTTTTTACCTTATTTTTTTTATTTTTTCTAATGGTCTTTCTGAGTTCCTTGTTTCCCTCTTACAATCAAACTTGGCTTATAGCATGCCAGGACTCAGAAAAAATTTTCAAAGGACAATCAATGTTAATGAAAGAATCAGAAGCGATTTAAAGTACTTGACATCTTAAGATGAGTATTTCAACTCTTGCTTGTGAGAGAAAGAAGAGCTGTCAACAGAAAAGTAACATAAATCATACAGTATTTTATTCTTCTGCATTTTTTACTATGACACAGGTTCAAATCAACTGCAGAGAATATTGAAATTATGGCCTGAGAATCTTTACATTTTTCTTTTACCATATTGCAGGGTATTGTGCAAAAGCAAGGTAAAGTAATGAACTATCTCCCGTATTTGAATATGCAGAAAATGGATGAGTAGGAAGGAAGGGGGAAAAAAAGTATATGAGGATTTTATGAAACCTCTTCCAAATTCTGCAGCTGACTGTATGCTGAACTTAACATTCCTGGTATGGGAAACATACGTTACCATAAAATCTAGGTGTTTCCTAAACTTGGAAGTGTTGCTGGTTGCTTCTTTGCACAAGTATTTCTGTCTAAGAAGAACATGATGTTCTTAATTTGAACGCACGAACAGTTAGTTGATCAGGATCAACTCCTTGTATATTTAACTAATTAAAATTTTAGCTAGTTAGCAGCAAAAACGTTTGGTCAAACACACACACAAAATGCTTAGGGCTATCCACCCAGGAAACACAGAGTACTTTGAACTGTTTGCAAGATATTTATTTGAATGTGATAGGGAGTTTAGTGAGCAGTGCACACTCGTGGAGTTTCTTTTTCCTCAATGAGATGGCACAGAAGCACCACCCGTACATATTCTGCAAGTTCCCCCAGATCGTTTGCAAACTTGCTTTAGAACATGAAGAATCTGAAGCTGCAGAAAGCCCTTAAACTCAGACAGCGTAGCTCTTGGAAATGTTTTTCAGCAGAAGATCTAAAGCAATGTAGAATTACAACAGGAATTTCTGGAAAAACTGTTGGTTCTTCTTTTCTTCTGCAGCAGTTTAAAACTGGTGGGAATAGCTAGTAGCCACAGGAGAAGCCACTAGCTGTGGGAAATCCTGTGCAAAATCCTGGGTAAGCAGAATATGATGAAGGATGGAAAGATTCTTCTTCCCAATATTTAGTTTAGTGGCAAGTCAGAGATTAAGCATACTGTACATGCATCATAAAGTATACAGATGTACAAAAACCTTTCTGGAATGTGATTTCATTTTAGCCTCCCCTGCTTTAAGTAGAGAGATCCAAATGAAAAAAAAAAAAAAAAAAAAAGGATTCTTAATCACTTTCTAATTAGAAAGAGTGCAACTTAAAATAACTGGCTGAAAACATTACAATGTGAGTCTGAGACTTTAAAAAAGAAACCCAGCAACAAAAATGCTGCTTTCAGACTACATTGTGTTTTGCAAAACAGCCCCCTCTTCTGCACTTTAACAAGCAGTATTTTAACCACAAGAAGGCACATCAAGTGATTATTTTAAGTATGAAATGTTAACTTCCTCTCACAATATAGGAGACAAAAGTTAGGTGCCCCGGACAGTCTTTTTGTTTTCAATGTTTTGGGTCTTCCTGGACCAAATCTTCCACAGTCTTGCACCCACACATTTTTAATTTATAACAATATATTAATTTCTAAAATTAAAAAATAAACATGAATTTGGGGAGGGGCAGGGGGGGAAACCACCTAAACTTTGGTAGCTTTCCTGTACAGATTCTAAATAATTAATTACAAAAGTCACTCTTTGCAATTCTTTTGTCACATGTTCAAAAGGCATTAAGGACAACATTTTCAAAAATGTTCATGTGACTGAGGGATCTAAAGCTCATTGATTTAGCGTTCTTTGAAAGTATCTCTCCAATTTAGAATGAATGCAGTTCTTAAAAGTTGATGAACTCTTTCAGTCCTCAGTGATTTTAGATGTTTTATGAATCCTGTGCCCACTTAGAAGCTTGAGACACTTATATCAATACTTTGCAACATATTTAGAAATCAGTTTTAAGCACTTTTCTTGAAAAGTTTTGGCTTATGTAGTCAAATAATTATTCTACAGATGAAAAATAAGACGGTAAGAGCAGTTTAACAAACAACTAATCTCACACACCAACTCACTGCTACCATGCCAAGACTGCAGAAAAACCTCATAAAAAAATTGAGGGATTTATAGGGATTTAGTAGGTCACAGAGACCATCTGCCTGCAAATCAAAGACTGTTCATTACTACTAGGTCATCACTACATCTAGCTTTGACTGCCTCAGAAGATCTTGCTGTCACCCCTCCTGAAGAGGCCACTGCCTTTCTAAGATTATGCGATCTTTCAGAATTATAATGTGGCAGACAAGTATATTGTACTACTTTGGAGCTAAAAAAAAAAGGATGTTATTTTCCTATTAGAATGAATATACTACACTTTGTAGATTCTAAAATGACTTAATTAAAAATTGGAACTTGGAAATTAAGACACTGAAAAGTACCTTCCTTTGAAATAAATCTGTCTGTTTACTCCTCATCTGTAGTCTGACATTTATGTACAAATCTGGCCCAGCATTTGCAATTATTACTGTTTCAAAAGGTACTACAATTTCTAGTTGCATGTGCCCCACTTGGACTGGTCTGTAATAAAGCTAGAAAGCACTGAAGGGAAAGAGATTTTTTTTATTTAACTTTTTGGCAGCAGCCTTTTTAAACATTGTGACTCAGAGTACCAAGGGATCAATAAAAACACATTCATCTCTCCAGTTCCTTGAAATGAACTCTAATCCTACTTTGTGCATTTCCGGATTGCAAGAGGGTGGGAAGAGATTCCTAGGCAGTAATAGAAGAATATTTTTCAAAACTTATTCATAGTTATCGATTGAGAAAAATCAAGCTTTTCTGGCATTTTGAACAGCTGTATGAAGACAGCTCTGTTTGAGTTGATAGAGATGTAGTTGCAGAGATGAATTAATTGCTCATAAATTATCAAATATTCTTAAGAAATATAAGACTTTTTTTTGCATAACAAAAAAAAATATTAAACGAACGAGCAAAATTGCTGAGCAAAAACAGATTAGTTGCTGGCTATTTTAATCTTCCTGAGTTTCTGAGTTACCGTGTTCAAGTTTCACTTGAACCTGGTGTTTCGTTCAAAAAAAATTTATGTTGGAAAGACAACAGTGAGAATTAGGATTCCCAGGCACTCTGGTATTACAATGAAGTAGGGCAGTAAGAGGCATTCCTGTCCACAGAAATATGCTGTGAAACAGAAACTGTATATTTTAACTTTTCCTCCATAAAATTCTGTCTTAAATAGTTTGTGAAGATATGATAACTCTACTAAAATAAAAAATAAAAAAAAAAATCTAAATGAAAGGGAAGTTAGACTGTCCTTGAGCCAGAACTGCAATGCAGAGGTGTTGGGTTATGCCCTTAGGAGCTGATCATGACTGGCAATAGAGCATAACTTCACCTGACATGCGGGTTGAATCAATTTACATGTAAGTTTAAATCTCATAAACCAGAACCCCATGGGAAAGCAGAATCGATATCTTTTTTTATATAAGATAATTTCCAAGTCTGTAGAAGCAAGCGTGGCAATAGGAGTTTTTGTGGATTATCTGATATAGCCTTTAAAAGTAAGTCCAGAGCTCTGAATTGCAGAAATTCTTGAGTGTAAACAAAGCCGAGTTAAACAAGTACATTGTAATGAACTATTGATTTGCTTCCATTCTTCTGCCCAGGGAACAGCTTTAGGAGGATAAGCCCATAAACTAATCTACTTCATTCTTGATTTTTTAAATATTTTGTGTGTGTTTGTGTGTGTGCAAATGCTTAACTTTTAACTGGTAGCAAGGAGTTCATTGGATGTTCAATATTTGGCAGTCTAGTTTTTAAGAATAACTGAGATACTAATAAGTCATGTAGCATGTTTTCCTTCACCTGACTGGATAAATCTACAGCCCCTTCCAAACAAATCAGATTATTCAAGTCCATTTACTTAGGATGTTAAATGCTATGGACACTAAAGACAAAGAGATAGTTGAAGGAAACTGCTATACAACTATTGTTTTGATATTTTTTCTCCATTCATTCAGCCTTAATTAAAATGGCAAAGAGGTAAAACAGTATTGCTGTTAAAACTTTGTGTATGTAAGAAATATTCATCATACAAACACACTCAACCCAGTTCTGTCAGACTAGATAGCCACTATATAAAATCAGCATGAAAATGTGGATCATTGCAACATTTAAAAAGTAACACGCAAGACATGGCAAAAAAAGAGAGTTAGTTTTAAGTCATTCTAGGCAAGGAATGAAGAGATGTCAGACCTATAGGGAGGCAAAAACTGCTCTGACACTCAGAAAAGGTTGAAGAAGCTGAGGACTGATCAGTTCCAGAGTTCACGCTGTTGTGACTAGAAACAGGATCTGGCCCAGCATACTGTGGAAGGATGCCAAGAAAATTCTTGGCATCTTGAGTTAAATCTGTAGGTGGTTAACAGGAAAGTTAAGGTCAAATAAGGAGATCCTCAGTTGGCCTTGGTTCCATCAGATAAGACAGCCCACCAGGCAAACGGCAGTCAGACTTCAAGATTTAAAAGGCTACTCTTCACTGCAGTTCAAGACTGTCAAGCAGAATGTTAACATTTCTAGAATAACATGGGTTTCTCCAAATACTGACATTTAATCATTCTTTATTAAGGTGGCAAGTGATTGAATTAAAAGCAGTGTTCCCACAATAAATTGAATTCTCTTTCATTCCCACTGTACCAGGCACATATAATATGTATCACATAGATGAACACTGAAAGAAGAATGTTTATTTAAGTTACATCTTCCCCATAATTTGAGCTTATTTGCAATCTGCAGTTAAGCAATAAAATTGAAGTGCTGAGAATATGTTGGTGGGCTGGTCAAGAGCTGTCTCAGAGGAGATAAATCAGTTGCACAGATAAATGAGCTCTTGTGAATCTTTTTCCCAACTCCATTACAATACATATTCTGGGTCCTTCTTTTTTCCTTACAAGAAGTGGGGTAAAAAAGTGCCTAGTTCAAATAACTAACTGAAAATCTCTCCAAAAAGAAAGCAAGAATCTGTAAATTTCACATGTGTCTGCAAGTCAAATTAAAGCCTAAGTTCCCTGGAGTCCTGCTGACCTGTGTAAAAAGCATAGATTTCACATCTGAATTTGCTTCAGAAGTACAGTATAACACTCTTAATTTTCATAGCTATTTCATGAGTTAATTCTGCCCAAAAACAACTGGGGAAAAGAAGACACAGTATTAAATTACTGTCCTACATAGTGTATTCTGGCTGCCAGTCGTCAAGACTTTGGAGAAGGAAATATACTATTATTATTTTCCTTTCACAGATGCCAGAACCTGGATTACTGGCTTATATTCAGCTGCTTTTTTGTTACTTCCATCAAGCACCTTGCCCAAGAATGCTTTGCATTACTACCAGCCTTGGGATGATAAGAACTTAGCCTCTATTGAGTGATTTCCTTTATCTCTTGAAATCAATGAAGGCAGACTCCTTAAGAATATTCATCTCATGGCTGAGGATTTCTGTGGGTGAAGTGATTTGTACAGAGTCACGTACATGCCATACACACAAATGCAACTTTCATTCCCTGCAAACGGATGCAACTAACCCACCTGATGTTCCTCTCTCATTTACGACCATAACCTCATCCAGAAGCAGCCTGAGGTTAGTATATACTAAACCCTGTCCTGCAACACAAACCTAACACATCCATCTGAATGCCATGTCAGACTAAGAGAAAGCTTCTGATGCAGCTCATTGGCCTCAGGAAGGTAGCACTGAAATTACACTGCCCTCTGAGATGCCATAAAGCCAGCAATCATTCCCAGGTCTTTGCCTGCTGCAAAGAGTCATCTGTCTACTCATTCCATGCCTTTCCAAGTATTTGAGAATCCAAACAGTCAAACACAGGAAAAGTCACACTCTCACCCTACCCATAATTTTAGGCTATTGAAGAGGAGCCTACTCAGGCTAATAATTCTTCTGCTTGCTAATAAACCCTGTCTTCTAGATGAACCGGTGAGTAGAGGCACTGAGGTAGCTAGGCAATTCTGAAGCAAAAAACAGGCTTGCATCTTCCCGTCTTGGAGCATGGGTCCAGCTAGCACATGATAGTCAGCACTGACACCAGAGACAAGCCCATTCTCTGTGGATAAAACATCCTTTGTATCGCCACATATACTTTTTCTGCAACATAATGAAGAGATCATTTCAAGAAGTTATAATACTGTCACATGTTAATACTTCCTCTTCACAGAAGACAAAGCACAGAGCCCAACTGCTGCACACTGCAATGGAGCCTAGATATTTATTTGCCAAGATAATAACATTTCTTATTATGTAATCATTTAATTCTAGAAACCATATTTTCCTATATAAGACTATGAAGGCAATAGATGCTGCTACAGGCTCAGACAAATGATTGCTTCATGGAGAGGGTTTTATGGATGTGCTGATTCTACAGTTTTATCACTGCTTGCTTCGGCTGTCATGCCAGAAGGACTCCTTATTTAATGCCATTGTAATTCGAAAGAACATTTATCTACAGACAGAATATTTTTGTTAAAAATTAAACACTTTGAAAGGGGAATGACATATTCACCAGGAAAGACTGCTAGTACAAAAAGACCACATAGAAAGGGAAAATATGTGGGAAAAGAAAAAAATCAATACTGGCACACACGTGTAATGTATTTATATATATATATATATATATACACGTATGTATATATGATTATTTACAAAGAATTTTCTTGTTTTAGGTTAAATTTGAATAATACATAATATTTGCATAGAAAGGTTGTTTTATTTTCACCTGAACAGTAGAACTGCACACAAGCAGACCTTTCACTGGTAAATATTTGATCACTTCTGTAAGTATTAATACTGTTTATATATTTCTAAATACAGGAGCAAAAAGTTAATTTATTCTGAATAAGTAAAATTTATAACATTTGTCTTCTACAAATCTGTCAAGAAGTGTAAGTAGTTAAAAATATACATGAAAACCTAGTAGAAAAAAAATCTACCAAAATTTAGTGTCAAAGAATTTCTGCTATCAGCTTTTTTTTTTAAAAAGGCACAGTGAGCAATGCACTAGTGTTTGCTTTCCAACAAAAAGGAATCTCTTTTATGATATTTGAAAAATGTCTTTCTGTGATCATTCAGTTTTGCTCTAATCTATCTGGGCAAGTCAAACTCCTCCAGGAAAGACTGGATCCTGAACCTGAATGCACCTTAAACATCCTCTTTTTAAAGATAAACATACACTCCATAAATTTTTCATTGTTCTAAACATCTGTTTGGGCTCATAAACAGCTTTTCAGCCAAGTCCTGCAATAGGGAGGTTGACTTAGTACGTGCATCAGTTCTTTACTTCTTGCAAGCAGCAAAACATTATTTCTGTAGTCAGTATGATGTACCATAAAGAATAACAATAACTAATCTTGCACCGAAAACTGACCAAAAAAAAAAGATAAAAACAATAGCTTGTAGATTCTCCTGCTTCCCCACCCTTAGACTGATATAGATCTACAAAGGGAATCCAGCTCTGAAGGGTCTGAAAGCAGGTGCATGATCCTCTACATTTCTTCTGAATGAGTTCCTTAGCCAGCGCATTATAGTCTTTGTTGTTTACCTGGCTCAGTGGAAAAAAAATCAGGTAAAACAAAACTGCAACTTAAGAAAAGTGTCACTCCATGATAACTTTCAGGGGAAAATTTAGGTACTTAAATTGAAGACCATTCAGCTATTTTTGAGGCCAGATGACAGAAGACTGCTTTTGCCACTGAGCCAGAGATATTCACCCACTTGACCTTGGACTGCTGTTTATCTATAGGCTACTTCTAAAGGCTCTGGAAATGGTGATCAAGAAACACAAGGCTGACATCGCACACTCTTTGATTCCGTCTTCAGGAAGTGTGCAGCTTGAAAACAACCATATCTGTTACAGAGCAAGGCAGCTTCTCCTTTTCCTTTTTACATTTTCTAAGAAAAGTACATAAATGAGCCCTTTCTTCAAGAGTTTGATGCAGTATCTGGATTACTGATATATTTAATTCACAGCAGAACCCAAGTTACTGGTTCACCAATCACCTATTTCAAAGCAACTGTAGCCTGGGCATTGCCCCAAAATGTATGTTTCAAGAGTTTAATACATCTTGTTCAAACTTCCCCTTGGCATTTCTAGGGAAACAGCTCATCATAGTGTTTTCTGTATCCTAATTTGAAAGCTTCAATCTTTCTGTAAAGCTCAAGAGGATTGTTCAGACCTGTACTTAGAGTCACCAAGTCCTCTGCTGGACGGATTATCCATGAATTAGACCATGAGCCCCAGAATGCTGAGATCTAATGACTTCAGAAATCCAGTGATCAGATCTGTCCTTCTAAGGAAGATGAGACAAGACAGAACAGGTAACACAGATGTGAATGTAACAAAGGAAATGAAACATAAGGAAAACAAATTGAAAATGTTTGACATTAAACAAGATAATGAAAAGTGAAAACATTGTTTTGTTTGTTTAGTTAATGATGATTCATTGAATGATAGGGTTTACAAGGACCTGACCAGATAACCTGGCTGAACCATGGGTTTTATAACCATGGGATGGAAAACACTGGGACAGTAGGAAACATGTTTGACCTTCATAATGTTGACAAGCAAGTCCATTGGTTGCAATATTTCTCTTCTGAGCTTGGATGAACTCAAAGACTGGTGGGACTGCACACTGTCTTTTTTTCAAAGTCTTTAATAACTGAGCCCATGGAAATGCTGAGTCTGTCCGTAAGGCAAAGAATTGAGAATGATTTGAGGACCAAATATGAGGCTTGTCATATTGCAGTCATGTGCTCCCAAGGAATGAAACAAAAATGTGAATTTAACCTAGTTAAAGTTGTTATTATTTCTGTGTTGGATATAGGATAGAGCAAAAGAAAAAAACCTCTGCGAGAACACATACAATTAATTCAATTCTGTGCCCCACCCTTGGATTAACATTTTAGTTTTCTATTGCTGGCAATGTCTCAGCCAGAAATTTTGGTCCTGTGAAACGTAAAATGAAAATTTAATTGCTGGAACAAAATAAATTTTCTAGCCCTGAGACCACAAAGCAGAACAAGGCCAAGACACAGAACACTGAGTGCCAAACTAGTGTGCAGCTGAGTGCAGTTCCTTCATGATTTTAAGTTCTGCTTTTCATTTGGGAATGGCTACTTCTGTCCATCATACAGAAAAATAAATGCCATCACTTAGGTGAAACCGTTAGCAGCTTAAGGGCTGATCTTCCTGGTTTATCCATAAAGACTCTGTGACTGATGTAGGATTTAATGGACTTTTGTGTCTACCTGAATATTATTTCCAATTCTTTTGGCTGGTGTGTGGACTTTCCTCATTGTTTCAAGCTGTAGAGCAAAGCTTATAGATTTTAAATTTCATCATTCCAGGAAATCTGTAAGGATTAACATGCTTTCAAATTAAAAAGAGCTTTTAATAAACAAATAATTGGAGGAGGGGTTGGGGGGGGGTGTTTGTTGTAGCTTTTTTTCTTTTGGGTTTTTTTAATTATTTCTTTGTAATACACAACCATAAAGAACATACAATAAAAGCTGATTAGCTTGAAGAATTTACTATATAATCAGATACCAGCTACTCTGAGTAGAGGAAAAAGAAGTACATTTCATTTATGGAAGAAAAGTTTGGTTTCCTTGAGCATTTGAAGCATCACACAGAAAACAAACAGAAATTTCCTTGCTGAATTTTTCTGTCATGGTGTCACTTCCATCCACATATAGGATTAGCAAATATTCACCTCTTCAGAAAGTTAATCCACTATGGAATTCTAAAATTCCACATGGAAACAAGCCAGGTGTCATGCAGGCAAATTTTTCTACTTTACAACTTTCTGTTTCAAGATCTTCAAGGAAACGATTTAAGGAGCTCAGCTTTATGTACTCTGATACCACAACAATAGAAAATGTTTCACGTTTTTATCTTATTGATTGTCTCAGAGAGTGGAGTTCACAATAACATAACTGAAATATCCATTTTGTGTTGATCATTTGTCACAAAATAGCTCTTTTCCCTGAAAACATTTATTCCCTAAATTATTCTCCCTAAAAAATACAACTTTTATGCCCATATTCAAAAATTATTGTCAAGGTAATTTTTCTCTTGCTTCTGAAAATATTTGCTCTCTGAAATGTGACCTTTTTCCATTGGAAAAGGAGATCACATGGTACTGTATGATTCACATACCTGAAGCCTGTGCCCTTTTCAGCATGAGCTCTCAACCATTATAAATACAACTGATGCTTTCTAAGCTTGAGATAGTTGCTTGACCTTTGTTAGATCTGTAAAAATTCTTGCCAGTATATTTGTTTTTAGCAGACATTCTAAAACAAATAAAGAGTGGCTGCCAAAGTGAACGCATTTCAAATCGTGAAAAGATATCCATATAACGTTTCCTGCAAGAATTTCTCTTTAATGGCCTGATACAGAACCCTTTCCTTGACCTGCACCTCTGGCTGTGCATCATTCATGTGTTATGCTACATGCTCTTGCTTGGTGCCATGACATTGCATCCAGCAACCACTGTCAGACCACTCTTTCTTCGCTTCAGGAAGAACAGTTTTTGTTCCCATACACGTCCTCAGTTCAAGCAGCGTGTGCTTTCCTACAGAGAGGTCACCCATGTGTTGCAGCTGCAGATGGCAGGGGTATTTTGGCAGTCCTGGGGTAGACCTGACAAGGATTGGAGAAAAACATCTGCAGTGGGAAGCCTTCAGCTGTGTCTGCCTTTCTCACTGCATAAAAGCTTCCATCTGAGAGTTGTCCTCTGCAGAGTACAATACGTTGTCTGGGGTGTCTAGGGTCACCAAATATGTCCTGGAGGGTCTTCTGTGCATGATTAGGTGCTGTCCACAAATACAGTGCCCACCCTTTAATTCCCCTTAGCCAGCCCCAGGTGCCATTCATCACCTCCCCTTTTTAATGTTGCTTTATTTGTTTTTTTACCAATAAGTAAAGAAGAAATTAAGTTTCCTGTACTGTGAAAATATGTGTTTATATTTCTATGTCAGAAGAACAGAGAAAATAACAAAGAAACAAGGCCTTTAACTGTCTCTGATATGAAACCTGATGATATTTTCTGTATAATATCTCCTGGAAAATATTAATTCATCATACTTTCTTATTTCCTCAAACTTTCAGAACTTCTGTGAGGGGTTTCAAAACTCATGGGTATCTCTGCTTTTTGTTTGTTCATGCTGGGTATGATAGACTAACTATGTAGCTGATATTAATGTATAACTAATATTTATCATTTTGCCATTAAATTAATGTAATCACTACAAAGCTGAAAGATCACACTCTTCTCTGCAGCTAACTCAGGGGGTAAAGCTACAATAACATTGTTACCAAATGGCCTTACATTCGTCAGCTATAAAGTTCACTCCAGATCTCACATTAACCATTTGCTTGAAATACAGCCAAGTGAAGATGTGTTTCATCCCTCTGGGATCCAGAAAGCTACCAGCTGTTTCCTACAAAGTATTCTGCTGTGTCCAAGACTGAAGGTCCATATATTCAATATCCTTTCTCCAAGAGCTGCTGGCAGCAGATGTGTACTGAACAGAAAAGGAACAGAGCACACATTAAAGGGTTCTTCCTGTGTTGTAATCCCCTGTTTCCAGATATCAGTGGGAGGGTCTGACACGAAGCTTGCATCTAATGGCTGCATAGAATAGTCACAAATGGACTTAATCTTCATTAATCTATCCAGACCCTTTCCAATTCTGTCTATACTGCTGGCCTCCAGAATGTCCCATGAGGATTCCTAGAATTTAATATGCATCATAAAGATTTCCTTTTGTTTGCTTTAAACCTGCTGCAAGAAAGCTTCACTGAGGCCCACTATTTCTTCCACTCTAAAAAATGATGACCGATCGCTCCTTGCTCACATTTTTCACATCATTCATGATTTGACAGGCCTCTAACATACCCCTCCTCAGCTCTGCTATTTATGAAAGTCTAACTTAATTTGCTTTTATATGTTTGGTTTATACCTGCTATACAAATTCTAGAATATTCCTACACTTTGTTTTTTATCAAGGGATGTTGCAGAAGAGTTCAGTCCAAGTGAGGTGAAGAGAACAATTTCAGTGTCAGAATGACTCTTGCAAAATCTCTGATTTTATCTATTCCAAAACTATGTCAAAGTTTATTCCAACACCTCATATAAATTCCGTAAGAACTGAAAACCACACCCTTTATAACAAGAATTTGGTAGAGAACGATTAGCTGTTGCACGGGTTTATCCTGGAAGGTCTGCACCATGCTAGCAGAGGGAGAGAAGAATTTCCAAGCCTGGGCTCTCTTTCTTCAGTCCTGAAAAGTCCTGTCACATAGATAATTCTGTCTTCTGATTCAGGAGTAGCATTATGAGCCTGAGTGGAACAGGAGTGCCATATATGGGACCTATATACTCAGAATTAGAATGAAGAATAATAATGATAACTCCTATGTCTTGTGAAATAAAAGATAAGCACAAGGAAAGCAGAGTAACGAGAAATACAGACAGGGAATATGTCACAGATTTTCTCCTCAAAGTGTATTTTCCACTGTGTGTCTGAATGGATGAAGGCTTGCACACCTGACTTGGCAAATCATTTCAGCATTTTACATGGCAAAACAAAGCAACACAAGTATTTCTCTGAACGATTCAGCTAAATCACCCTATCTTAATCCTGTCTGATGTTCCTAGGTATGTTAAGGGCAAGGATACACCAACCCTATTGGCCTTTTCAGCATTCCAACATGTCATCCTTTATTACCTGGGGTCAAACTTTCCAATTTTCACATATTTTGATGTCTTCAAGCTTTCTTTAAAACCACCCCTCACCAGATTTCCTTCAAGCCTCCTACTTCTCTTGCTGTTCAGTGATGCAGTTCCTCATCTCCAGGGCAGAAAACGTTGAAGTTAGCACATCAGGCCCATCACTTCCTACTTGCATAATGCAGTTTTGGCTCCGTGGGTCTGGACTACACTGCAAAGTCACACTTAGAGCATTACTCTCTACTACTTTTTCATTTATTTGGGGATTGTTGCTTTCCACATTCCCCTTTACTCTAAGACTTAAATTAAGTCAATTAAAGTTTCTCCCCAGGAGTGCTAGGATTATATTAAAAAAAAATTGTCTTACATTATTTAATATTGACACTTTCACTTTCAAGATGAATTCAAATTGAGTGTATGGTTTTCTCACTGTTTCTATAACATATTCAAATATTACAATGAAGGAAGTATCTGAAGTTCTTCATTTCGTTTAAAAGAGGCAGAAAAATCTTAATTATTTTAATAAATCTAGTGTTACCCAGATATGAGCTGGGGAGTGGGCAGAATAGTATCGATAAATGGTCATGAAGAAGTTAAAATCACTTCAAGGTCAAAGATAACTAAAATCATGGTCTGTTTCATACCAAAGTTTCAAAGAACTTACTCTACCTGTTGTGTTCCTTTCTTTTTTATATATGCTGCCCTCTAATTCCTGAGGGAAGTAAAAAAAACCACAAAAACCAAACAAAGCAATTATACGACCCTCCACAGTTAAACCTTAGGCAATAAAAGAATACCCATCTCTACACATAAAAGAATAATAAAGACATTCACCACCACTACTAGAGTTCCATCTGAGAGAGTTATAGCCAAGCCCGTGGCCTAGAGCACAGTTCATCTGGCCTTTTTTTCCACCCTATGTACTTCCCTCATGAAAGCACTGAGGAATAACTTACTGTTTAGGTCTACTACAGAACAGCAAGAGTTCAATAAAGACTCATGTAATAAAAGAGCAGTGACCTGCTGTGTCATGAAGGTGCTGGTTGCTTTATTACCACATGAGAAAAAAGCATCAGACAGAGGTTTCTAATCCAAAGAATTAGAAGTACTGTAAAAGAAGTAAAACAACTACCCTAAAAAAAGAGATTTGAGAGACTGAGTAAAATCTGCACAGATTCATGAAGATGGCAAGAAGCAGTTGAAGCTTAGTAGCGTAAGAATACGTAGGGTTAGGCAAACCCAGGCTTGATGTTGTAGAGCTGACTGCCCTAGTGTCCCTGCTTTGGGTCACTGGAAGAAGAGTGGTTTCAAAGTTGGAGGCTCCAGGAAGCATGTGGGATGTGATCAGAGCAAAAACAAGTATTTCAAAGAAAGGGAGAAGCTGATGTTTAGGCTTAGATGTGTGGGTTTTTTTGCTTTCTCAAAGTAAAGGAAAAGTGACAAGTTTTACCAGAAGTTGTAGGGTTAAGAAAAAAAAAAAAAAAGAGACAATAATTCGGTTTGTGGTGACCCAGCGTCTATGCTTCTGAATAACCTGATATCTGTTCCTGATGGAGGAAAAGCAGAACAGGTTATATAATTCCCTTATTTAATACAGGCTGTTAATTCACATAGGCAGTGTGTTGAATCTAACAGGAAATGTGGCTGCCATCAGTAGAAGATGGTATGTGAAGTTATGGAAGAATCATGAGAGGAGACTCCAAAGAAATGGTGAAAGGAGTAGGAAAACATGTCCAAAAGAACAATGAAAAAGAATATTTGAGAGGCAATTGTAAGATATTGTATCAAAAATGTGGAATCTTCAATCTTGCAAAATCTTATTAAGGTCAGGGAAAAGTCACATCGATCTTAACATGACACTAGACTAGAAGTTACTGAAGTTTTTAAGACAATATCTTCTGTCACAGATCTCCTAAGAAATGTTCATGCTTAAATAAGAGTCTTTTTATTAGCTCACTTAACTTTTTCACCCTGCTTAAAATACAGAATCATAAAAGCCACAAGGAGATCCAGGATATTTTTCCCTCTTTATCCTTACTTGTTTACATAAATAATGAAACAGTGGATTGTGACTATCCCACTTCAGTATCAATAAACCAAGAAACTGACAAGTGTTAGCATTCAAGTAGCAGGATGCACTACATTTATATGCAAACATGTGTGAAGAAGAACGTTATCTCAGAGGGAAAAGTTTACAAATATAGTCTGCTTACCACAGCTGAAAGAGTTTGGAAGGAGATGAGAGTGAAATTAATGAAAAACAATAGTCATAAGGAACTGTAATGCATCTCCAGGGCACGATTAGAAGGCAGAACAGGAAGCACTTATGCATGGAAAAAAAGGACAGTTGTAAAAACGTGCAGGCACTGATCATGGGGATTTCAATTTTGCTGACATTTGCTGGAACACAAGTGAAAAGTAAAAGCATGTTCTAAAAACACTCAAAGCTGCTGCCATATGGAACTTTCTGCAGTCAATCAAATGGCATTTTCTAATCAAAGCTATTTTCTAGGCTTTATCTGCAAGGTGGCAGGTGAAGGTGTTCAAACCAGCTCCAGATGAACTAATTCATTGGCTGGAAGCACTACAGGTTGCAGCCATACAGCAATCCAACTAAGTTTGTTATCCATGAGCTTTAGCAGCACCTACATTTTCCACAGGTTTCAGAGACTTGCTTGCTATTGGTGCCTACAGTTGGCCCATTTAACAGCACTGTAAAAGGTATGGAACAAGTAAAAGGAGAGGAAAAGCAAGAGGAACACTTCAAGATATTTTCAGAGAAATAACTGGGCAGGAACTTCAAAATCCATCAGGTCAGCAAGGAGGGTGATTAGTTGAAAAAGTGACAGTGAAGTGACAGCATTCACTTATCCTTGCCAAATTCATCAGAGCCACTGAATATCCTCTATTTAGATCAGACACAAAATTACTTCTAATTACATTTGGTGGTGAGTGTTCTCAGAGAACACAGAAATGGTTGTTCAGAGTCACTGGCCTTGCTCCTGTAAGTACTTATTACCTAACTTGGTCCTGACAGATAATTCTGTAACTTTTACTAGTGATCTTTAGTGCTTTATTCAGTAAGTGATACGTGCTTTAAGATTGAAATAAACAGAACTAACTCCCCATATTTTATTGTAATGATGTTACTCACCCTTTAAGCATTCTACTGTGTATAAAGCTTAGATCAGAAGCAAAAAAAAAAAAAAAAAAAAAAAGAGACCACATTTTTTCACTTTTCAGGTCTATACCTACATTATTAGGGGGAGCAAAAGAACTTCTTTTTTTACAGCCTCTAGCTCTCAGGTTACAGCTAACTCTTTTCCATTTGTCCTTCTATGTATTTTGTTTCACTGTGGCAGTTGTTTGCATAGGACTAATTTGTACCAACAATTATATTTACATATTTTAAAATATTTATCAATTGGAAAGTAAGCTCCACTTTCAAAGAACTCGATGGTAGCACCAAGGAAGAGGGAGGGGGAGCAGAATGTGGGGGGAAGTGGTTTGTTTTTATGTAAGTCCCAAGAGAGAACTGGTATTAAGAGAAGAGTGCTGCTGAGTAGGAATAAAAGCCAAGGTGTTTAATTTCTGTCATGCAATCTGATTCCTAGATAGAGAGCAGAAGTATAAGAGTGTAAGCAAGAGTGTCCCACCCCCTAAAAAACTCTGGTTACCTGGATGCTGAAAAAGGCAGGAGGTTAATTTTGTCATGTAAGGAAACTAATCAAAATTTACTTTTTTTTTTTTTAAACGATTCAAAAAGGGTCACTGAAAGGTTCAAGTAGAAAACACTAAGTATAGGTGGTACCAAGATACTGTTCTAATGACAACAATATAAATAATTCACCTTAGGCCATGTACTTCACCTCATCAGGGAAAGACCATCTGCTCTTTTCTAAACTTTGGATGCTACTCTTTGCCACAAATTTCATCTTTAAATATCTCTGGCTATAGTTTATTTCAGAAAGATGCAATGGAGAGACAAATACATATGTATATGCATACGAAAACTTACAAATAATCGTAACATAGCTCAAAGCTGAAAGAATTCAGATAAATACAGATCAATGTGCTAAGAAAAGGCTACTGATCACAGCAGACTACTGATACAAGGCTACTGTTCAAAGTATGCAAGAAGATAAATTATTCCTCAAGCTCATGTTTGTATGAGAAAAAAATTGTCATCACAAGACAGATACTGAAATAAAAAGTGGTTGGACATTTTTAAAGGGGTGGTGCAGAATGGTCTTACCTGAAGATGTACCTCAGTGTGAAGAATAGGCGGGTATTTCAGATCTGCTTAGAATTTACCAAAATAACCCACTTACTAGACTGGAGTCAGGGTAAGCAAAAGAGAGCATCCACAAGAGGTGTGTGCACACATGCAAGCACTTCAAAACGGGGCTGGTTCCAAAAAGGTAAGGATGCACTGGCTAAATGTTTTTAAGAACAGATGGGTCAGATAATGGCAATGTAAGATTCATTAAATGGCAGAACAAACTTTGAGAAAAAAAATAAAACTACATGATTTCTCTTACTAAGGCTAGAAAGGTATAGAAAAAGACAGCAGAGAGAAAGAATAAATTACACTATTTGTATATGGAATATTTTTTAAAAGTATGCTGGATTATACCAGATGTTTCTGTTACCCCTACTGTAAAGCGGAATTTTGAAAATATCGCAGAATGTAATGGAGATCCACAAAAATGACTGGGAATGGGAACAACTGCCTTGCAGTCAGAGTTTTACTGTTTAGTTCATTTCAAAGATGGTGTAGAGACTTCTATGTTCTGTAATTACAGTACACATGGGCCTTTAGAAAGGGAGAACTGGGATGATTAACTTCTCTAAATTTCTGTGAAAGGTGTAACAAAAGCTACTGTATGACATTAATTTATCAAGTTCATGGTACCTGGCTCAAAATATCAGTAACTGGACTAATTATAAGGCAATCACAGATAAGGAAAAGTGACATAATGGCTCCTTTTGCTCTTTTTTTCCATGAAACCTAAATTTTATGGTGGTACCAAGATTATTCTGAGAATGTTAAATATAATGCAGTCAGTAAATCCATATCAGAATATCAAGTGTAAATCTTCTGATACTTCTTTCAGACTATCTGATCTATAGAACTGAAAGACAAATGAAGTATAAAACAGAGGACCTCTTCCATATAATAAAACAAAAGCTCATAATTCTTCATGTGGCGAGGCAGTAGCATTGTGACCAAAATACTGAAGAACTTAATGTAATACACAACTTTAAAAAAAAAAAAAAAGACTTATGCCTTTAGGTCAATGTGCAGCTGCAGACCAAAACAGAAACAAGGCTTTGTTGCATTAGGGAAGCAACAAAAAGAATTTAGAAAATCACTAAGTTGTTAATGTAATAAGTTAGGATTGGGTATCAATATATCCCAGTGGTCAAGCAGATACACACCCACATTAAGGCACAGAAAGCTTTTAAACTTGTAACTGATTTCTATTTGAGCAACTAATCCCACACAAACTTTTCAAAGAAAAAAATAGAAAAAGAAGTAATTTTGTGAGCAATGAGATAGCTGAGCAGGTTTCTGTAGAGCAAGAAACCTGCCTTAGCTATTTGATAATGTTTAAGACTTTTCCCAAGGCAACAAGCATTAGTAATTGGTAAAACAATCTTGGCAAATGTCAATCCACATCAGAATGAAAAATACATAGAGAATTTTAATGTTTTGGATTTTTCCTGCTCTTTTCAAGTGATCTCAGATTTTCAAGGTGCTAATGAGATCTCAAAGGAGAGTGATGCAAGCTCTCCAAAAATCATCTGTTAAAGAAATACCGGAAAAGGGGTAGATATCCAAAAATATTTTTTTCCCTATACCAGACTGTGCTCAGCTGGCTAGACAGTGCTTATGTCGTTTTTGAATAGTATGCGAAATAAGAGACAAAATTAAAGGACGCAGAAAGGTGGAGAGTGTTGTTGGAATGGGATTCCTAGGGAGAGGGGTGGAGAGAGTAATAGAAAAAGGAAGGAGAAGAAGGAACTGAAGACACTGAGGTTAAATCAAAACATATAAAGCTGTAAGAAACATGGTTTCACTAACTTCTCTTTCCAAAGAACTCCTTGTTTTTCTGAAGAGAGCAATGCCCAGCATCACCTCAATGACAGGTTATTTTCTGAATCGTTAAGTCTCAAATGGCTCTGCTCTTGCTCGGCATAGCTGCCAGGTAGGGATAAAGGGGGAAGACTTGGACAGGACAGACATGTCTCTGTCCCCTCACATACACAAAGAAACAGGGCAAGACTTTAGCTAGATTAGAGAACAGTGGATGGGGCCAGGTTCTGTCCCATCAGCCAGCAGGGCTGTGGGAACGATGCAGGAGCAGTAACACAGCCATACATTTAGAGCCTTTCAAAGCCCTCCAGCTTCTTTTAGACCTCGGATCTGATTCACATACACAGCACAGGCCCCATTCAAAGAGTGTGAGAGAAACTTGAGCCAAACTGCTTTATTTTCCTGCTTGTCTTGTGCCACTGAAATTTCCCTTGCAGTAAATTAACATAGATAAACAAATGTCTTAAAAATTAACATCTGATTGCCCTTAAATTAAACCCTTGTTTTTACCTCAGAGAGCTCAATCCACAAACAAGGAAATACTATCACATTTTTACCAGAATACTTTACTAGAAAGATGACACAACTTAGAATTGATTCCCTAATGGAACAAGGTTTGATAGATAATTGTACAACAGAATTCTGTGAAAACAGTCAGTAAGTGCACCTCTCAGTATTCATTTTCCTGGTGTATTATTTACCTGACTTAACTAATTTTACAACCACAAAACCAAGTGAGGAAAGCTGCCACTGCTCCACTAAAAAAATATCTCTTTGCTTCTTGTGACTTAAACACGAATTAAATTAGAAACAAACAAAAGCATATACCATGAGAGTTGCACAGTTAATATTGCTGTGAATGGCAAGCCTTCTAGCGGATTTAACACAGTCATGACTGCACTAGAGCAAAGTTTGGGTAAGTGAGATGTGTCACTGGACTCCAGTTAGCAAAGCACAGATGTCCAGTGCCTAAAGGATCCCCTCTGAGCTCCAGATGCCAGCTGACAATCAAGAAGTAGCCTGGTTTCCTGTAGGTTCTTCTCTCTTACCTGCTATCCCTATGCAGATATCTCAGGTACTTTTGGCACCCAGTGCACAATAAGATACCCAACATGTAGGAAGATGAAAGACCACCAGTGGTAACAAATAGAGGACCCAAACAGATTCTTCTTCTGTCCAATGGTAAAGAAGTACCACTGAAAAAAAAATACAGATATACTCATCCTGGGATAAAACAAGTCAAGAGTCTTGTGAAAAGAGAAAAACTCCCATTAAATACAGTTTAAAAAAAAAAAAAAAAAAAAAAAGAGGGAAAAGTAGATGACCTGGATAAGGACAAGAAAGACATAAGCTTACAAACACAGTCATTCACAGAGTTCACAAAGCCATTGCAGGACAAAATAGTGTGTTGCCTGATCCCCTCTGAATAGCCATATCAGCAAAGGAAATTCTGGATTGTCTGCGAAAGTCATTCTATGATCCAAACCAGAGAAATCACGTGCTTTTCTTAATTTAATAAGGACTCCTAAACACCTAAGTATAATATCACTACAGGAAACCATCACTATGTTCACTTCTGTTACTGTTTCACAGCTCACACCTTAGCTCGCATTTAGGAAAACCTTCACCTAGAAGAAGCCTACAATCTCTTCTACCTCCCCTCCTGAAGTCCCTGCTGTCAGATAAGAAGTAGCCTCAGAGTTTGTTTAATCTGACATGTTTTAGCTCAAAACCCAGTTGCTGCATTCAGGAACTAGGCAGTAACCAGATCCTATGAATGAAATCTTTCATGCCTTCTTCTCCTTTCCCCCAAGAGGACTCTAAGCCTGCCTCTGATCCCTCACTCAGGAAACTGGCTAGTAGCATCTGCTCTAGTTATACTTTTCAAGGAGTTGAATAATTTTAAATGTGTTTTTAAATAGACCTTTCCACAATTAGATACTCATTATTTTAAATTTCAGGTAGTGTTACAGATAAAACTACAGCCAAGGTGTTTCTATCCATGGGGTTTGAAACCAGAGCTCAGTAAAGGATTTGTTCCCATACATTCTTCTGGGGCATTGTCATCTTCTGTTTCTTGACAAGTAGCCATAACACCTTCATTATTCATAACTCATTTCAAATATACTGCTATGGCACTAACAACCATATATGTTTTAGTTTGTTTCTTTTTGCCTCTCAAATATTTTTGTTTTGCTAATTCACTCCCTTTTGCATGCAGAGCCTCCATCATTTCCCTCGTACAGGCTTGAGTGAGTCAGATCTCTGATAACACTATATTATATCCCAGCAACACTATATTGAGTTGAAACTTCAATTATTTTCATACAGTCTATTTATAGACAAACGTTTTATGAAGTTTGTAACAAGGCAGATAGAGTACTCCATTATGAACCTGAGTACTATTTAAAACTTTCTAATGTCAGATAGTTGCAGGCAACTTGAGTAAGTATTACAGTAGGTTTGCATAGATTATGGACAATGCTGTCTCTGAAAATATATAGAGAAAAAAAGCTAATTCTTGCAAAACACATGTACCATATTTGAAATTCTACCTTAGTTTTGAATTGAGTGCAGAAAGAGCTTTTTACCTTATACAAAAGCATCTTCTGCAAAATACCAAATTGATCTTGCCCTTCAAGAGCTTCAGCTCTTTCATCCTACCTCTAATTAACTGAAATTTCTTTCTGTAGTTTATCTTTTCTGTCGTTTCTGTCATTTTTGTTTGAAACATGGATTTGAATTAAACAAGGTAGCAAGGGGAAGTGGTTCTCACATCAGAGAGTTAAAAAAGAATGAAGGTGAGGGACTATTTTCTGAACTTTACTGGCTACAGACTAATTTAAAATTTACAAAATTTTAAAGGAAATCTCATTATTTTCTGCACTAAACAGTTCCATTAGCTTAAGTATTAAAACAAAAAGAAAATCGCCCATAAATTAGGATATGCAGCTTGAACAGATAGACTGGATTGGGACCCAACACTTTCTCTTTTAGGCAAACTGTTCCATATTTACATATTTGTGATATGAAGGTGGATAAAAATAAAAATATTAATAAGTTAGCACATGCAGAATATCTTCTGTATTTGCACAAGACAGTCTTCATTTTCTCTGCACAAAAGGAAAAGTAAAAAGTATACATTTACTTCTTTTGAAAGGGTTTTTGTTCTTTTTTGGCCTAGCAATAAATCTGTGTTTTGAGAAAGCCTTCTAAATATAAAATATCACCATATATTTACATCTCCAGATTAATTTTAACAATATTGCTCAGACCATCAGTATTCTTTGCTTTCTCCAAATTCTCAAGCAAGAGAAAACATTGGTGTCTTTTTTATTTCTAATTAAACATCTTTAGTCTCTGTTAAAACTGTGGGCTTGAGGTCTGTTTTGCAGTTTTAAATAGCTGAGGACATGCCTGCTGGCAAAATGCAATAGGAGCATTCCTGCTGTCAGTGAAACGACTTGTATAAAATACCGAGCAACTTCACATGGATAGGCTTTGCTGCATGTCTTTACATGAAGCATCAGAACCTCCCCATTCTTCCAGAAGACTCTAACATCATTAACTGTAGTTAAAAATATGATAAAATAGACAGCATTTCTGAAGAGTGGAATGAAAAAAAAATTAAACTTCTCTGAAGACATATAATGTTAACAGTTGGCTGCCTAAGTGGACAAAATGTACTTTAAAAACATGCGTTGGAGCTTAAGAAAAATAAACCATAAATTAGTTTTGTTCAGTCTTCATATTTCAATCCATCTACTGCACATGCTTTAAAAATAGTTCAGTTAAACCTGATGCAAAGTTATTTAAACAGAAATATCATTATTACTGGGACTCAAGACAAGAAACAGGCTCAAAACCTGTCTGGTTATGGCATGTGCTCGGACCTAAAAACTATTTTAATTTGTATGTTTCAATGCAAAACTAGTTCCCAGAAGAAAAGGATTGTCAGTGTTGAACCATCATGATCTCTGGATTTTAATTTCCTAGAAAAGCATAAAGGTTATGTTCTCTTTTTTATTTAGAGGAATTCTATTGTTTTGTGGGGTATTTTTTAAACAGTTTCAGGTTTTTACCTTTTATGATTTTTATTTACTATGCCTTTATTATCCTGGTATTCCTTTTCACTCTATTTCAACTGTTTCAGTTATTTCCTGTCTTTGATCTATTTGTAAATTTAAAACATTCCAAACAGAAGGATCTCTTAAAATCTTTCAAGAAGTTGTTCTTATAGTGCTATTTTCCACAATTAAAGGATTTTATCACAATATTAACCAAGCCATTATCCATCTACGGGCAACGGGCCCACAGGAAAAGCATTAGTACAAACTGTGGCATGATTCCCAAGAAGGAATCAAGATGTTTCATGCCTGATCCAATTTGGACAACCATCACAGAGACAGCTGTGTCAGCCAAAGATGGAAATACACAATCTGTAAATGATAGGCTGCATCACCACCTGAAGCAATAATTGGTCTCCAGGTACCACAATGGGACAGATTCTATTTCTCAAAGTTCTTTCTTATCTTTCAGCTCACACACAAGAACATGATGTGCAGGTGAGGACTTGGCATTGACCAAAGAAGAAAAGAGGATTTCTAGCTGGATTGCTGAAATTCTTCCTTGTATAAGGAGCACAGAGTGGTTAATGTCAAAAGAACCATTCAAATGGATTAGCAGAAATCCAGCTTGCCCTTGTACAGATACACGCAGAGTACCCAGTGTACAGCAATATCTAGCTACCCAGTAACATCACTGGATGTCAAATTTGGGGCATAAAACATGAAGGTAAGGGGAACGGAAAAGTATCACAACAACTAATAGTTTTGTCGATGGTGAAAAAAAGCCTACAAAAAATTACACTGTCAAACCCTTACAGATGTTATCACATCTGGGGATTAAAAATCTCCCAACAAAATGCAGTTAAAATGACCAATCTTCAGCTGCACAAAGGTAAAAATGTATTTTGAAGAATAACCATCCTGGAAGCTTTGGAAAAAGACAAAGATTTTGTAAATCAAAATAACTGGTTGAGTGTCAAAGCCTAAACAAACATAATCATTTCTGTAGTAAGAAGGCTTTGGAGAAGGGATAGCAAGCGAAACTCTGCAAGTGGAACAAGGATAAATATCTGCTCCAATGTACATGTTTCAACTGAATAACTCTTACAGTCTGAGTCCAGTACAGAGAGAGGAAATCAGAGAGGTGGAGAGAAAACATGAAAAACTGGTCATCCATCAGACACTTGAAATCTCTCTTAGGACTGAGTTATCACACTATTGAGAAAACTATGCTTGCTGCTGCAATCAGTAGAGAGATTGTTCTGTAAAGACCTCTATAAACTCTTATTTTCTCATAACCATGGAAATAGTCAAGATTGGGTGCAGGACAGGGAGATAAATGGTACAAATAGCTAAGAGAGTTGGCTCACATCCTCCTGAACTCTTGCCATAAACAATGTCTGGGAATGGCCAGAGGCTCCTCCAGGATAGGAGCTCTGCATGTTCCAATGGCAGAAAACTGGAATTTCCAGCACAAGCTCTGTATAAATTTACAAGGTCAAGCTGTCCAAAGCTGCACTTTTCTGAAGACCCTGAGAGCACAGAACTGAGATGCCCACATCTAATTTCATCATTATTGTCTCAAACTCTCAGTGAACTTAAGAGAAAACTGACTTGGCAGATCTGACAGTTGCACTCAGAATCATCTGGGAAAGGGCACTGGGTGGTGGAGAGATAACATCATTTTTAAGCTTTACCACACCAAGGCAACCGTTTTCTTTTTCTCCTTTACTCAGCATAGCTCACTGCACGTCCTGTCACCTTGCAGAATCAGTGGTAACCCCTACGTGACACATGAATCCACTTTTCAGGATAAGATCTAAAAATAGCAAGAACACAAGAACAGCTTAAAGACTGTATTTTCAAAATGCCCCCAGTAAGTACCATTCAGACGATGGGAGAATGTTTTTTTTAAAAAAAACATTCTACATTCTCTTCGTTAAAATAACATCAGAGTGATATAAATAATATTTTGTTCTCATTTTCTGAAAATAAAGGATGTGTTTAAAACTCCAGATACTCACCAGGAACACTGGGAATACTAATAGCATTTGGATTTTATAATAATGAATTAACAAGTAAACAGGAAACCATAATTTTTAGTCTCATGAGGCAGATAAGGGATGAGAGTGTTCTGGCCCAATATGTATCTCTTCACATATTTCTATGCATACCTAGTAACTACACTTTACATAAACATATACATGTTTGAGTACACACAGGTGTGAAAATACTCAGAGAAAAAATTTTCCAGATTAGCTTAAATAACAAATACAATTTTAACTGAATACAGTACTAGGGTAGCACAGTTAAGCTTTCGAAGTCTAAAACGTGTCCACATAAGTTTGCACAGGAAACCTTACATTTTTCTTCTCCCTTCTACATGCCAAGACAAAGTTTCATTCAAACATCATGCATTTATTAGCCCCCAGAGAGTTTCTGTTCATTTAACGGTCAGGATACACTGTTCTTCACCAAAAAAAATGCTTAACATAAATACGTCAAAATATTTGAACATTTAAAAATGTCATCTCATGGTTTATTTACATGGTGTTACCAAAAATCTGTTCTGAAGGCAAATTAAGTTTTGTAACTGCTTAATTCCATGGAGTTAATCATCATAATACATATTTTAAAGTAAAAAGTTGATAATTAAATAAGTTTAAAAAAAGAAAAGGGGAAGAAATTGATAATTAAAATAGAAGTATGGGTTGCAACTCCCAACCAAGTCACAGAAGCCATCTTCTCTTCTTCAGCCACCACCTGTCCTTCAATTTAATTGGCCACAAAGGAGGAAAGGATTTCGCAGGGAGCAGCTACTTTTATAACACAGCCCAAATTCACCCTCTGAGCACTGGACAACCTTGGAAATAGATGGCAAAAATGATTGGTGCTCCTGCAGTTTAGAGCTGCATAACCGTGCATCATGTAACTCCTCCAGAAACTGTATAATGGCAGCATTCAGCACTAGGTTTTCAGATAGCTTATTTCCAAGTTTCCCGGTCTCCTCCTGTCCCAGTGTATCCTTCCTCCTTCACAATGCCAGTACCCATCTTGCCATCTGCGCAAGGCTCCTTTCCCCCCAACAGTCTGGTCACCATCTCCTCTTTTCTACTTGCATCTTTGAATCAAGAGTTACAAGTCCCAAGCCCAAAAGTCACAGCAGCTCCTGGCCACGGTGAGGACCAACGGCTCCCATGCCACCTCATGAAGGGACATGTTCAGCCTGGCTCTGCTGGCAGGACATGGGTGCTGGCAAGGGATAGGAACACACACTTCATTACCATCATCATTATCAGAAAAATAGCTGTCACAAATCTGACCATCTACTAGCAGGTTTTTAAATATGTAACTGTGTGCATATTTACAAAAGAACAACTACAGGAACCACCTTCCATGCCACAAACACCCTCTACTGTCCTTGTTCCCAAATGGGCAGATAAAAAAATACACTTAGGCCTAGACAAGAAAAAATTGACAAAATCCTACAGAATCTTCACCTTTTTTTAAGACTATGCATTTATTCTCATTAGCCACTATCATTCCTTCCTCTCTTCCCCCTTCCTATCCTTCTCTCCGTAAAGAATAAAGCATTTCTTATGGAAAGCTAGAAAAAAAAACTTTGGAGAAGTTGTAAGTCATTGGAAACAGTCTTTTATAAAGGAAACTGAGAGGCAATTTTGACTAGAGCCATTTCTCTTTGAGCTGCCTGTAATAACTAACTGCAATGAGTTGGAGCAACACGGAGAAGACATTCAGACCCTGGGATGACAGGAGCAGTTAGCAGGGGCTGTACTGCGTTTGGGAAATGCATTAGTTAAGAAGTTCCAACCATGTGGTCTGGGGAGAACTTGCCTGTCATCCATGAAGAACTGCTTGGTTACATGATGCTAAATCTCTTCATTTCCAACTGCTAAATTGCATTAAAAGACAGATAAGCTTTCCTAGTATTTGTCCCAATGTAGACCAGCCACTGCAGAAAGACATATTAGTGTTTGGAGGAAGGGAAAGCTGGCATCTTCACAGATGTCTACAGGACAGGCCCTCTCAGAGAATGCAATCTGTGCTGCAAAGTGGTGGTGAGCCTTGCACTGAACCGTTAAATTCACCAGTATTTGTTGAATACTTTAGATGAGAAACCTTTTCCACATCCACCTGCCTCTCCCCAGCTTTGCAGCCAGTTGTTTACTGCATCAGTGGGGAAACAGCAGAGTCATTCCCTATGAGCCCCTGGCCTTACTGATTTCTGTGGAAGTCCTCCACATCAATGTGTTATTAACATTATTCTTATACTGAATCCAAAACATAGCACTATACCAGCTGCTAAGAAGAAAAAGAATTCTACCCCAGCTGAAACCAGGACAACAAGCATCAAGAAAGCTGCTTCTATATTTCTCAACTGCAATAGCAATAAAAGTGATCCTCCCTTCAAGGGTGTTGCTCAATTTCATCTGAAAAACTTCTACAAGAAAAATAATTGCACCAAAGGAAGTGAGTTCCTCCTTCACTCAGCATATTCATTGCAGTTTCAATACAGGCACTTTAATGTAAACACAGAAAAGAGAAAAGGAAACCAAAAAGCAGAACTAGCCGTGATCTCATCCACATCCATGCACTGGAGGGAGCCATACAGGGTAGAGCTGAGATAGAGGGGCAGACAAACAAAGAAGCAGTAACTCCTCAGGCTTTCTCACACAGACAACTATGGAGAAACACACCACAAAGCTAGGACTTCTCAAGCCAGGATGAAACTACTTTCTCTCATTTACAGCACTGTCTGCCTTCTCAGAACACTGCATTTTCTATACAACTATGATCATCTGTGCCACTGTTGGTCCAAGATACAGCTGGGCTCTCTGCATTCAAAGGATCGTTGTGTTTGCAAACATGGAGGATGAGAAGGAGGGCCTGTGATCTTCCTCTTTGAAACATACCTCCCATGAATGGTCAGAAAAGGAAAACAGGAAGAGAAAAAGCAGCTTAATGAGCCCAGCTTAGGAGATTTTGATACTTGACATTGCCCAAGTTAAAAAAATCCCTGAATATCTATATACACACATACAGAGAAATGAAATATAAAATACGTATATTAACACTTTAATATTTTTAAATGCTTATATACACATTCATGCATAAACTTGTATGTATATATATACACACACAGTAAAAATTTCAGTAACTACTGTAATTTTTGATACATTATTATTATCATATATTGTGCATGGTATCATAATTTACCTAAAAATACAACTTAAAATCAAATTCTTGTACCTGAAGTCATTCCAACATTGCAATATTTATCAAACGTTATTTTTAGAAATAATCACTAAAGAGAACATAGGGTGAGTAAATATTTTTATCACTGAAAAAAAAAGAACTTCCTATTGAGAAGACTAAAACATTTTTATCCCAGTAAGACTTCCTGTTAAAGTTTGTGAGCAAGCAATTTCTAATTTTCTATTCAATAATTCCAGAATAAAATTTACAATATCCTGACAGTGGCTAAGAAATTCATTAACACATTCCAAATTCCAGAAAAAAAATTGAGAAGATCAAACATCTAAAATTTGGCAACAAAAAAAAAAAAAAAAAAAAAAGAAAGAATGCAGAGTATAGTCAGATGTCTAATCAGAAATCAAACACCTGGTACTGATGTTTCAGACAGGAACATGTTACCCACTGGATTCAGGGTGAGGGTTCCTCAACTGCAAGAAGTTTCTCATTTTCAGCTAAGAACCATCTTAAGTGGCAAATGGGAATAAAAAACCAAAGCAGACATGCTATTTTGTTTCAGTAAAGTCAGCATCTGCTTGCCAGCTACAAACCAGAAATCCTATATTTACATGAATTGCATAGGAGCAGTCTTGTTTTTCTTCTCTACATGGCAGCAAGGAAGCACAGTCTGGAAGGCAGAGACCTATGTCAGAAACTGTGGGTTTGGCTCTGTTTCCAAGTCTGTTTTGAAATTGAAGATAACTTAAGGCCAAATCGCAGTCTTTATTGGATTATAATAGGTTAAAAGCTTTATATATCACTTTTTTATTAGTGCTATTATTATTTTTAACCAGTTCTCTTTTTTTTCTGATAGAAAACAGTGATTGAAAGATTTCTTCTGATATATCTTTTTACGTCTCAAGGTCTGCATTCATCTTCTCTAATTTCAGACACTTGCCTAAAGCACTAAGCACTCTAGTTTTACTCAGTGGAGACTATCTGCCTTTTGAGTCATTCTGAAAGTCCTTCTGTCAATTGCAGAAAAAACCTTGTATGACTAGATTTATAATTCCATTGTCCCATTTTGGGTGGGATGAAACCAAAGACAAGGTTACATGGCAAGATTTCCAGCTTTTTGTGTTCTTAATAAATCCAAATTCTAACTGAAGGATGAAGAGAACAATCCCATCTTTTAGATTTTGGTGCTTGTTTGTCTGTTTGGGTCTTTTAAAATTTGTTTGAGTATACCTCAGCCATATATTTCTCTCAAAAATGTCTCAAAAGGTTTAGGTCTCACATCTTTTACCTATAAGCAGATCCAGTGATGGCTGCTCTACAGTGTAGCCTGATGATATCTAACTAAATGTTTCCTTTCATTAAGACCATCGTCAATGCAAGTAACTAATCTCAGCATTTCAATAGCCTGTCTTGCCCAGCAGCTTAGAGCAATCTATGGTGCCATGAGTCATATTTTGTTTCAGGTCAGCTTACGTGCCATTCTATGATGGATCCTCTGGAAATTACAGGGCATAACTGAGAAATCATTGATTAAATTAAAAACAAAAAAACCAAGACCAAAACCAAAATCCACTCAAAACTAGTCAAAAGAAATGTATTTTTTCGCTGTGTGCACATATATCCTCACAGCATTTTTGCAGTAGGCATCTGGTACATAACCTTAGCATGTACTGGGAGATGGCTTAATCAGTGGCTCTAGCCACAAGTTGTACAAGTCTTCCCAGTTACTGGGAATAGGTTTGCTTTGGGATTAGGATTGCCTAGGGATTGCCTCTGTGCAGAGCCTACATCACAGGTTGGACTTGTCTGCCTACCAAGACCTAGGCAGAACAGAGTACTTGCCTTGGTATTCAAAAGTGGCCTGTATAAATTTTCACAGCATTCTTTGTTGTCTGTGTGTGTATATCAAGTCTTCACAACATTCCTCCAACTAACAGAATTTTTTCATGCTTCTCTGTACAAGGATATTCAAATTACATACAAAGTCACCCACTGCCTACTTGAGCTTTCAAGGGACCGATAAGTAGCGGTACCAAGCAAATGCAAGGCAAGATAGATGCTTGATATCTTTAGATTTATAACTATAACACTTTTTTCATAAAAGCAATGGTAAAAGTGGAAAAATAAATTATTTCAGCCTTGGAATAAAGTGCAGACCTTCTATAGCAAGATTAACCAATTATAGCTAATTGAAAACAAAAATCTATTCTCATGTCCTACTTCCCTTCAACTAACCAAACTTTGGCTAAAATAAAAAAGGCATGTGGTGGGAGGAGGAAAATTCCATCAAGAAGAAATCTTTTACATTTAAATAGAAAAATAAAATATTAAAAGCAACTACTGATACAGACAGCAATATTTTAAACTATCTATTTCCAGATATCTTTCAGTGGTTCTGTGGAAAGAAGCAGAAAAGTATGGACCTGGTTAGTCATCATGGTTGTAAAGCAGTTTCAGTTGTTTATTACTGTTGATTTCATGAAAAAGAAGCTCGAAGAGGTTCAACTGATGGCTGAAATTGGACTGAAACCTTAAAACATATTCTGACCTTATAAGTCAGAATTTTAAGACTGGATTTGCCATTGTCTGAGAGAGACAGACAGACAGAGACTCTGAGAAGTGGTAACTAGAGAAAGAAATCAAAACACAAAACCATACTACTTTCTATGTGAGAAGACATAGGGGAGCTTCCTTATTTTGGTTGCTTCCTCTTCCCTCTTTCTCACCAACAAACACACACACATACACAGTATACATACACCCCCAGACGGCTTCTGAGCCTGTAATCCTCTGTTGAAAATCTTTCTTGCTGCTTTAATGAGCTGAATTCTCTTTGGAATGAAAGAGATTAAGTAACAGTTCCAGCACAACAGAGCAGCGAAGCTGGAGGCAGGAATGAATGGCCAGAAAAGGATCATGATAAATAAATAAATAAATAAACAGCAATGCAGAAGCAGTGTCAAATCAAAACTATCATTAAAATATAGCTCTTGCATGTCCCTGTTCCCAGATGGCCATTAAATCAGTTGAGTTCTGCTTGGCCTCAGATATCTCTCAGAGACTTCCCTGTGAGTCCATGGTTTAAAGGTCGATGAAAGAGAAAATTTCACTACTAAAAGTCTAATCACAGAAATCCTCATGTTATTAATTCACAGAAATCTTCATTTTATTCGTTTACAAAAGAGGAGGACAGAAAAGAACCAAAGACGAAAGTATTTTAGAAAAATAGTTTAAAAAAAACCCCAAAACTAAAATAAATTACCACTACTGCTTATTAAAATTTTGAGTGTTTGGAAAACACTATATCGCTTAACATCATACCACAGTTGATTCTGCTTAATCAGGATTACATGAACTTTTCAGTTCTACATTTTATAATTCTTCAGTTCGTGACAACTTTTGCAGGGCTATTAGGAAACGTGCTGCAGCACTACAAAATAACAATAGTGAGATCATGACTCCCACTAATCTGATCTGGGCTGTCAAATCTATTTCTTCAGCACAGAATGTAACCATACAGCAGAATTTTAGACCATTCCACAGTTTCACTTCATCAAAAATGCACACCATCCACCCTATAAGAAGCCTAAAACCTTTCACATACAGAATAAGATACCTCAAGAAAAGCAACTATGTCACCAGAAAGGGAAAAAATTCCTACAATAGCAGGCAATTACCCCGGTGAAAATGTCTAGAGATCATGAGGGTGCCTAGATCTGCATTGTTATAGCTGCAGCACTTAGGCTGAAGCCTTGAGACCCTGCTGCTACCAGAAAAAGATAAGGGGCTGGCTGGGAGCTTCCCACCAGCTGGCCCAGAGACCCAAGTAACTCTGAGCACTGGAAAATTCTCAAAAACAAACCAAAAAAACCCCATGAACCAAACAAAAAATGAGAGTAACAATTCTTATCAACTTGAGAGAAAATCTTTTCTAGCCATTAGTTTAACACTGGGTACATGAGAGACATATCACTGAATCATCTGAGACTGAAAATGAAGCAAACAAAGAAAATATCCTGGAGTCAATGGAAGGGATCAGCAAAACAGGTCAGGAAGGACTGGCCTTATAGATGGCTACTGCATAAAAAGTGTCAGTGTTTGCTGGCAAATAAAATGAGCTAATGCTAAATCTACTTCCATGTCTCCTCTGAGAGCATGAATAAATCCAAACACTTAAAGTCTTAAATGTGTTATGGGGTTGATTATGGAAAATTGCATTATCTGTTGGTACAATTTCCTCCATGTGATGAGCAATCACCTAGTGCTACTATGTGATTATTATTCATATTTTAAAGGTCATATAAATGGACATATGGCTGTTGGGGCAGAAATGCGATCAACCTTACTCGTCTCTAGATTCTAGATCCTGCCTCTGAATCTAAAAGACTCCTGAATGGTGAGAAACACTGCTTTAATCTGTAACTTAGGTCGCAAAAGAAAACATTAAAGAAGTTCCACTTACAATTTGCAGAAGCTTCATTTTAATTCAAAGAAACAAAACCAACAAACTTGAGGAGCGTACCAACATATTCAAGAATCCAGGTCTCACCAAGTCCTTGGTCTCACCAAAATATAAAACCCAGGACATTTAATCCTTTAATCTACAGCAAACTCACAGGACATGAATTGTAGAATATGGTTTCAAGCTTTTAATTATCTGCATGCAATCTTCATCCAGATTCTTCAGATGCATCTGAAAGCAGTTTAAGTTTCTGGTATGTACAACCAAGAGTGCTGCCCGTGGAAAGCACTGGTGAGGCCACCCCTGGAGTGCTGTGTCCAGTTCTGGGCCCCTCAGTTCAGGAAGGATATTGAGGTGCTGG
>JAWMRA010000113.1:82189646-82201794 GCA_035584735.1 Pseudotriccus pelzelni | reverse complement strand
GGCAGCCCATTCCAATGCCTGATTACCCTCTCTGTAAAGAATTTCTTCCTAATATCTAACCTAAACCTCCCCTGGCAAAGCTGGAGATCATGCCTGCTTATCTTACTGAGAGCTGCCTGGGAGAAGAGACCGATCCCCACCTGGCTACAGCCTCCTGTCAGGTAGTTGTAGAGAGTGATGACGTCTCTCCTGAGCCTTCTCTTCTCCAGGTTAAATGTGTGTTCAGCTTCTATACCTAATAATAAACGTTTTTAAGGCACACCTCCCCTTCTTTACCTCCCAATAGATTCCTTAAGGATTCAATATGGAATCCAGGAAAAGGAAATGGCATGGAGTTAAATCCTTACATCACTAGATGTTTGTGGGGTTTTTCTCTGCCTTTGATCTTCAATAACATCAGCTCAAGAAACATCAAGAAATTAAAATGGACAGAGGATCTTCCCAGAGGAGGAAAAATATGTAAAACAGTATCTCCATACAGAAAGAAAATTAGAATTTCCCAGTCTTCTCACCAGTTCACAAATATCAATCTGGTGAGAGATGGGAACGTACTCCACACACAGAACTTTCTAACCATTATACATTTAACAGGGGATAGAAAAGCAATGTTGTTTCAGTGAGATTATTTTGATGTAAAATGGAAGCAAAATTTCTTTCAGCACCTAAAGTCTCTGAGCACAGAGACAGAGAGAGGTTTGAAAGAACCCACTTTACAAAATTATTTCAAATGTTACTTTTAAGAGGGTAAGACTGACTCAGCCTTACTCTCCCTGTTTCATTGAGCCCTCACAAGACCTCGCTTGCTTGGCAAATATAAATAAATAATGTGATTTTTGAAAGACTGAAGAAAGCCAGAGAAAGGAACTGTGCAACTTGATAACTTTAAACCACAGCACATTAGGCTGTACTCAGAGGGAAAAGTAGTGAAGGTCTTTGACCTCAGTGCAACCACCAAAATAATTAATTTAGAGAAATCCAGTCAGCAGGAAGACACCCATATGAGTGAAAACTACAGAATGAAAACATAACTGGGGGAGAAGGGCTGTCAAAGAGAATGTTACAGAACAGTGTTCACTATTGAGTATTAATAATCTCACTTGATTTAGCATAATCCCAGCTCCACAAGATGCCAAGTACATGAAAGGTTTGAAGTGATAGCCAGTTGGACTGCTGCACAACTTCCAGGTATCTTAGGCTTACCTCTGCCTCAAAATATGCATGAAGTTGCAGTTGAACAGCCGGTCATTATTTTAGACTCAGATGTCCCAGCAGGCTCATTTCCTTTCAGCTCTTCAGTCATCCCATTTAGCTACATCTTGACATATCCCTCAGCCAAGAGAAAGTATTCTAATCATCTCTCCTGATCTCCTGGGTAAGACATGCCCATATACCTGCTCGCACAGGAACTGAACTGCATGCCCTGAATTCTTCACTGGGACGAACCTTCCAAAAGTCTAATGTTCCAGCATTAACAAAAGTATCTCTGGATATCTCTGCTGTTCTGCAACATGCACTTCACAGGATTCATCTGATACTGTTACCAACTCTCTTGGAAAACTATACAGGCGGTTTAAAAACTTGGTGATCTTTCTCTCTCTACCATCCCTGAATTACCAAAATGTCTTAAAGCAGATGGAAATCCTGTGTCCCAAAGCAGCAGTCTGGTTCAACAGAAGGAGGACTACATAAAAGAAAGAGAAAAAAAATTAAAAAAAAAAAAAGAAAAAGAAAAAAAAGGCAACAACCAAAGTCATTGATCTAATAACACATGGAGACTTGGGCTGGACTTGGTGAGTGCTCTTCACCCCAATAGCCTGTGAAGCTGAAAACAAAGAAGCTTTCATTTAGACATCTTTCTGTTGGCACCTACAATAAAGCCACTCTTGACTTTTACTGTCATGCTATGAAATGTAGATCCATAAGACTTGAGAATTCATTTTTCAGTTCAGTATCTAAGAATCCAAATGGCAGACGTTAATACTGAGAATTTGGAAGAAATTTGAGCTCTGACACTGGAAACTGGGAAAAATAATACATCCTTACCACAGATGTTATTATTACTTAGCAATTAATGGATAGAACACAAAAATTTTGGGCACACTTTGCTTAAAGCAATCCATTTTTATTTCTGAATACCTCAGTCCAGGTCTTTCATCTACTTAGGCACAAAACATCCTTGCAAATCACATAAACAGCAAGAAAAGTATTTTCCAAACATAAAACTAATGGCACCGGTTGGGTTTTGGTGTAACAGGTAGAGCCAAGACAGAGAAAGTGCCAGTGCCTCTTAGAGGAGCTTCTGTTCCAAATTAATCCCCAGGAGTTCCCAAGTTGCTTGACATATCAAGAGAGCTATAAAGGTAATTTGTCCTTTCCAAGTGCTGCTGACTCCAAGGCTGTAGCTGCTCTCAGCAGGATGGCATTTATTTTTCAACAAACAGGAACTGCATTTTCAACTATAGTTTTACCTACCACCAGAACACTTAAAGCCTGATCCTGTGAAGCAGTCATTGATTTCTGCAAGGTGAGAGACTAATCCCAAGGGAAACAAGAAGTATTTCTACTTGGTATATTAGGACTTGAAGTTTTAGTTGTGATGTTTTACCAGGCAGATAATCCACCTTGATGACTGAACTGCATAAACCTTCTTTGCATCTTTGAGCAGGGATTCTCATTCAACCCAAGCTCCTGCTGCCAAAGTCTCATCAGGCATTTATTCTAGCAACCAAAAGCTATCTGTATTATTTCATACACAGTCTGGATCAGCAAATACATATACTACTCATTAGGAAATTTAAGAACACTGACTGGAAAATAAGACAGATTTTTTTTTCCTCATTCCTTAGCTTCTTGCCCACCAGAGGTGTTCTTTTCACCATACTGGTAGTTTTCCAATCACTGATCTGTTCAGTACATTTGGAAAAGGTTCTTTTTTCTTCTTGAAACACTCACTTTGACAGAATTTCACTATTAGAACTTCAATTGCTACAAAATTATTTTCTTTGTGCAATTATTTCTTAGCTTTCACTGCCTTCTTCAAATTGTTCAACTGCAATAACAGATTACATATTTCCATAGCCCGCAAGAGCACACACCACAAACCCTTACAGACTCTGCCTTCTGCATTCACCTTGAAATGTTGTCCCCCACCCACCTGAAGGAAAATTCTACTTTCCCTCTATGCTTACACAACCCTTTACTAATATCTCCACTTGAAATAACTCACATCTTCTCACTTCAGAGATTATTTATACTTCTCTGCCTACCAATGAATGACATGGTCACTTTACAGAGCTCAGCAGTTAATTCACCTTGCGTTATGACAGGCTGAGGAAAGGCTTTTAATACCCATACCTATGCACCTGTAGTTATATAGAATACATACATATATATATATATATATATAAAGCTCCCTAAATGGACACAACATTACTGACCAAAGCACACATTATAGATGCTATTGCAGAAAGACTTATGAGAACAGGCTTCATCCCCAGAGAGCCAGGGAGCAGATGGAGAGGACATCAGAGCAAGGAGAGCAGCCAGCTGTAAGAGGTGATAGGAGTAAACTGCAATTAGCTGCTTTGAGTGTGCCTCCAGGAGTTACCACTAAATTTAAAGGGCTAGCACTAAAAACACCCTGTTGAAGGAATGCTTCTGAAAGAGAATAATTTTGTATTAATTAAATGTATGAACCAAAAAAAAAGGAATAAAAATCTGTCAGAGGAGAGAAGACTGCAGAACGATGTCTGAATGTCATTACACATCCTAAAAATGGTGGTACTGATTCTCAGGGTTTACAAAAATGAACAGAAGAAGGCACAGCATTATACTTTGTACATTGATTTGCTTATGCTTACTTTCACTATCTTCTTTTTCTATTATTTTTATTATAGTTATTATAGTTATGTTTAGACAATTGAATCCAATTTACAGTTCTGGGAAGGGCACCTCTCAACAAGGCTACTTCTTCCTCCTTTTTTTTATGAGAAGATTTTTCTGTAAGTGTGTTCTGAGAACATTTGGAGTGGGAATGGGTCATGTGTAGTTGGGCAGGGACTTTCAAGTCTATTAGTATAACTCTTTAGACTTCATATCCCCAGCAAATTCTAAAGTGTAGAGAATATGGTGAAAACACAGATCTTTAAAATGTTTGTTTCCCTACACTGAGGTCCCCACGAAGTGCTATTTTTTGAATACCTTCAATTTAGACTCACGATGACATCCCTGTTAAGGACCTGCCTCAAAACTTACTCTGGGTCCTGAGAAATTCAAAGACAAGGTAGGGTAGTTGCTGGTATACAGGGAGTTTGCAGTTAATCCATCTTAATCAAATCTACCTCTATGAATTATGTAGTTTATCAAGCGTAGATCTCCTGCAGGTACATTCACAAAAATGTTAAATAGGACAGCACCCATGTGTAGGAAAAGCACCTGATATTCCTTCCAATTGTTACCATTAATGAAAAAGAGGAAGGAAGATACAGCTTGGCACACCTGACAAAGTTACTGGCCATCAGAAAAGACTGGAGATATCATAAGGTGTGCATTTACAGAGAGCTTTACAGTCCACTTGGTGAACTTCGACCCACAGCAGTCCCTAGAACGTTTCTCACTCCCTGGTGCTCACTGACGTCTGTTCTGCTCCCACCTGCATGACACAGGTGGTCTCCCTTGCAGGCAGCTTCATTGGCAGATCCAGCACAGAAGTCTAAGAGTGAGTGGAGATGAAGCCTGTAGAGGTGGTACAGTCAGGATGTACTTCATACTGCTTCCTGTTCCTACTGCAATAACTTCCCAGCCTATCCATGCTGATCTACTATATCATGAGGGTTTTCTGGAAGACAGAGGTTTTTTGAAGCAGACATGGGCCTCTCCTTCTCACAATTCTCTTGCTTTTGCTTATGAGTAAAAAGACAGTGATTCACAATCTCAAGAGCACAGAAAAAAAAAGCTTTTCTGGCCCATTCCCACTCAAGCATTGTTACTGACTATCCTCTGGGTATCTGGCCAAAGCATACTAATTCAATATAAAAGGTTATCTGCTTTATGTTTTAATTTAGCTTTCTTGTATATTTTGTATGCAGCCACAAAAGCACCCTTTTCTATTTTAAATCAGGTAGAAAATCACCATCTTGACTCCAGTGTAGAGGGTGAAATATCAAAAATATCAGTATCCACCTAAGTAATTTTTAATGAATTGAGTCCTTTGTCCAACAACAGATGAACTTGTCCCTTTGGCAGAGTAATACAATCTAATCTGTTCTTATTTTTGGATTAATTTCAAATACTGTCTCTCTGCATTTGAAAGCTTTCACTTATCTTTCTTCGTGCTATTTTTCTTTCTTAAAATAAACCCTGAGCCCTATTTTTACCTTCACCTCTGATTTCCACTTGGGGGGAAGATGTCTTACTCTAAAAGGCCTAGAGTTAAATTGTTAAATCCTTGCCAATGTGTAGTTTTATTTACATTTACCTTGCAGAAATATAAATAGTATATTTCTTGTCCTGGCTTAAAGAACACAGGCCCTGAGATATTCAGTCATGGGTTCTACTCTGACACACATATTTTTTATGAGACCATGCCATCCTTTTACCCTCTAAACCTTCAGGGAAGTAGAAGATGGACATTAGTGTTGTTACACTCCCCCAAAAAACATCTAGTGTTCATGGTTGATTTACTCAGGCTTTTAATCTGAAAAGTTTGGTCTCCCTCTTTTCGTTGTATATAACAGCTCAAATAATAAAAATAAATAAATTCATGTTTTATGTGTTAAATTATATGTCATAAAAGCCTTTTAAAAAAGACAAAATAAATGTTGAGTCCATCTACTTTCAGGAACCTTTTTAGTTTTCCTGTCACCTCACAGTTCATGACAAATTCTTTTGTCTCCTTTTCATGATATGCAGCTATTTCTGTTTCTGTTCACCCACTGCCAGACTCTGACCTCAGTAACATTGGTGGTGTTCCAGTGTAAATCCAGAGTGGCCCCCACTGTCTGGATGAAAGTCTGATACTCTTGGATTGATCCAGATAAAACAGTAGTAATGCTTGCTGGCAGAAGGCAGCATTTTTGAGGATTTGACAAGGACTGTGACCAGACTTCAGACTGAGGGCAAACATGTATATCCATCTGTTGTCAAGACAATCTGCAGTCCCAGGGTCTGTTGGGTTTGGCTGAGAAGGGTCTGCTGTTGGTCCCCTGGGCAGGATTCACAGGCTATGTTCTCAGGATCCTGCACTCCAGTCTTCTTTCCCACTACTCTCTGCTGTCATGGGACCAGCCCTAGCCCCAGTGCACTGTGCAAGAGCTCTCTGGACCAGCTTCTTCCTCTTTGGCAGGTGTCCTGTCCTACCCTTAGGCAATCAGCTCTCCCAGATAGTGCTCTGCAGGACTGAATAGGAAGATTGTGCCCTACAGAAGAAGGGGACTTTTTCAGGATGTTGCAAGACATCATAGCACAGATGTACAGACTCCAGTTCAAGCTGCTTAATTATCTTAGTAACACCCATGAAGACTACAGAAGGTGTAAGAACCTTTTTTAAAAAAGTGGAACCAATTATAGCATCATATACATTAAACAACACAGATATTAACTCCAACTACATCTTTAAGCTTTCTGACTCACTGATGGCACCATCTCATCAGTGTCTACAGAGGCCAAGAGAAATAAAAACAGTTGTGCTCTGACTAAGCATCTCACTCTTCAAGAAAGGAGCTACTGCTGGAGAAGTGCATCTTGTTGGGATTTTTTTATGAGAAATTGGAACCTTTAACAAAAGCCAGATGACCATACCTGAAGCTGAGTCAACATTAACAGGGACAATGAAAATCTGTCTTTATTCTGTCCTGTCTTTTTAATTTCACACAACCCTTCCACTATAGAAAAATGTTGCTTATTATACCAGAAGGACAATGATGTTTTTCCTGCTTGACGTATGGAAAGACAAATTTGTCTCATCTAATGTGGTCTTTCCTCTTCTGGTATTCCCTACTATACTGTTTGTATTCCACATGTCTTTTGAAACATCTTTTACTCATCTTGCCTCACTCCTACTCTGTTTCCATTTTAGTTTGACTGTATACACAAGTCCTGCTTCCAGGATCCTCACACTATTTGCATTTCCATCTAGATCCTGAATTTTAACTGAAATCTGTGTCAAACTGTAATTTTTCCATTGTGTTTGGAATAGACTTCTAACTAAGGAAGAAATTTGAGCTGCTTATGTTGATAGTATATCTATGCCAAATAAAATCAATATTAGAATAATTGTATTACTCAAGAAATTCATGAATCTGTGGGCTGGTAGGGGAAATCCAAGGCCATTACATGAAAGTATGACATGACTGCCATTTCTACGTGCATGCTACCCTAGTGAATGGTAATAGCTGACAGGCACTGGCTGTTCTGGCACCCTCAGAGGGTGGTGTTTCTCACCATGCTCAATGAACCCACTACTCATCTGGGAATTGCACCCCTCGCTTGTTTCTGCTCTTTCTCACAACACTGTTCCATGAATCAAAGGCCTGACACAAACCTATTCTGACAAGTCTGAAAGGGAAGGGCAACTTCACAGGAATATCCCAAACTCCTGTCCAGGGTCTGCATTCGATATCTCAGCCTGGGTTGGCCAGCAACTCTCCCACTGTGAACCATCTGCTCACATGCTAAACGGTTTTAAGAGAAGTAACTTACTATCATGATTTGGGAGGCCTCTTGTCTTTGCAATTTATTCTACCTATTGGAAATACAGCATCTCGTATCATTCACTTTCTAGAAAAATTTCATTTACAGGAATAGCCAGTGCAAGACACAGGTTGCTATTTATTCCTCACCAATGAGGTACTGTTTAGATGATTTTATTTCTGTAGGAAGCCTATGTGAAGACTTCTGTTTTACTGGTCCTGTACTATGATTTCATAGTAAAGTACTTGAAGGGAAAAAAATAAAAACTTTTAAAACGCTTATAGGAGTTAAAATCAACATAATACAGAGTGATGCCTGCACACATACGCTGCAGACAAGAGTGCAGAGACAGCTCCTGGAGATGCTCATCTGCACCCTGCAGTATGACCACATACCCACCTTCACCCTGCCCATCTCCATCGTGCCTCTTCTTTCAGAGCCTGAGCAGGCAGAGCCAGCTTCTCTCCACCAGCATAGATAGACCTTCAGACTGCCAGAGTCTGACAAGGGCTGATTCAAGCAGTGTAGGGGGAAGAAGGATAACATACACATGAAGCTGCAGCAATCTGGTAGCCTGACTCCTCATCTGCACTGTTCTTTCAATCATTACTCAATAGGATCAACTGCTCACTGAGTCCCTTACACACTCCTTTTTCTCTGTCCCAGTTCAAGAATTCATCCCTATTTGACAGAATATTAGTAATGCAAACTCAAATGTCCTTAGAGCTGTCAAAGTAAGGCTGGAGGTGGATATGTAGGTGCAAGGAGGTATCATTATGATACACAAGAGTTGGGTACAGAACTTCAATATGAAGTGAGGCACCAAAGTATCCTAAGAATTGAAAATGGTCTTTGGAGACAGCAAATAAAAAAGTCCAGCTTTACTCCAAAAAACCCAAAATACTTTATGACAGGTTAGCAAAAAAAGAACCAGTTGTGAAGCAGAAATTAAGATACTGATTAGAACAGATCAGTTGCCCATGTAGGCAAATACAAGCTATTTCCTGTTCATGGAGTCCCATGAAAAACATCAGAGGATTAAACTCATTTCATTTTAGCTACCCAGAAGCTGAATTTCTAGTATCAGCTGCACAAAGATGCACTCTGTAGCCAAGCAGAGACACACAGAAACCTCCAGCTCTGTGTCCTTCCCTGCTCTCACCTGTCCTACTGGAAAGGATTGGGTTGCCTGTTTGCTCTCTTCTTACGCTATTTTCAGGAGAGTAAGGAACTGGAAAACTGTTTGGCTTTCTAAAGCTCTTATGTAGGTGTCTGCAAAAAGTTATGCCACTGGCACATCACATCCTACACAACATTACTTGGTGGCTTTACTTAGTGTACTTTTTTGGAGTCACACCAGTCAGGAAGCCCAGGAGCAGAATTACATTTTAATTTTCATAGTAGTTACGTTGCAGCTAATTGGAAGATACTTTGCAAGCATCAAGGAGATAACTGAAAATGCCAGGAGGCAGCACACTGCAGTAACTGTTAATGTCTGAGGGGCTTGTTGGTTTTTTTTCCTCCAAGACCCATTTCACTGCAGTGGCAGTAAGCAGTACTACTGCAAAGCTTTGACAATGTGTCATTCAGTGGTCTCACCATGATTCTTGCTCTCAGCATGAAGTTGGTCATGGCCTCACTGGTCCATGTGCTCCCCACTGAAGCTGGCCAGGGAATCCCCATCGCAGGCTCACAGCTGTCAAGAGGAGTCTTTCAGCAAAACAAGTAACATGTCATCTGCATCCTTGCTCACACTCCTATTCCCTGGGGACACATAGGACTACAAATGAAGCATGAAGTACGCAGGCACTCAGTGGAAAGGGAGCATAATTGGAACAGAGTCTGAATTTCTACATCTTTGTTCTCATTTCCAAACAAGCAGTAAACTCAATCTGGGATCCCTTGCAAAGACTGCATGAGGCAGAGGAAATCAGGAAAGTCCAGAAAAACCATCTTGGCTCTGCTAATATCCATGAATTAAAAAGCAAGACTGGGAAAGAGGCTACAGAAAGTTGTTCACCCATCAACAAATATGTTGTCAAAGAGATTTGTCTAGAAGACTAACATCTCCCAAGACAGCTGGTGACAAGCGTTCAACTTCAGAGCCTGTCTGTGCAAAAATTAAACTCAACAGGCTTAAGCTTTGAGCTGGATCGTTACATAACCTGTAAATACACACATAACTGTCTTCAGCAAGAGACTGCTTATTTGTATTCTCCCACCCATGTCTTTTGCAGCAACAAGAAATCTCTTCTATATTGAAGAACAGGACTGTGGACTTTAGTCCCAGGTGTCCTAGACAAAACCTTCAGTCTGCACAGATCACTGCAGTTTACACAAGGCCCTGCATGTCTCAAATCTATGGCACATACACTGATGGCATACAAAGGACCAATAAGTCAACCCCGTCTCATTGAAGTCCTCTGTACTACTCCCACAGCCCACTGAGGTATGTCAGACACGCATCACCTGTAAACATAAGACCTACCCCTCTTCTTCTTACAAATCCTTGCACCTGAGTCCCATATCCATCTTGTACAAAGCTGCTGTTTCCAGCCATTTTTAATACTCTAGTTATTAAGGTCAAGAAAAGTTTGTCCCTGTCTTTCTAATAGTCTCTCTTTAGGTACAGGGAGGCTGCTCTAAGTTTTTTTCCAGAACCTTCTCTTCTGCAGGCTGAACAACCCCAGCTCTCTCAGTCTGTGTTCAAAGGAGAGATATTCTGGCTCTCTGATCACCTTCATGGCCCTCGTCTGGACCTACTCCAACAGATCCATGTGTTTAGTGTGCTGAGGGCCCCAGAGGTGGACACTACTCCAGCTTAGGTATCATATAAGAGCAGAGTAGAGGGACAGAATCACCTCTCTCAACCTTCTGGACACACTTCTTTAGATGAAGCCCTGGAAAAGGATGGCTCTCTACTATGTCTGGTATATAGCAGCACTCAGCAGTCGTGTGACTTTTTTCAGGCTTCAACAGTCCACTGTTCGGATACACCCTTTGTTAGATTTTTGCACTGATCATCTGGAACTGTTAAAGGACAAACGAGTCTTACTGATCAATTCTTCAGTCTCCAGTGGTCAAATCAGCTTCTCCAGTGGCCAAATCAGCTTAAAGTGGGAACCTAGGTGTCTCAGTTGTTAAGACACTGTCACCAGTAAACTCTCGTGAAAGTAATCAGCCCTTACTGTTGTTTAACACCCAGCAGCCACACCACAGAGGGATCCTCTGAGAGACCAGGCAAGCTAGACAGATATTTCATCTTCTTTGTACTCGGGGAAGCTCTATGAAAAGCCTACGAGTGCAACTCTGTGTCTTTGAAGTACCATCTCCTGAGATCGTCTATGCCAAGGATGTACAGAGCCTTTGGGCCAGTCACAATGAGTTGTTTTTATCACTCACTCCCAGTTAGGCTTACCTCAATTTCCAACACAGACAGGACTTGGAATCATTCCATCACACCAGAAATACAACTGGATCCTGCCTTTTTGTAACCTGATGTCACTAGGGTACACTATTTGCCAGTGTCCACTAGAGCTTTATGCTTCCGTGAGACTAATGTGCCAGGTCACTGGAGCCACACAGTTCAGTAAACCAGGTTGTCCCTTTCCTTCACCTGGCTAGTGCTGGTCAGTCTTCATTATTTGCTTGTTGTAAATGCAAAACAGAAGTCCCTTCAAGAAGGTGAAAAGTACCAGAAGCTCTGCTCAGCAGACACTGGAGCAGTAATTTTCCTGAACGGATATTTTTTAGCTGTTGTTTTTCCTTGCAGTTTCTTTGTCCAAACTTCTAGTCTCCATGTAGGTTCCCCATCCCACTTCATCATGCCCTCCACCTAGTCACTCAGGAAGAGTCAGCAGCATTTTAATCTTTAGGAGGAGGCAGAGAATAGAGCAAGAAGACCACACAAGGTAATGGAGATCGAACATACAAATGTTTGCATCCATTCACTACCTTAATCAGGCAGTGCCGATGTGGCTGAGGTGTGGTACACCCAAGGTATCCACCTTGCCAACTTGTCCTGGGTTTACCCTGGGTCAATTTTTACCACACTCCCCAACACAATTGCTCTAAGTTGAGAGAAGGTTTATGCAGACAAAAGAGATCTGATTGAGGAGAAATAATATTAGGATTTATTATTAGCAAAACAAAAATTAAACAATTCCATTTACAACAATTGTAATTAGGCAAAAGCACTATGTATTTACAGAAATACCCCCCCCCCCCCCTTCGTATCAATCCAGGAGGAGAAGTAGTGTCTTTTTCACTTTCAAAGCTACAGGTCTTCCACACAATTCTGCAGCATTTGCAAGTTCCTCTCTGTTATCTCCAGGACAACAACTCTGATTCATTGCAGCTGGAACTGTTTCTCTCTCTGTTTTTGTCTCTTCTATGTTGACCTCAGGGCTGGGCCTACCTCCCTCCTGGGATAAGGCTGGGGTTACCCAGGTCCTGTAAG
>JAWMRA010000113.1:82173082-82189546 GCA_035584735.1 Pseudotriccus pelzelni | reverse complement strand
ATTTAATCTCTTCCCCCTTTGGAAGCAAAAATTAGATTGGCCTTTCTATAGTATAAAGTGATTGGCTGTCATTCATATACATTTTTAGACTGTGTGTTTTCAGGCTTACTCAGCAAAATATGCTTTGCTGCTGAAAAAGATGTTATCAGCTGTTTGTTTCTGCTGCTTGACACTTCTGACTCTCAGTTCCATATCAGGGTCTTCACATCCTTGCTGCTCCCAGCCTCAGTTGGGTAACATCTGTCTTGCATGTCCTCACGGTGAGTCTGATAGTTTGGCCAAGCTGGTTTCAGCATTCTTCAACACTATAATGAGCAGACCCTTCTTACTTGATCCATCACTGAAAGATTGTAAACAAGGCAAAGTTTGAGCTGCTGTATCCCTGCTTAAGCAGAGCAAACTGCCACAAGGAGAGCAGGGCTGCTTGGTTTCACCTACTAGACTTAATGTATTTTGTCATCAAAATTTATCAGCCCCTGCCTCTAGCTAGGTAGAGGACTGTGAATATTAGAAAGATGCACCAAAAAGGCAAACTAGCAAGGTGGTGTTGCTTGTGAGCTACAAGCAACTCCCAGAGAAGCAATTAAGCATAAATTTCCTGGGGATTTTCAGGATGCCCCCAAGAGAGGATGTCTCAGGGCTGTTTCCATGCAACGGACAGCAGTGCTACACTGCTTCAACAGGGTTGATTGATATCTGTTAAAGTTACTGAAGGAGTTTCTGCACTGAAGAGCACAGTTGCCAGCAGAAGAATATCAGTACACCAGTATATCAGAGAGATTCAGTACATTGCTCAGTTTCACCTTGAATATTTCATGCTTTAGTTGAAGAAGCTTATAGGCTTGTTTGCACAAAAAGACCACCCTGACATAGCAGTAAGTGAGAGGGGCAAGAGAAAGTAGGTAACAACTGGTGTTCAGGCTGTAATATGATTTAGTTTTTCTTCTTTACAGCTTTAACTTATTATACGTCATCTATCAAAACAAATACATAAATAATTTATGGTAGTATGTACGTATTTATAGTGTCTCTCTTTGTCTCTTTTTATATATATATACATAGTACAGAAAAAGGAAAGGGGTGTTAACTGAACTTGATCCTTCCACAAGTTTTGAGATAATGCATGTCCAAGTATATAAATAACTTCATTCTAGAGTCAATGTGACTCTTTAGAAGTACAATGATGAACTAAGTATATAAATTTATTTGAAAAAGCAGGATCTTGAAGTATTATATATATCCTACTAATCAAAAAAAATCTTATTTCATTGCATTTTAGGGCTCTGGCACTAGGAAAAGTCAGACACAAGTAATATAACTCAATCTTCTTAACTCCAGGGTCAGGCACACAAAACTTTTGGAATTCATTTATTCCTAAACTGAGGCATTCAGCAAGCCCACTAAAAGAGGAGTAAAAGACATCTTTCTTTTGATGAGACATCTAAATGTAAGACTTCAGTCTCTGCTAAACAATATTATCAAAACACTGACTAAATTATTACAGATCTAGGTAAACTGCTAGGTCACAGAGTCCATACTTTCCTCCTGCTAGACCTATAATATTTATTTATTTGCCTTAACAATTAAGTAAGATTTATTTTTCTTACCAGTAATAAAATATCATGTTCAGCCTATCTTCCCTTCACATTTAAACTGGTTTCTTTAATATAAGATTACTGTAATATCATATATAAGGATGAAATTTTTAAATAACTAGTCAGGTAGCATTTTAAGTGGTCCCACAAATGATCTTTGTGGTTTCATAGATAGAGAACTTGAGAATTTTTGGCCCCAAGCTGAAATGCCATAATTTTTGAGTAAAAAGTTGCTGCTGATCCGTGCTGGCATAGTGTACAATTATAGGACAGCTTTCCCATAAAGGTGAATTATAAAGCATATATACATCTAATAGTGTCACAGGTTGTTGCATGTGGAAAGAACAAATGCCACTGGAATGGAAGGGAAAGGCCTTTAATAATTGTTACATTTAAGAACCTGCTAATCATATCTAGGATTAAATGACTCATGAGAGATTAATTTAAAAAATATTCACCGCTAACCATATTTTACAAAGCTGCAGATTGCCCAGAAAGTAACAGAAAAAGCTGGGAAGGTTAGACAACATTGCACTATAGTGTCCCATAGTCCAGCCTATGGAGTTCCATGTCCCAGTCTGATCAAAAACCATGACCAAGCTAAGATAGACTTCTGGCTAAACATGGACCACTGAATCATGAATCACTTGAAAGATACCTTAAAAAACATATAGTGCTCCAAGGGTCAGAGTTCAATTTTCAAATGAACCAATAATTCAGACCTTTAAGAAATAGACAACATCTGTTTCTGTCTTCCCTTTGAACTTCTTTCAGCACTTGGGGGGCGGCTTTGGGGGAAATTTAGCATAAGTCTTTCCATCCATGTTGTTTCATAATGCCAGCTTTCCTGAGTGTTGTGAGTTTGCCTTGGGACAATTTTTACCGCACCCCCAACACAATTGCTAGAAGTTGAGAGCAGGTTTATGCAGACAAAAGAGATCTGATTTGGGAGAAATAATATTAGGATTTATTACTAGCAAAATAAAAACTAAAGGATTACATCTACAACAATTCTAATTAGGCAAAAGTATTATGTATTTACAGAAATACCTCTCCCCTGCTTTGTATCAGTCCAGGACAAGAAGCAGTCTTTTTTCTACTTTCAGAGCTACAAGTTTTTCAAACAATTCTGCAGTATTTGAAAAGTTCCTTTCTGTTATCTCCGGGACGACAACTCCGACTCATCACAGCTGGAACTGTTTCTCTCTCTGTCTCTTTCTCTTCTGTGTGTTGACCTCAGGGCTGGGCCTACCTCCCTCCTGGAATAAGGTTGGGGTTACCCAGGTCCTGTAAGGTCTCCCATGGACTACAAAGGGACACTTGTTTTTCCATGGATCTGCACCACAGGGTCACAGGGGATAATGGCTTCGAGTTCACCACTGTTTCCTGTGGGGTCCCTTCCCATGGGAATAGTCCCTGATAGACCTCTCCAACATGGGTCCATCCCTCAGACAACAGATCTCCCATTCTCTGCTGTCCCTTAGGATCACAAACGCAGCTGCACCAGCATGGATCTCTCTCTGATATCCCAAGATCTTACCTGGGCCATCCCACTCCAGAGTAAGACTCCTCTCCAGAGGCCACGGTCCAGCAAGACTCTGTTTTATCTCAGTCCTCCCACAGAATCTCAGCAAGACCTTACGCAGGCCGTCTCACTCTAGCGTAAGGCTCCTCTCTCGGTGACCACAGTCCAACAAAACTTTGTTTCATCCTAGGCTTCTTCATGAGTTATAGAGGGAGTTTCTGCTCCCCAATAATCTTCCACAGGTGGCAGGGATTTTTTAGGTTTCAATCTTTTCCCTGCTGAAGGGAGAGAGAAGGAGGGGGAGAAGGAGCCATCTCCCCCCAACCCATGGCTTCTCTCTCCAGTTGCTGCCGCTGTCAGGTTTGACCTTGAAGGCTCCCCTATCTCTCTGGCTAGAATTCTTTCTGCAGCAGCCCTGTCCAAGTTCTTCTTTGAAGTGTTTTTTTCTTCACTCTGTTACACATCTGGTCAGGAGGCTTCAGTGCCACCTCAGCCCTGGCCCAGGGCCGGGTGAGGAGGGAGGCCTGGCCTCCCTCGGGGCCTGCTGCCTCTCCCTCACATGGCTCCCAATTTCATCTGCACCACAAGCCTTCTCTTCCATTTTCTTAAATATGTAATTGGCAAAGGTGTTACTAAAACTTCTGATTGGCTTTGGTCTGGAAATTCACCTGGACAAACCACCTACAGCCCCCAGGGAGCGGGGACCTTTGCAAACCTACGACATCAACGCTTTCAGCATCATGGTTTTTCCATCAGCTGCAAGAATAAACCAGGGCTGGGCATTAAGGAACATCTTCTGCTTCTCTATCTATTTCTCCACATCACCTTTGACTGCCCAAATGGTCAAGCTGTTCTTTGTAGCCTGGGTGTGACACCCAAGTTGTGACTAACAGCATTAGTCTTCAGTCTGACAGGATCAGCTTACACAAATGCACCTCAAAAGGTTGGAGGAGAAAAACAAGTTAAGACAGTATGGTTATTTTCCCTGAGACACTGTGCAGTTTATTAAGTGCATGATAGTTTTTTTCACATTACAGTGCAGCCAGCTCACAGATCTTTCAGCAAGGTAAGTCAGAAGCTAGCAGAGAAAGCATCGCAGGGAGAGTCATTAATCATGAAGGTGCCAGAAATTTCAGGTTCATATGTTGAATCATGGGTCCTGCTAGTACAAAGGCTCCTGAAAAGAAACCCAAAATGTGTGTATTTCCAGAGTTGAGAACACAACACTGCTTAAATGAAACCCTCTTCCCACTCTAAGTCTCACACCCAATACATCTCCTAAAAGCTCACCTAAAGCATCAGTTTCGGAAATGTCTCTAGAAGGGCATGCATTACCTCTTTATTTTCAGTTAGACTATTCAACACTTAACACCATGGCCTGAGATGGCTAGTATGGGGATGTACTTCCCTGATTTTCTAGGAACAAGTTATATAGGACTGGCATTATTTGGTCTTCCAGGCTAACAGTAACAGCCACTAGTGAGGGTTTTATTACACAGTGTTGGCCTGCTGACTTAGATCCAAGGCAAGCTGCGTAATGAAACAGCAAATCACCTGCACTGCACCTCCAGAAGTTTTGCATGAACAGAAATAGGGTTTTTTGTTAGTTTCTTCTAATGCATTGATGACTTTTCTGTGAACGTGTAACCAGATCTTTATGAAATGATTGTAATAGCAGCCCAGAGTAATGGGCGGGGGGGGGAACCAGTTTTTATTCTCTTGAATAAAATGTCAAAATATGGATCAGACTGGCTGAACATCCAGAAATTCTTTCCATTGGATCACTGGATTTGCCAGCCATTCTAGGATGTCTTTTTCAAAAAATGAAGATGGCTTATGAAACTGTCTAGCTTGAGTAAAGACAGAAACTGTTTCCAATAGGAGGGGCGAGTTTATTTTGGAGGTTTATATTATCTGTTTTTAAAGTCTTATAATAGGGATTGCTTTTTTTCCAAAATAATCAAAGACACTTTATGCCATAGCAAAAAGTCCCTAAAATGGTCTTGTTTGTTTGTTTAAATGACACATTATCTTGTTCTTAGCATTTAATATAATCCTTTTGCAGTTCATTAGATCTTGTCCAAATTGCTGATCATGTAAAATTCCAAAATATTTAAACAGAGACCAGCAACTGCACAAAGCTTAATAAACAAAGTATGAATGACCAGCTTTATGGGCAAAGAGAAGTGCTCATTTTGGGAGGAAAGTTGATTATCCTTACAAAGGGAAACTGGAGAAATTGTAGCTTTCATGATAAATGGCTCTTTAGTAATGAAACTGAGGAGAAAAATAAGTGATATACAGTCTTCAAAGACTTACCTTAACCTTTGTCTTCAGGATTTGCATGTCCATGTGGCAATCAGAACAAAACCTGACAGGTATGAATTACTTACTAAATCTGATATTGCATTTAGCAGCTACAGATGGTGATGACAAAATTCTGTCAGATTTCTTTGCTCTGTGTGCACACTCAGTAATACTTCAGGAAAAACCGAACGAACATTTGGAGAGTCAGTGCTGTGCATGCTTACAAAATTTGAAACTTGAACAATTAGAGAAGTGGTCAATGAGAATAAAAGCTGCTGCATATATGCATATATATATGCATATTCATATATGCACATATGAATATGCAGCATATACATATACTTGCTGCACAGACATGCTGCAATGAATAAGCAAGAAATATTTGCCATCTGGAGAAGTCATAGATGGAAACTGTCTGCTGGAACAGCCATAATTCAGTCAATCTGACATTATTTTTCCTGCCTTTGTCACTAGAGTTTCTGAATGTGTCCTTCTTTGGCAATGCATTGTAGTGTCAAGACACTCAACCTCCAAAGCCCCTAACTTGATGTTATTGACTCTCAGATGAAGACAGAGCACATCTGGGAGCAACTGCTCTACTAACGCAACCAAATATCTCAGCCTGAACCCAAAGGAAAACTGCACTCCTGCTAAGCAATCACCAAACCTTCAGACTAGTTCTTCTGGTTAAACCAAGGCTGTCCTTCCACTTCATTGTGCCCATTGCCTTTTAATGCCTACCAGGATCACATCAATGCTTAAGACCATGCAGTATATCTTACACAGAAGCACTTCTGCGCTGCATCCTTCACTGCTTAGCTCAGGAGGCGACACATGGTCCAACTCAACCTGGCTGCCACTGTTTTGGCAGTTTCCACAGTAGTGCACACATTCCTGTTTTACCTTTGTGGGATGCTGGATCTCTGTATCAAGCAGGTTAGGAACTGAAGTGCTTTTGGCCTGAGACTTCTGCTTTTAAGGGCAACGCACTGTGTCATGGTGGGCTGCACCAACCAACCTCTGAAACCCAACAGACTTCAAAGCCATGACTTTGCTGAGCAGCCTGGTGAGTGGGAAGAAACATCACTTCTTTGCCAGCTTAGCCAGAGGATTCCAGTCTGAACAGAAGGTAAGGATGAGCTATTTTTATGGGACAAGAGTATTTGGAGAAGTAGAAAATCCAATGATGAAAGCACAGGAGCAGCCAAATCTCAAGAATCTCATGCTTTTATATTCAGCAGAGGAGGAAGATGCTAGGTTACTCTTTGTACGTAGTAAAAAACTTTTTCTGTAACGAGAAAGTTCGTGCATGTAGTGTATGTAGTATATAGTGTATCATATAGGCCATGATCTTCCCTTGTTCCCCGCTTCCCCAGATGCAGTTTTTAGAATGAAGATAAAAAGTCAACTACGTGAACATAGCTGCTTTTATTCAGTCATTCCCAAGTAAACCAAGTGGATGCTTCAGCAAGGCTGGCTTTGTCAGAAGATAGATTTACAAAGGAAAGGTTTACCTCAAATGACCTTAGACAAAATATGTAACCCACTCCCCTCTGTTCTTCAATTTTGTAATAGTGGATTTCTAGATCGGTAAACAAGCCAAGACCAAGCTGTTGACATCTATGGAGCTGTTGACACCTATTCCAGAATGTTACAGGACACTGCTTTATGTACAGAGACCATCTAAGCTGAGTACTTGAAATAAACTTACGTTTCTAAGATTTAGTATTAGCAACTTTTCCATAAGAAAGGTGATATTTCAATTGGCAATTTTCAATTGCAAATAAAATACTACAGCTGGAAAAAATACATACTGGAATTCACAAAATTCCCATGAAAATGAGAGAGGAAGTCTTCTCCTAGTTTGAAGTCGTATGTGGAAAAGACATTAGATACTGTCATAATCTGAATTGAAGCCCGATATCTTCTATTCTGTCATTAATGTGGAAAAATCAGTGACTTAACGGGTAAAATTAATGTCTATATGAGCAGTCTTCAGCTTTTTATTTCAGCTTCTGAATTTATTTCAGAATGTGGAACTTCAGGTACTGCAGTGGAGCACATCACTGGAAAATTCAGCCTAGAAATGCAACTGTTTGAAGACACTATCCTAGGGAAGCATATAAAATCTGCCTGCCTTTTTTTTTTTTTCTTCCCTTTTTCATAGCGGGATTATAAATTCGTTGAGATCACAAGGAAAGACAAATAACACAGAGTCTTTTGGTCAAGATTCAGGTATCTAGATGAACACTAGATAAAGACCCAGATTTTGAGATGGCAAACTAAATCCAAATCTTCTCATATCTATGAGGTAGGTGAGAGTCAGTGTCTCACCCAATAAATCACCAGAAGAAAGTTCACATACTGCTTTGATTTTATTTCCCTATGGTCTCAGAAGAAATGCCAGATGTTCTCATCTAACAGAGGGCAGTATGCACTCTATATTACACGAACATCATGAGTAAGAGCAGGAGTGCAAACAGCCATCCTACTTGGAGTAACCACCAGTCAAACCAATTGAGTTCAGTAGGTTTTTGGGTCCAATATCTGAGTCCTGTGGATTCTTCCAACTCCTGGTTAGCAAGACTGGAGAAATTAAATGCATACTACTCAGTGGGTTTGAGGAACAAAAAACTATTGTGGCAACTGAACAGAAACGATTGTGTACCAAACACAGTGAGATCTGGAACACAGGGCTGTTTGAGGACTTGTCAAAAGAAACTGTGGGCATCTTTGAGGAGCTGAAATTACCAGGAGTCTGCAAGTAACCATGCCCTGGAATGCTGGACACACATCACTGGCAGCAAGGAAGCAGAGGAACCTGAGGGCACTGTGCTGTTACCAAAATTGGTTTTAGTTGTTTCAATTACAGAACAAGAAACAACTTCAGATCTCATTGAAGCCAACACAAAATTATTGGGTCTGGGCATAGAGATCTGCTTTTCTCACTCTTAAATTCTCCTTGCTTTTCAGAAAATTCAGGTTGCTTTTAGTGATATTTTAATTTCTCATCAACATGCTACTGTTACTTATTATTTCTAGGAAATTTGATAACCCTTCAATTTATAGAATTGAATATTGTCCTCGATGCAATTTTCCATTTTGTGTTTATTATTTTTTAAATTTCTCACTGCTTATACTTACAGACCCTAGTGATGCTCAGTATTTCACATTTTCCTACGTAATGCCACATGTTACTGTTATCATTTTACCAGTAAGACCTCAGGATTGTATCATACTCTCCAGTACACTCCTCTGTCTGAAGGAAATTTTCAGCTCAGTTTTCACTGTGAAGAATTTGCTGGATGAAGTTCCAGATGTGACAAAGTCTGGCACTCAGGCTCCCTGATGCAAAGTACAGCAAAGTGTTAATAGATTTTACTGAGTAATCAGCTTGAAAAGGAATGGGGAATTTAAGCCATCCTTTATTGGTAGAAACTCCAGACAAGTGGGCAACTCTCAAAGGTTTTTTGTGAGGGTTTTTGGTGTCTCATGTCCTATTATATTTTGCATTTGTATTACTCTGCGCAAACTCCTGTGGTTCTCATTACAATTTATGTATAACCTGCACTGTTTGCAGCCAAGGCCTAAAGATGAGAACAAATCTCTGAGGAGTTAAAAGTGGGAAAAGGGTAATCTGACCGCAGAGGCGAACAGAAGGAGAGTGACTGGGAACAGGGCTGGTTCAGGCAAAATCTGAACTGTCACCCATTAACCATGACAAAGAACTGGGGACACTGGAAACATTCTCCCTCAAGCCTGTTAGAAAAGGGACAAGACTAAAGATTCCATGTCATTGGAACAGGCTCTCAAAATTAGACTCATATCAATAAAAACCCAGCTATTGTTTTGTCCTGTTTTCTACTCCCCCAGCTAAAGCCAATGTCATCTGTGGAGAGTGCCCAGATCTGGAAAAATGATTTTGTGAGAGTGGGATGCCCCTCTGACAATTTCCATCCTTTAGTCCTGTTCTGTGAAGTCATGTGCCTCCAAAGACGTGTTATTTTTTAATAGGTAATTGATTCTTAGGTTCTTGAGTCAAAGGCTGTGAGTGGAATGACAGATCAAATGTGCATTATGCATATCAGAAATGAACTCATTCTGCTCCAAGAAATGGTTTCAAAGTCTGCTCAAGCATCTAAGGTGAAGGCAAACAAAATCCATTGTGTGACCAGGGCTCCTGGTGTAGCTGGAAGTTAAAACGCAATGTGAAATGCATTCATGGATGAGCCTCTGCAGCACCTCATAAACTGCACCCACTGATCAATGTAGTAGCCTGACTTTGTTATCCACAGGTTAGTAATAATTATTCTTTCTTCACAGTCTTTTTCAGCAACAGAAACCCTGAAACACAAAATAACACTTCAGAAATGGGAGGAAAAAACCACCTCAAATTCTGTTTGGGGCAACTGTCGCCCTCAAAATAAATGGGAGAGGAACACTTGGCAGCCAGGCACACCAAAACCATCAGGACACCCTATGCAGGACATGGCAAAAGAACTGGAGGAGAAAGTTTTCTTACTGAGCTGTACTGGGCAACATGGAAAAAATGAGAAATGGATAAAAATTATTTCAAGACAGAAAAACAACAAAAAGTGCAAAGAGTGGGAAAGAAAGAGAGAGATGGACATTTATTGCACCCTTTTGGGGGATGATTAGGACTAGACTTGGCATGTATCTGAGGAGCTTCTCCTTTAAAAAAAGGTCCATAGTACAATATATGGGAAACCATGTAGGGGACATTGCAAAACAATTTCAAAAGCAGGACATGATGCAGGAAACAAATCCTCTGTATCTATCTCCAGCAACTGTATGCATGGAGCAATTCTGCAGGATTGAGCTCTGATATGCCAATTCTCACACCAACATAGTTCAAAAGAACAAAAAACCCAGACAAGGAATGAGTCACCTTGATGTTATCAGTCTAAGTCTCACCCCTGCAGTCTTCCTCTGAACTAGTGTTCCTTGCTCAATCCTCTGCTTCTAGATTTTACATCATCTCTTTGTCTTCTCCTGGGCAAGAATGAGCTTGAGGTGGTAGGTGCTGCAACACTGCACAGGTACACAGCCCCCTCCCTGGCAGCCAGAAACTGGTGCAGCCATGCCAAGCAGACAGCTACATACTGAGAGTCACACGACAGAGGCATTAGGAAATGAAAACTCAGCAATAACATTGGATGTCAATTCTCCCATTGCTTTTTCTCAGTGCCTTAAGGAAAAGGCCTGTACCTTAACTGGCTTCACCCAGTTTCAGTGTTGAGACAACTCAAAGGCTCAGAAGTGCTGACATTCCATGGGGCAAATGGACCTGCTGGCTTGAAGTCCTTATTCTGCTGATCCCTTCTCTCTGTGTCTCCTGCAGAGTTTTTAAACAGAAAACTTTTCACTCTTCACCTCCTGCCAGGTCCTGATGATCCCTTGCCTGTACCTATCCTCCGCACGCATTTTAGTTTGAGACATGAAATGCTAATTATCTGTCAGCTTCGGAATGTGATGGATCTCTCATGGTTTAACCCTGGTTGGCAACTCAGCCCCACGCAGCCACTTGCTCATTTCCCTTAGCTGGATGGGGGAGAAAATTGGAAGGGTAGAAGTGAGAAAACTCATGAACTGAGATAAAGACAGTTTAATAGGGAAAGCAAAAGTCAAGCAGACAAGAAAAGCAAACCCAGGAATTTATTCATCACTTCCTAGTGGAAGGCTGGTGTTCAGCCATCCTAAGGAAAACAAGGCTCCATAATGTGTAACGGTGCCTTGGGAAGACTGAAGCTGTCACTCCAAACATTCACCCTCTTCCCTCTTCTTCCCCCTTCTTTCCCAGCCTTATATGCTGAGAAGGACGCCATAGGGTATGGGATGTTTCTTTGGTCAGTTAAGGTCACCTGTCCTGGCTGTGTCACCTCTCAAACTCCTTGTGCCTGCCCAGCTTCCTTGCTGGTGGTGTGGGGCAAGAAGCAGAAAAGGCAGAAGGAAAACATCCCTGAATTATCAGTTCTGTTTTCGGTACAAATCCGAAGCATAGTCCATGCTGGCTACTCTGAAGAAAATTAACTCTATCCCAGCCAAATCAAGCACCATCTCCTTCTGCCTGGTACTGGCAAGGCAGTGTGGGACATTTGCTTGTAGCTGCCTGACCAGCTAGAGAGGGCAGAGGACTCTCAGGGTGGAGGAGCTAACCTGAAACAATTTTCTCCCACCCAACTTGAAGGGTTTGCTACAAGAAAATATTTAAAATATTTGTTTGCTCTATTTGTGAGTGCTCAATAAAAAAGAGTTTATGGGCATCTGATCCTGCCTTTGAGCAAGGGGACACTGCAGAAACACTCTCTAGCTCTTCGCACCCCATGGAAATCTCAGGCAGTTTAACAATACCATATGCAAGGTCCTGTACCTAGGTCAGGTAACCCTTACTATCCATACAGGCCAGATCAAAAGCAGACCTGCCAAGAAGGATTTGGGGGTGCTGGTAGATGGAAGGCCGGACATAAACCAGCAATGTGTGTTTGCAATCCAGAAAGCCAATTCTACACTGGGCTGCATCAAAAGAAGTATGACCAGCAGGTCCAGGAAGATGATTCTGCCCTTCTACTCTGCTCTCATGAAACCTCACCTGGAGTAGTGCATCCATCTCTGGGGTCTCCAGCATGGGAAGGACACCTGTTGGAGCAGGTCTAGATGAGGGCCTTTAAGATGATTAGAGGGCTGGAGCACTTCTCCCATGAAGAAAAGATGAGAGAATAGGGATTGTTCAGCTTGGAGAAGAGAAGGCTTCTGGGGGACCTAATTGCAGCCTTCCAGTTCCTGAAGCAAGCCTACAAGAAAGATGGAGAAAGATGTTTAACAAGGGCATGTACTGATAAGAAAAGGGGGAATGGCTTGAAACTAAAAGAGAGTAGATTTAGATTAGATTTTGGGAAGAAACTGGCCTGAGTTGCAGACCAGGGTTAAACCATGAGAGATCCATCATATTCCAAAACTGACAGATGTCTCAAACTAACAGTACGCAACACGTGCAGAAGATGGGTACAGGCAAGGGATCAGCATATCTCATCTTCGCTGTGAGGCTGGTGAGGCATTGGAACATGTTGCCCAGAGAAGCTGATCGACAGCAGGTCTCCAGCATCATGAGGGAGGGGGCCAAAGTCTTTGGCACTTCCTTGGAAACACTTCCACAGACATGGTGATTTCTTGCTAGGAAGCTAAAAATCTCCATGTGGTTTTTGTGACAGCAGACGTCCTTTTGTGGATTAGTGCCAAAACTCAGAAGCCTGTAAGACAAGCTGGGAAGTGTCCACTGGGGGAAGAAATCCTCCTGCCTTTCATGAGAAGTTAATACATGTTAGAGAAGAAATCTGAAGACATAATTATGGCTGTGAGGATTAACTTTCTCTTACAGCAGCTGTGCCAGACTATTGGAGATATATTTTTCCTATTTGAGGTTTGTTTGAGGGTTTTTTTCCTTAAAAATAGGTAACCAAAGATTTATGAATGAAAGGCATACTGGGGAAAAAAATCAACCTAATATACAAAATTAAATTTCAGCGTCAAAAATCCTGGATTTAGCGCAGAAATAAGAAGGGTATTTCGTGCAGGCATCCTACTGCAAAAAGAAGGCCACTGGAGATTAATGAGGAAATAAATAGGATTAATATATAAGGATTAAATAGGGAGGAGGTTTGGGCCATAGAAGAGGAACATACAGTTGCTCTTGCTTTGCCACCACAGGTATGAACTGAATCGTATTTTATGACTTTCAAGGTGAATTGAAAGTGACTGAACAGCAAAGAAACTTTCTGAAGAGTTTTCACTCATAGTCGTCCTGAGACTCTTTCCCTCAGAGGTGGGAAAGGCTACATATGCTAACTTTGAAGTTTTCAGTGAGAAACAGAGGAAGCCCTTATAGAAAGCTTTGTTGGCACATGGTTTCTTACTTTGAGCACAAGACAACCAGTGAAAAGGATTTGGTTTTGCACAGAAGTCACTGAGCTGCTGCTGAACAGGCCTTGCCTTTTAAAACATATAATTAAAAGCAGCAATGAAACACTTAAAAGACATTATCCAATCTTTATATTCTCACTGCCACATGTGTGCACACATACACTTCAAATCAGAAAAATTTGCTATTTCAAAACCAATTTACCACACAACTTCAGAGAAATATTTAGACTATGAAATGTCAAAAAATTTAATATAATTTTTTGTCTAGAAATTGCATTTTTTTATTTTTATATTGACTTCATTTTTTAAAAGAGCTGAAGCATATTTTAAATTAATTTGTTCTGTTTCAGATGGAATAAAATGACTCAAATGAAGTTAAGACAAAATGAATTGGGTAATTATCATTAAATCTCCTGTTTCAGTACCAATTTTTCCCCATGCTCTACTCCTTCTCTTCATTTTCAAGTGTGCTAATCTAAGCCATTTCCCATCCCCATCTGCCTTCTGATGTTTTGTCCCAGAACCTAAAAGTGCTTATCTAACCAAGTTCTCAACTTATTCACCATCCCCACTCCTGACATGGGTTGGCCATAACCAGGGGTGCCCCCCATGAGTATCTGAGACCCTCAGCTTTCTAGCATGGCAGCCCACCACCATTTCCTTTGGTCTCTTTCCCTGCATACTAGGGGATGTTCTAGTTTATTTCAAGTCCCTAGCTGGATGCAAAGATGGGAGATATGTTCGGATTGCTCTGGTCACTATATCCAAAATCAGGGCTGCCATGGGGGCAGCTGCTGGAGTGCAGTGTGGGCCAGACATGAGAGTGGCATTTCTTATATGTCCAGTATAGGAAAAGAGCTTAGGCAGGCCTACCTGAAAACCCTGGCCACCTTGGGTCCCATCATAAGCAGTATGAAATCCCATATCCCAGATTCCCACCGAGTAACACCTGGTTTCTTATGACAACTCCACCAAAATCTAGCTCTTCTTTGTAAGGGGAGAGCTGGCATAATTCAGCTCTATTGAAAAACAATTTCAGAAGTCACTTTTCCCCTGGTGCACATTTAGCTAAGTAAGTGTACAGTACGGCTACTGCAGGGGTCGAGGTCAACTGCGTGGTGACTCTTGGCCTGACCACACCCATTCCAGGCTCTTCTTGCCAGCATTCTGCAAGGGCCGTAGACACTGAGAATGAATACTGCCCACAAAGCTTTGGGGAGAGCAGAAATAAATAACAGAAGAGCAAGTTGTACTTTCTATTGCAAGGACAGGAGGCCTTCCCCAGTCCATGTGCTTTTTGCTCTCATCTGTCCAAAGAGAGTAGAAATGACATCAACTTGAAACCATGTTGGGAGTCTGAGCTATGAGCTATCACTGGTCTTCAGGAAAGTCAGCTTGGACCAATATGTGAAGGATATTCTCAGCAGTTGACTGGACATACCTCTGATTAGTGAAGCAGTTGCTTCCCAAGAAATCGGGGGGGGGGGGTTTAAATTTGCCAGGGTTTGCTTTTACTATGTCTATGACAATATCCTGGTTATGGGAGAGGGGTAAAACCGAGACCAATGGATTCTCATTCCCTGAGTTGTAGTTCCCACGTGCTAAGTCCCACAGGAAAGCTGATCTGCTTTACTGGACAACATGGTGGGTTTAAAGGGCAGGAGAGGGGAAGTCTGGGATAGGGGTACACCCGGACTTAGGATTGGTCAGGTAACATGACCCACAGGGGAAGAGGAGGGTGGTCCCAAGCCAGGACATGGGGGATTGGCCAGGGCAGTGATTTCCCAGGTAGCCAGTCCTGCAGGGGTCTGCCTGCATCTCTCCAGAGAGAGAGAGATGTCCTTGACCACAGGGAAAAGGTCACAACACCGTCTTTCAGGCAGAAGATTCAAGTAGGATGTCTTTAGTTTCTTTCCACTCTCAGAAGTCTTCCACTGTCCTAAGTCTATCCCCAACACGAAAAACTGAATCAAAAATTACTGGTGTAAAATAAATAGGTCTTGGCCCAACCATTCCAAACAAGAATGTTTCTGTCTATTGCACAACCAAAGAGAGCAATATTTGAAATATTTTTCAAAAAAAAAGTTCTCTTTCTGGTCTTCCTTGGCATGCTATTCAAACTATACCTAACAAATGCATTTATTTAGAAATCCATATGCCTTTCAGAAATCAAATAAAGTTAGCATTTGAATAATTTTCTATATTTGATGTCTAGCTCACTAATGTTTATCACAACATCAGAGACATGAGCCAAACTTCTGTCAATGCACTACATTATACTTTGGGGTGGAGCAAGCGGAATCATATATTTAGAAATAGCTTATATTAGCCTGAAATTTTACTGTGAAGAGCTGCATGGAGGAGATCACCCACAGGCTATCATCTCTTCCAGTGGGCAGCACAACACAGTGCAATGGACTGGCAGGCGGCAAGACAGAGAGTTCCAGCCCTCATTCTGAATATCTTGCCTTTTGTGGGTTTAAGCCATATGTGAGCTCACCGAATTTTTGATGGGTTTTTTACACCTGAAAGGAAAACCGTGAAAACAGGGATGAAAAAAGGAATGATGAGGAAAACACACACTACACCATGACCACAGTCCACAGCTCTCATGGGAACTGCCACAGTCACAAGCTTATAGCTGAGTTTCAAATCTTCTACTGAATTACAGAAAGGGCTTTTATTAGGCTTCTCTCCCCTCAAGCTCATTATATACAGTAATTGCCATCATTAAACCATCTTTCTAACAAGTTTTGTCCATAAACTACTTGGCATATCAAGATTTTTCTAAACAATTTGATATTTTTCTAAGCAATTTGATATATTCAGGAGTTAATACACATTCTGTGAGACTGTGTGTCCCAGGATAATAATTTCCTCCTATTAGTTTAGGGCTTAGACATTGAAGATTTGTGACAGTGAGTATTACGGGGATAATACTGGTGGATTCACTGCTCAGCTGCTGGAGGCAACCCTGCAGAGTGGTCAAGGTTTGCTTGGTAAGAAAATTCTGAACCTCATGCATTTGTCTGGTAGCCAGCCAAAAAGAAAAAGAAAAAGAAAAAGAAAAAGAAAAAGAAAAAGAAAAAGAAAAAGAGA